>CAUYUJ010012259.1:120944-305944 GCA_963575745.1 Prorocentrum cordatum | reverse complement strand
CAAAACGACATGGAGGTGTATGTTTCGGGGGTTGGGGACGATCCCGCAGGTCTTCTTGGCCCCGACGATCACACGGAGGCCAGCAGGATGGTCTCTGGGTGTTTCAAGCCGCAGCCCGTGGGCGGGCCTTTCCAGAGTAGGAAGAATGCTTGACTAGACGCTTGATACCTTATCTTTGATCACGGCGGCGGTTGAGGTGGCCGACAGAGTGATTTTTGTTAGTCGGTGGAGCGCGTTGGCCTCCGCCATTTTGACCGCTGGTGGGAAAGCGAACAAACATCGCAACACATAAAAACAACAATCTTGGCGACTGGCCCAAACATATGCAGTTGTGAGTACCGTCGTTGCGGGTATTGCCTTCGGGGGGTCTCCTCATGGGGCCATGAAGCATTCGAAGGGTGTGCCGATGTGGGGCGGGGCCTCCATGTAGGCGTTGTCACTGGTGCTTGAGGCGGAACGCGCTGCGGGGTTCCAGGGCTGGGTTTCTCGTGGAAGGTTTGAAGTGGTCGAGCCCCTACTGTACGATGAGAAATCTCGCCGTAAGAAGTCCAGCTTCCTGGGCTGCCCCGGGGCCTCTGCTGCTCCCGGGCCATCGGGAGATTATAGCAAAGCAGCACGTGCACTTCCTTGGGGCACCAGCCAGCGGGTCGAGCTCTCAGTTGGCGTCCGCTTGCCGCACCCTGCGAGTTCCTTCCCCCTCCCCTCGTCCTCTGCTGCGGCCACGTTCTTGCCCGAATTGCCCCCCCCCCCCCCACCCACTTCGCATTCCCTTGCACGCGCGCCCTCCCCCTCCCCCCCCCCCCTTCTCCCCCCTTCTGGCCCCTCCTGGCGGAGGGGGCGGAGGGCGGGCGGGGGGGGGAGAGATCCGTCAGGACCCTCGGCTCCCCGTGGCCTGCCTGCCTCGGGGTGCTCCCCCCTCTGCGGGCCTCGGGCAGGAAGCCGGCCCTCCCCAGGAGCGGACCTCTCCCGGGCTGGGCGGTGCTCCCCGGTCTCGGTCTCCAGGGGGGGGGGCGGGGGGGGGCACGAGATCGGGCCTCCGGGGCCATGGGAAACGGATCCGGTGGTGGTCGAAGAATTTCTCTGGGGAGGTGCGGTCGGGACCTGCTGGGGCGCGGGTGGGAACAAGCAGATTCAGCGAGCGAAAAAGGGTATCACATAAACTTTTTCGCTGTCGGGGGCGCCTGCCCCTGGGCGGCTGGAAAGTTTATACCCCTACGGTGCCACCGTAAGGGTATAAACTTTCCAGCCGCCCTGGGACAGGCGCCCCCGACAGCGAAACAGTTTATTTTATACCGTTCTTCGCCCGTTAACAGATGGGCGGAGGTGGAGGTCGGGAGCGATCGGGAGCTTGTGGTTTTTTTCCAGGTTCACCTCGGATCATCCTGGCGTGAGCACAGCGCCGCAGCGGCAAGATGCACGTGCCGCGGCGTGCCTCTTGGCGGTCGGCAGCGGGACATGGCGGACCGGGAAGAGGGAAACCCGCGGGGGTGCGACATGAATCTCGCTTCGCGCGTCGTGCCCTCGCCCCCTCCCCTCCGGTCTTGAGCGATTTCCTCGGGCCCATCCAGCTCAGACCCTTCAGGAGCTTCCAATGTATTGACGCTTCGCGTATCCCCCCCAGACCATCCAGAAACGGTGCCTTGAAGACCTGCCATGAGTCAAGGACGTGGGGGGGGCGTACAGAGGAACACAGGGATGGAAGAACTGTCGTCAAGAGGGTGAAGAAAGAGGAGGAGTCGGAGTCGGACGAGGAGGAGGAGGAGGAGGAGGAGGAACAGGAGGAGGGGTAGGAGGAGGAGGAGAAGGAGGAAGAGGAGGAGGCTGAGAAGGAGAAGGAGGAGGAGGAGGAGGAGGAGGAGGGCGAGGAGGAAGAAGGAGGAGGATAACGCGGAAAAGGGCGATGAGGATGACGAGGAGGCGGGGGAGGGTGAGGAGGCAGGCGGGAGGAGGAGAAGGAGTAAGCGGATGAGGAGGAGAAGGAAGCGGAGGAGGGGAAGGATGGGGAGGAGGAGGAGGAGGAGGAGGAGGAGGCAAAGGATACCCGGAAGATCTAGATGCCTCTTGGAAGCTTCTCGGAGTCTCCTCCGCTGTCGCTTGCAAGCTTTTCGGAGGTCCCTGGGAGGGTCTGGCAGGGCATCTTGGCGAGCCTAGGGCCGTCTTTGAGCGTCTTGGGTGCCTCGGGGATCCTCTTGAGGCCTCCTGCGGATCTCTCGGGAGCCTCTGGGAGGCCCTCTGGGCGCCTCGGGGAGCCGCTCGGGCGCCTCTTCGGAGCCTCCTGTTGCGCTCCTGCGAGCTTTAGGGGCGCTCTTGGGGCTATCTTGGGAGACATCGATCAACAAAGAGGGAAGCTTCAAGTAGGCCCCCCCCCCCCCTCGGGAGCCCAACCCATCGCCTTTGGGGGCGCTCTTCGAGCGCTCAGGGGGTCGTCTTGGGGCTCTCTTGGACCCCTCCTGGGGCCCCCTTGGGCCATCTTGGAGCCACCTTGAGGCCTCGGATGGCCATCGGATGCGAAAAGGCGAGAATGTAACACATAGCGATTTACCTTAGGTCTTGTGATCGTTGTTTTATGCATTGCTTTGCCGATCGGCGCGGGCCCCAAAAATCTCTTTCCCCCCCCATGGAGTAGATCTTGGCTGTTGTTTGGCGCCTGTTTCGAGCTGGCGGAGCCTCCCCCAGAGGCAGCACTCCTTGCAGACAGTCGCGCTGAGCGCAGAGGTCTGGAGCCAGACCCCGCTCCTCCCCACCCCCTTTCCGCCCCCCTTTGAAGGATTTGGGCCTCTTGGCGGCCCTGTCGGACCACGTGGACGGGTCTTGGAGCGGCCTTGAGGCTTCCTGGAGCATATTGGGAGCCACCTTGAGGCATCTCCAGCCATCTTGGAGACCATCTTGGACTCTCCGAGGCGCTCTAGGAGCCGTCTTGGGCCATCTCGGACGCTGCGGCGCGTCGCGGGACGCCCCGTCCAGGTCCAGGGGAGGGGGTAGGGGGAGGGGTCAAGACTCCCTCCCCGCCCGCAAGCCGTCTCGCTCACTCCCACCCGCCCTCCCAACACATACGTAGCAGCCGAGTCTGAGCATGTTCAGCGGTCGTCGTTGGATGGACAGCTACTGGGAACCAACACCGACCCCATGTGCGCGGCGCTTGGGCGAGGTGCGCCACGCGTGCCAGGGGCGCCACGCGCGCCAGGCACCCTTGGGGCCCGAGCGTGCCAGGCACGCCTGGTGCGCCAGATGCGCCACGTGCCTCCGCGTGCGCCAGGTGTGCCGCACACTCCAGCCGCGCCAGGTGCGCCATGTTCGGGGCACGTGCAGAGTGTGTCAGCTGCGCCTGCGCACGTGACAGCACACATTGAAAAACTTGTCGGCCCCCGCCATCCTTGTCGAAAACCTATGCCGATCATTGTGTCTGGTGGGCCTGCGCACAGCAGGCCACGCGTCACCACCCCCGCCGTCCCTGTCACAAACAACTTGACAGTGATCGCGTGGTGGACGCCCACGATCCAGATGTAGTCGCGAGGTGCATGCTTTATTGGTTTTTGTCAGAACTGGTAGCCCTGCGCACGGCAGGGAATATGCTGGCACCCCCGCTATACAAAGTGCTCGCGGGCCTCACGACCATGATTCAAGACTTAGCCCCAAAGTGTAGTTAGTATTGCTTTTGAAATGGATGGTGGGAGGGGGGCCGCATCGGGTTGGCCGCACATGCTCCAAATGTGGAGGCAGAGAGCGGTTTGTATTGTTTTTTACAGGGATGGTGGGGGGCGGGCCGTCATGGTGTCCTTATGGTTCCTGGTTGGACGCCGGTCGCCTGGGGGAGGGGGTGTATATTAGTAAGGAACAGTGATCAAGACACCCTCCAGATAGCAAGCTGTCTAGCTCACTCCCACCCGCCCTCCCAGCATTTTAAAAACATCCGAGCCTCAGCATGTTCAGCGGTCGTCTTTGGATGGGCAGCTACTGAAAACCAACACCGACCCCATGTGCGCGACGCTGGGGCGAGGTGCGCCACGCGTGCCAGAGGCGCCACGCGCGCCAGGCACCCTTGGGGCCCGAGCGTGCCAGGCATGCCTGGTGCGCCAGATGCGCCACGTGCCTCCGCGTGCGCCAGGTGTGCCGCATACTCCAGCCGCGCCAGGTGCGCCATGTCCGTGGCACGTGCAGAGTGTCAGCTGCGCCTGCGCACGTGACAGCACACATCGGGAATCATGTCGGCGCTCACCATCCTCGTCGAAAACCAATGCCCATCATTGTGTCTGGTGGGCTTTCGCACAGCAGGCCATACGCAACCACCCCCGCCGTCCCTGTCACAAACCACTTCACAGTGATCCCGGGGTGGCCGCGCATGATCCAGATTTCGCCGCGAGGTGCGTTTTGCATTGTGCTGTTTCGGGGATGGTAGTCCTGGGCGCAGCAGGCAATGTGCTCACAATCCCGCCGTCCCTGTCAAAAAACAATTCAAAGTGCTTGAGGGCCTCACGAAAGTGACTCCAGACTTTGGCCCCAAGTGTATTTGGTCTTGTTTTTGATAGGGATGGTGGGGGGTGGGCCCGCATCTGGTTGGCTGCGCATGCTCCGAACTCGGAGGCAGAGTGCGTTTTGTATTGTTTTTGCAGGGGTGGTGGGGGGTGGGAGCATGGTTTCTGGGTGGCCGCCGGCCGCCTGGGGGAGGGGGTGTTTGTGAATAGGGAACAGTGATAAACTTGTCCCCAGAGGGGAAGAAAGGGGGTTGAAAAAGGCGCCTTCTAGACTTGTGAAAGTCGATCAATTTAGAGGAAGCATGCTGCCAGATAATTTTCAGATGTGTCGAAATTGCTTCAAACATAGAATACACATGTCGTGGAAGTTTGTTGTGCGTTCTTAAACATGTTCAACACATCTTCAATTCAGTGACAGGACTGTTAGGGTGTCCATCGTCATGACATCCACAATCCTAGACCACCCATGCCCAGAGGGCTGGTGGGATTATTGAGATTATCTGGGAGGCCTCGCGCTGGCGATGGGGTGTCTATGGAGTGCTGCTCGGTGCCTCTTCGGCCATCTTCGAGACCTCCTCTGAGATAGGAGGCTTCCTAGAGGTGAAGCGCCCTCGTGGGTAGGGTCTTTGGGGAGCGTTCGGGGGGTCTCTTGAAAACCTCTCAGAAGCATGTTGGAAGCTGTCTGGGCCGTGTTGGGAGACCTACTCTGTCACACTGGCCCGTCTCGGCAAAAAGGGGGGAGAGCGGTAAGACACAATCGCCTGTCGTGGGAGCGCCTTGGAGGCCAGCATCTTCAAAAGAAGTCATATGCTACAGTGTTTTCTCATTGTTCTGCGGCATTGTGCTGCAGAAGCTGTGGAGATGAGCTCGGGCCAACCGCCTTGGCCCACCGGCCGCTCAGAGGGCGGGCGCAATCGAGCGTTTGCGCACCACGGCGTCCCCAGCAGCAGGGGAGATTGGGAAAGAGACAGTCAACTCGCATAGTAAGGATGGGCCACCTTCCAAAGGGTACCCTCGCACCCTTGCCCCTTCGGCCCATCCTCAGCGACTTGCGCTTGCCAGCTTAGTTCGACAAACGTTAACATGGGCCTCCGAGGCACTTGTACCTCACCGCGCATCCTTCTGATACGGGCTGACTGTACGTCGCCTTAGCTCATCGTGCGCGTCAGTGATCGCTGCCGCTGTCGCCGCTCGGACAAGCAGCTATACGTCTCAGCCCGCGCACCGCCTGCAGCCGCCCAGGGCGGGGCACACCACGCTCCTGGACCTCCCCAACGGCCTCCGCGGCAGTGAGGACTCCATCGGCGCCCTCGTGTCCCAGGCTCCGCGCGACCGCTGGCCGCGCAGAGGGTGCAGACACGCGGCCTTGGCCCGAGGTCCGCGTCTTACCGCTGGCATGTACCCGTTGCCCCCTCTCCCCCCCTGAGAAGTACACTGCTTCCGTTGGGAGGAGTCTTGCCCGAAAGACCAGAAACAAGCGTCCGTAGCCATTGTGGCTCTAGTTTTCGGATTGACAGGCCTGCTGCGGTCCCGGCGCGGGGGCCCCGATATTCGAGCGGCCGCGAGGCATGGCGGACGACGACGAGCCCACATTCGACAAGGTCGATGCGGGATCCTCGCACACCTACCCGCAGCAGTGCGGAGAGCTCCGCAAGGGCTCCATGGTGATGATCAAGGGCAAGGCCTGCAAGGTGGCAGAGATCTCCACGTCGAAGACGGGCAAGCACGGGCACGCGAAGGCCCACATCGTGGCGCTGGACATCTTCACAGGGAAGAAGTACGAGGATTTGTGCCCCACGTCGCACAACATGGAGATTCCCTTCACGAAGCGAACGGAATACCAGCTGCTTTCTGCTGACGAGTCCACTGGCGAAGTCAGCCTGCTCCTGGAGTCAGGCGAGACGAAGGACGACCTGAACCTGCCCACCTTCGTGAAGACGGGCGAGCCAACCGATGAAGACAAGAAGGTGGTCGAGGACATCTTGAAGATGCAGGAGGATGGCGATTCCATCCTCGTCGCTGTGCTCTCGGCCATTGGCGAGGAGAAGATCGTCGGCGCCAAGAAGATGCAGTGAGGAACATCATGGGCGTGTACACCACGCGGGGGTTTTGGTACGATTTGATATGCAGCTGAAATACGTCCACTAGGTTTGACTGCCGGCCAGGGCGCCAACCGTGTATATGTGCCTTCAATGTTCCGTTTTCATCGGATGCTAATCTCGCTTCTCGCCTTCTCCACCGTGCTTGTCTTGGCGAGCGTGTCAGTTTGCATGCTCGGAGGAAGAGGCCCCAGGTAGATGGCAAGTTTTGGTCGCCAGTGAGGCCCTTTGAACCGTTCTGGCGCAGATTTCGCGCGAGTATGCTCATTGCCAGGTCGTTCTCCTGTTCCTCCAGTGCTCCTGCATCAGGTGGCTGCTCCGGCTGGGCTGCACAGAGGCGAGGGCCGAGGGCCTGGTTGAGCAAAAACAACAATCAATAGAAACAGAAGGCATAGCCAGGATGCTCCAACCAATCCCTGCCAGAAACAACCAAGTCGCATGCCTGTTAAGTGAGTTGTGTGCATTCTACTTGTTTGTGCGTATCAGTCGCTGCTCGTTACGTCCCGTACCTCATATTAGTCAATGTTGTGCGCATTCTACCTGATCGTGCGTAAGTTCGTGCTCGTACGCCACGTCGCTCGAGTGTGTCGTGCGTATCAGTCGCTGCCGTCTGACATGATATCCTGCACGCGTCCGTTGTGCATTGCTTGTGCTAGCGGAACACGGCGTGCATGGCCGCCTCAGCTGTCTACCGTGTATGTTGGTCGTTTACGTCAGCAGTACTCGTCTGTCATGTGGGCAATGTCGCTCTTCGCACACCGTCTGCCATATGCGCGATCGCGTAGTTGTTGTGCGTTGTCTCTGTTCTGCCGTTCCGCTCTGCATGTGCCCGGATTCGGTTTTTGTTACGAGTGAGGTTGGTCTCGCTGGCAAGCAATTCTCCGATGTTATGTTGGTCGTTCGTGTACTGAGTCTTCTGCTCTCGTATATCATGTCCAGGGTGCGGATACCATGTGGTCGGGAGCGCGCTCGAAGCAACACATATGTTTTCATGAGCCAACCGCCTGTCGCTGCACAGTCTCGCCCAGACCGCCGGGGCGCGCGGGGCGGTCAGGAGCGTCGCCAGAGATCTGATGTATCATGTGCTTCGCCTCGGAATTCCCAGAAGTCCCGGCCTTTTCTCCATAACCTTCTTGTCGTCCTGAGTAGCTGCTTAACGGACCCTGGGCCCGGCGAGGGCCCACCTAGAGGCCGAAGAGGGCGAAGAACAGTGCATTGGTTTCCTCACGTTGGGAGTCTGAGGGTCGGCGACGTGCGAGAGGGGGGCAGTGAGAAGGAAAAGGTTTCAGGAGGCGGCGGGACTTCTCAGAAGCCCTCGCGCCCTCTGAGAAGTCTTGTTGCATCTTCGGGGAAGGCCCAGAAAACTTCTCAGGAGGCCGGGGGACTTCTGAGCCTTCCGAGAAGGCCCGCCCCCTCTCGCCTCTCCCCCGCGCTCGCCGCCAGACCCCGAGGCGTGGTTTGACGGCCCTGGGGCCCGGGGAGGGCTCCCAGGGCCGAGGCCCTTCCGAGCCTTCCGAGCAGGCCTGCTTCCTCTCTGTTCTCCCCCGGGCTCGCCGCCGAGAGTCGGGCCGGACGAAAGGGGGGGATTGGGAAAGGGGGGGTTACGAAATTTGCTGCATGCAGCTGGTTTCGGCCCCACCGAGGGGCCCATTCCTCGATACATGGCCGCCTCCGGCGCCGGGGGGCGCCGGGAAATCAGCTACGTGAGCTGATTCTCAAACCCCCCCTTTGCTATCCCCCCCTTTCGCCCGACCCGAGAGAGGGGCACGGCAGGTTCGCGTCGTGCCGACCGGCGGCTACCCCAGCGCGTGCGTGTAAGGTTGACCGCCGCCCGTGGCCCAGAATCGGCCTGTCGTTGAAAGATCCGCCGTTCACGGAACGGCCGATCGTTCAAGTTTGAACGATCCCCGCGATGTCAGGAACCAACGCCGGAGTCGACACGAGGCGAACTTGCCGTAGACGTGCCCAGGAGGCTTCAGACCCTGGAGGGTTCCCTATCTGATAAGGGCGGCGGCTATATCCATGGCCACTCCACGATTTTTTGGCTTTCCAGTGGCTTCCAGACCCCATCCCTGTCGTCTGGCGCCCACGGGAGGAGGAGGAGGAGGAGGAGGAGGAGGAGGAGGCAGATTCCTTATCGGAGGTTCCCTATCCAGTGCCATCGCCGCAGCCTGTCCGGTAGTCCTTCGGAGCTCTCTGTTGGGAGCCCTGCGCGAGGGCGGGCGGCCCCCCAGCATGCGTGTGCATGCGTCGGCAGGGCGGGCGGGTCGGGGACGGAGGTGGCGAGAAGCGTGGGCGAGCAAGTCTTGCCAGGTGCGCCAGGAGCTGTGGGGGTGCGTGGGGATGAGCCGTGGGGCCTCCCTGCGTTCCAGGATGCATGGGTTCTTTGACTGGGATCGTGCGGGGGGTCGTGGCGTGAACCACTTTGGGGCTCTCCGGGAGCGGCGCGGTGTTATCAGAAAGAGGGAGGGAGCGTGAGAGAGAGAGAGAGATAGTGACACAGCGAGAGAGAGAGGTATCTATATATAGAGAGAGAGGGAAAACAAAAATAAAGCAAGCGACGGCGGCGGAGGCGTGGGCAGGAAAAGGGATGACGAGGGGGAGGAGCAGGGAGGACGAGTAAAAGGAAGGAGGGAGAACGGAGGAGGAGTGGTAGAAAGAAAGAGGCGGAGGAGGAGGACAACGAAAGGTGTACGCTCATAGCAGGGCCCAGGGTGACGAGGTCTCATTTGGATCCGCGTTGGACAGCACTGCGCTGACACGCTGGGTGGAGGGGCGCAGAAGTGGTGAGAGGGGTACGTTTGTTCGTATGCAACTCCTGGGAGGTGAACGTATGGTTTTGCCATGGTCCGAGATCCGGCTTAATCCAGCTTAGTGCCGCTTAATCTGGCTCAATCCCGCTTAATCGGGTTTCATCCCGCTTAATCCGCGGCCCAATCTGGCGTAACAGCCCCCCAATGGGGGCGTAATCCTCTTTAGTTTTTCCGACGAAGACCTCGCATTAGATGCCTCCTACCCCGGCGGGCTGGGTCTAGTTGGATTTGGATGTCGCGCGACCTCGTTGGAGTTCCTGGGGCGCAGAAATGCGGTGAGACAATTGTGCGTTCCGCGGCACTTCGGGAGTCGCGAGGGCGAGTTCGACCCTCATGTCGATCCGCTCCGCTGGAGCTTCAATGGGCGCTGGAATGGCGCGACGGTCGCGTGCACGGTAGACACAAGTGCGCTTGGCTGCTCCGAAGGATCGGCGGCCAGCACCGTATAGGAGCCAGCATGAGCAAGCAAACACAGGGGAAACGGATAACATCTCAGAACTGTCGATACCCCATGGAGCAGGAGAAACTAGTGCGGGAGGGAGAGGAAGGGACGGATATGAGAGAAGAGAGAGGAAGGAACATCATCAAGGGTTCTATCCAAGACGAGGGCCCAACCACAACGATGGATGAGAACAGAAAGCATCACAAGCGTTGCCAACGCACGTCGTCAACCGCAGCCACAGGAAGCAGAATGCATTCATCACCCGAAAAAGTGCATGGCGACACTGTTGTGTCAGCTTGCCGAATACAAGTGGTCACAGCGAGGAGGAGAAACAGCCGTTGCACCGACGACTCTTTCAGTGACAGAGAACTTGTTTGTGGGAGATTATTGCCCGCACCTTCGAGCAACAACGTGATGGGGCGGGGGCGCTTCACGCCAAACGTACATCAGGAATTTCGGTCGCCCGAGAACGAGGTGGACATCCCAGACCGGGAAACCGCCCGAGCGGGTCGCGCGAAAGGAAATGGATCGAGCAAGGGGGGGGGGGCACGACACTTGCTGCATGCGGCTGGTTTTGATCCCGACGCTGGGCGCCTTCACACTCGGGGCATGGGCGCTTCAAAGCGTCAGGCTGCCCCGGGGAACTTAGCTACAGTAGGGGCTCGACCACAAGAAATCTCCCACAAGAAGCCCAACCCTGAGACCACAGGACATCCATGGTTTTTTAGCGTGGTAGCGTCACGGCTTCCATAGCAAATCCATCGACACCCAAGAAGCCCAGGGCACCCTGGGAGGCAAGCGGGGTGTTTCCTGGCATGGGTTTCCATTGTGCGTGAGCTGATTCGCTGATCCCCCACCCTTTCCTCCTGTCTCCCCCCCCCCACTCCCCCTTCCGTCCGACCCGACCCGAGCAAATGAAGACGCGCAGCCCCCGTCCATGGAACACTGCTGGAAGGCTGAGTCTATCGAAGCGAAAGGGCAGGGAGCAGGACGAGGGCGCAGCGCCCAGCCCGCCCTCACTCGCTGCGTCTGGTGGGGCGAAGCGAGGGGAGGCGCGGGAAGAAAGGTCGACGGGCCACGCACTCCTCCTCCTCCTCCTCCTCCTCCTCCTCCTCCTCCTCTTCCTCTTCCTCCTCCTCCTCCTCCTCCTCCTCCTCCTCCTCCTCCTACTCCTCCTCCTGCCCCTCCTCTCCGCCTCCTCCCTCCTCCTCCTCCTCCTCCTCCTCCTCCTCCTCCTCCTCCTCCTCCTCCTCCTCCCCTCCTCCCTCTCCCTCCTCCCCTCCTCCCTCCTCCCCTCCCCCATCCTCCTCCTCCTCCGCCTCCTCCCTCTCCTCCTTCTCCTCCGCCTCCTCCTCCTTCTCCTCATCCTCCTTTTCCTCCTTATCCCCCTCCCCCTCACCCTCCTCCTCCCCCGCTATCCTCCTCCTCCCCCCCCCCTTCTCCTCCCCCCCTTTATGCTCCTCCTCATCCTCCCCCCCTCCCCCTCCTCCCCCTCCTCCTCCTATTCCTCCCTCCTCCTCCTCCTTCTCCTCCTCCTCCTCCTCCCCCTCCTCCTCCCCCTCCTCCTCATCCTCCTCATTCTCTTCCTCCTTCTCCCCCTCCTCATCCTCCTCCTCCTCCCCCTCCTCCTCCTCGCCCTCCTCCTCCCCTCCCCCATCCTCCTCCTCCTCCTCCTTCCGCCTCATCCTACACCTCCGCCTCATCCCTCCTTTTCCTCCTCCTCCTCCTCCTCCTCCTCCTCCCCTTTCTTCCTCCTCCTTCTCCTCCTCTTCCTCCTCCCTCTCCTCCTCCTCCTCCTCCTTCTCCTCCTCCTCCCCCTCCCCCATCCTCCTCCTCCTCCTCCTTCTCTTCCTCCTCCTCCTCCTCCTCCTCCTCCTCCTCCTCCTCCCCTCTCCTCCTCCCCCTCCTCCTCCTCCTCCTCCTCCGATGAGGAAGGCGGAAGGTGGAAGCATGACTCTGAAGACGGATTCCAGGGCTGCGCCGCACGCGCGAGCGACAGCTCGGTGGCCACATGTGAATCCTACCCCCCCTCGCTCCGCGATTTATAGGGTGGGTGTGGGGTTCACTTCTTCTGGTAGCTCCTGAGCGGAGTGAACCCCCGCACCCCCCCGCAGACATCGTGGGGGGTGGGGGTCGGGTTCACATGTGGTCATCCGACAGCCGAGCCTCCCCTGGACGAGAGCCGAAGCCGACGCCAGATACAGCCGGTCCCCTACCTATTTCACACGCATGCTGAATTCTCTGCCGCGGATGGCGGCGAAGCTGGACAAGGGTCAGGCCACCCTCTCTCCAGAGGGGGCCCTTGGCGGCATCCTGCGCGAGCTACCTCCTCCCGCTTGCCCCACGCGCGCGCGTCAAACAGCCACGCCGCCGCCCCAGGCGTGGTCTGCAGCCCTACGGATCTCGTTCCTCGCCCATCCCTCTCCTGAGGCCCACTAGACCCCAGAGGAGAGAGAGGGGAGAAGGCAGGGGTGGGGAGAGTGGATTCACAAGAATCGGTTACTTGTCATAGAGAAAAGCTTGTTTGTATGACACACATATATATATATATAGCAAGGACCTGGCGTTGAATGGGTTAAGAGATGTTTGGAATCCTTTCGTGGCTCGGAGGAGGAGGAGGAGAAGGAGGAGGAGGATGAGGAGGAGCAGCAGCAGGAGGAGCAGGAGGAGGAGGAGGAGGAGGAGGAGGAGGAGGAGGGCCAGGAGCGGCGGGAGTGGTGCCGCGCGGCGGCGAGGGGCTGCCTGGGGCAGGCGCGAGGGGTCGCGGGCGCGGGCAGAAGCCGAGGGAGTCGCGAGGGAGCGCGCGCGCGGAGGCGGGCGAGGACCAGGCAGCGGTGCAAGGCGCAGCCCGGGGGGGCCATGCGGACCCCCATCGGACGCGGGCGGCGGTTCCCTCGGGGGCCTCCTCCGCGAGAGTGGAGAGTCAAGGGTGGAAAAACCACCCCGACCCCGACGATTCGCGTTTACTAAGCAGCCCTGGGCGTTTACTCAACAGCCCTGCCCTGTTCGATTCCTTCCGTCGGTGCGTTGACTCAACGGCTTCACTTGTCGGGGTGCTTGTCATGGGGGTGGACTTTCTGTTCCATGGAGAAGGGAACGGGAGCGGGACAGGCAGGAGCTGGGGCAGGACGAGGAGGGGCAGGAGGAGGAGGGGCAGGAGGAGGAGGAGGAGCAGGAGCACGAAAAGCAGAGAGCCCGAGACCTCGCCCCCCGCACCCCCCCGCCGGATCGCATTCAGCTCCAGCAGCCCGCACCGCTCCTCCAGTGCAGCACGTTGTCTGGTTGCCCCAAAAGGTGGGTCCAGCGAAAAGAGGGTGATGTAGTAGATTTGGTGCAACAGATTTGTGGGGTTGCAATCTCTCTATATATATATATATATATAGAATCGTTTCGCTCATTCCGCCAGCCCTGGAGCCCTCTTTCGGGCCTCTTGGGGACCTCTTGGGAGTCTCTTGGGGCTCCATGGCGGCGTCGTGGGGGCCATCAGGGCCTCTTGGGGGGCTCTTGGGGGCCTCCTGGGGCGGGAGGGGGGGGTAGTCGATTGCGGCTCCCCCCTCGGAGGCCACGATCCTCGTGAGGGGTGTCGAAACATGGCCCTCTCTTGGAGCGCTCTGGGGATTTGTGGGGCTGCAATATATTTGGGGCGTGCAGGACATTCAGGTGCGCAGATGTACTGCTTGGTTTTCGCATGCAATACGTGAGTTGCAATACTCAGCAATGCAATTCTCTGGCGCAGTTCATTTGCAATACATTTGCCCAAAATTCATTGCACCACCCCCCTCTCAACTGGACCCCCTTTTGGGGTCACGGGGAATGTTCCCAAAACAATTGGTTCAGTCCAGCTGGACGACAATCTGGATGCACAAGGCAATGTGTTCATCGATGGCGTTGGCTTTAATTTGTCGCTACATGACTCTGATCATCCGTGCTTTCCGTAGTGTCTTCAACCCCTCTGGAGGTCCCTACGCAGGGCCGTTTGCGCTTTCAAAGGCTTCGAAGGGCAAGTATGCTACGGTTGTGGAGGCTCTGGGCCGATCTAGCCATTTCTACAAAGTACTATGCCGAAGGGGGACTCTAGATCTGTATAACCATTACCCCTTCAATTATTGTTGCTTGCTTGCGGTTGCCAGCGGGGGCGCTCCACGCCAATAATCAACGAGCATCTAACCTGGTATTCCTGTGTGCATGTATTTTCTGCCAGGAGATCAGTTCTGAAGCACGGGCTGGCCAAAACGAAGTGAGCGGGCCCTGAAGTCATGGCCTGCTGTCGCTCTCGCAATCATAGGCGCCGCCTTCCACTTTGTTCCATCGTCACCGTCTCTGTCATCTGCCCAAGCCCTTCTGGGTCTTGCCGGAGGTGACCTCGGCCTAAGGTGGCCCCTGCGTCTCCAGGGAGTCCCAGATGACCTCCCGAGCATCCGCTCACGAGGCCCCGAAAACCCAAGAGGTGCCCCGACTGGCGCGAAGAAGCGGAGGGCACCTTGGGCCAGGAACACTTCTGATGTCGCTCTGTATCAGCCGAAAAGGGATGTGGCCGAATAAAAGCTGTGACCCAAAGCGTGCCGAAACATTGTGGCCGAAAACGTAGCGTGACCGAACTTGTGACCGAAATTAGGAAGTCGCATTGGCTTGGCTTCGAATTCGGCCCTGCTCGGGCACATTCGGCCAACCTCAGGCGCAGGTCTCGGTCACACTCGGCCAGATTTTCGGGCACACCTTCGGTCATTACACCCGCCAGGTAAACACGAGCCCGCCAGGTTTCGCTTTCTAGCAGCATAGGCAGCGCTATGACTGCCATGGTAAGTTACACAGAAACACATTGAAAGGGACCTCTCAAGCCTTCGTCAGGCCTGCGCACCATCCATAAGAGCAAGAACGCAGCTGAGCACAGGAGGGCGTGCAGGCAGCTACGGAGCTCGGACATGCAGAAGCAAGATGCAGACGACGCTGCAAACCCATTGGAGAGCAGAGCATTGACAGCGCGAGCACCAAATCTGCAAGTGGCCTGGGAACCCCGCGCCATGCCCACGAGCGTTGCTCCACCCCGGCGGGTGAGGGCATGGGACGCGCTAAGTGCACACAGGGCAGTACCGCGGGAAACAAACAATCGTCCCGTCATGACACTTACTTCCGGCAACCTCCGAGCCCGTGCTGCCCGGCGTCCTTCCCGCGCGGCCCAAGGCAGCCGCGGTCCCGGGAGGGGCCCGAGCGCTGACCGGCCCACGGCCTGGGGCGTACTTCCTCCCCGCCCCGCGCCCGGATGCTTCCGACGGGAGGGCAATGAAGACGTACGGCACGCAGGCCGGGCCCACGTCGATCCGATCCGATTCGACATCGACGTCGACCAGCCCGACCCGATTCGATGTCGATTTCCCGGCGATCCGCATGTGGACCGACGCTTGCATTAAGTCGGGCGTGTCCCTCTACAGGAGGAATCTTCAAAAATAGTCCAAAGATAGTCTGGGGACGATTTCTCTAGCATTTCTTTGTCAATGTCTGAACATGTTTTGACTAGTTTTTATTTTTCGTCCAAAATCCGCCTGCAGGAGGACATGCCCGACCTAACGCTTGCGTGGCGCCAGTGTGCATCTTGGTGTACAGTCAACCCGCATAAGAAGGATGGGCTACCTTCCCAAAGGTACTCTTGCATCCTTGCCTCCTCGGTCTATCCTTAGCCACCTTCGTTGGCCGCGCTCCGCTTGAAAAGCTTCGAAATAGGCGTCCAAGGCCCTTGCATCCTCATCGCTCATCCTTGCTATACGGGTTGACTGTGGCCGATCCGATTCGATTTTTCGGCTTCGTGCCAATGCGGCCCCAGACCCGACGCGCATTCCGATTCGATGCGATGGTCCGATTCGATGCCGATCGATCCTGCGCAGGTCCGAGGCCGGGATTCAAGCACATCCACCGCTCGGGGGCCGCTATCTCCTGGGGCCTCGGGGAGGCGGCGAACGCCCGGGCACACGGTGTCTTGCTTCTGTTCGGCACGGGGCCCCCAGGAGGCCCGGCAGGTTCCCCACACTTGGCCCGAAGGCCCGACCCTTTCCCCCCGGGCTGGCCTTTGCATCCTTCGGCGGCGAGCGAGGGGGGGGGGCGGGGGAGGCGAGGAGGAGAGGGCCTTCTCAGCAGGCGGCGGGACTTCTCAGAAGCCCTCGCGCCTGGGGGGCCCCAGGGCCGAGACGGCCCCCTCTCCCCCTCCCCGTCGCCACCTGCTCCATGGCACGATCAAGTCTGGGTGTGCGTATCCTTGGGCACCCCCAAGCCCAAGCACGTGGTTCAAGTGGCTTGCGCCACTCCGCTGAAGCCCAGGACGCGCCAGAGCTTGCGACGATCGTGGAAGTGATTGAAGACGCCGGCGGCGAAACGCCGCCGCCCCTGCTCTTTTGGAAGCGCATATGTGGCCGACAGCTGGGCTAGAGCTTACCCAAGCTATCGGGCCAGCTGTTCCCCGGAAAGGTTTCGAAAGCCTTCGCGAAACGCGTGGGGGAGAAACAGGAGGAGGAGGAGGAGCAGGAGGAGGAGGAGGAGGATGAGGAGGAGCAGGAGAGGGAGGAGGAGGAAGATTAGGAGGAGGATGATGATGAGGATTAGGATGATGGGAGAGGATGATGAGGAGGAGGAGGAGGAGGAGGAGGAGGAGGAGGCCTCTTGGGAGCCTCTTGGGGCACTCGCAGGGCCTCCTGGGAGCTTCCTGGGGGCCCCTTGGAGGCCTCTTGGGGGCCTCCTTGGGCCTCTTGGGGGCCTTTGGGGGATTCTTGGGGGCCTCGTTGGCCGTCTTAGGGCGTTGCTGGCCCGTCTGACGCCGTCGGAAGCCGTCTTCGGGGCCTCTCTGGGCCGTCTGGGGGCCCTCTTAAAACGCCAAAGGGCCGTCTTAGAGGCCATCTTGGACGTCTTAGAGGCCTCTTGGGCCATCTAAAAACCCTCTAGGGGCCTCTTAGAGCCGTCAGGGCGCCATCTTGGTTGGGCGGTCTTGGTGCGATCTCGGGGGCCTCTTGGGCCGTCGGAAGGCCGTCGGAAGGCCGAAAAGGCGCAAATGCCAACATCCTTCAAAACCTATGGGACAACTCTACTTTTGGCCTCTTCGGGCCTTCCTAGAGGACCTCTTGGAAGCGTCTTGGGCCGTCTTGGAGGCCTCTTGGGGGCCTCTTGGGTCGTCTCGGGTCATAGTACCTTAGGCCGTCTTCGGTGCATCTTGGGCCGTCTTGGAGGCATCTTGGGGCCATCTTAGCCGTCTGAGAGGCCATCTTGGCTGCCTTGGGGGCATCTTGGAGGCCATCTTGGGTCATCGTCGGCCGTCTTGGGAGAATTTGTCTTGGAGCAGGGCGCCTTTCGGCTGGCTGGCGGGCTAGGCCGGAGCCCTAGGGGGAGTTCTTTTGGGAAAGAACCAAATCCAAAACCGAAAGATTCGCTGCCCTCTGTTGATTCATCACATGGGTGCCTGGCGTGCTGGAACCTTTCGGTTTTGGTTTGGTTCATTTCCAACAGAACTCCTCCTGGGGCTCCGGCCCAGCCCGCTGGCCACCCGAAAGGTGCCCAATTCTCGGAACAATTCTCCCGCTACGGCTGAACACGGCCCAAGATGGCCTCCAAGATGCCCCTCAGGCGGCCAAGATGGCCTCCTAGACGGCTAAGATGAACCCGAGATGCCTCCGAGACTGCCAAAGATGCACCGAAGACGGCCTAAAGTAGTCTGTCAGTAGATGGCCCGAGACGATCCAAGAGCCCCCAAGAAGCCTCCAAGACGGCCCAAGACGCTTCCAAGAAGTCCTCTAGGAAGGCCCGACGAGGCAAAAATCATGGATTTTCCATAGGTTTTGAAGGATGTTGGCATTTGCACCTTTTCGGCCTTCCGACGGCCCAGGACGGCCCAAGAGGCCCCCAAGATCGCCCGAAGATCGCCCAAGAGGCCTCCTCTCCTCCTCGTCCTCCTCCTCCTCCTCCTCCTCCTCCTCCTCCTCCTTCTCGTCCTCCACCCTCATCATCCTAATCCTCATCCTCATCCTCCTCGTCATCATCATCATTATCATTATCATCATCATCAGCATCATCATCATCATCATCAGCAGCAGCAGCATCATCATCAGCATCATCATCATCATCATCATCATCATCATCATCATCATCATCATCATCATCATCATCCCTCTCCTGCTCCTCCTCCTCCTCCTCCTCCTCCTCCTCCTCCTCCTCCTCCTCCTCCTCCTCCTCCTCCTCCTCTTGCCCACCCACGCGTTTCCCGAAGGTTTTCGAAACCTTTTCGGGGAACAACTAGCCCGATAGCTTGGCCAAGCTCTAGCCCAGCTGTCGGCCACATAGGCGCTTCCAAAAGAGCAGGGGGCGGCGGTGATTCGCCGTAGGCGTCTTCGATCCAGCACGCCAGGCACCCCTGTCATGAATCAACAGGGGGCGGCGGATCGAGTGGCCTTCAGTCCAACCCGCCACCGTGCCTGGGCTGTGGGTCAAGAGCCTTTTGGATGACAGAGAAACTATCTTGGGATGCCTCTCAGTGGCCTCTTGGACCTTCTCGCATGCATGTGTCGCCCTATCTTGCTGGATGGCTTTTCCTTGGTGCATCTCTGATTGCAGACGCTCCCCTGAAGCGCTGCAAGCGAACGAGGGATAGTGGGCAGCCGAATGACTTGGCACCGCTCATACTTGTGCATTTCTTCTTCGGCGAGGACCATTGAGGAGCATCTTAGGAGCATCTTGGATCATGTTCGAAAGCGGACGCACAAAATAGACAAATGGACGGGAAACGGACGTCCGAGCGATGGAAAGATGACCAACACGCCTTCTCACCCCCCGCAAGCGGGGGTCGGTCAGCGCATCCAGCGTTGGTTGCCTCCCTAATGCGTACTGGGATCGAGCCCCCCCCACCTCCGCTGGATGGATACGCGCATGGGCATCGCGAAGGCCCTGCGAATGGGATCGCTCCCCCCCTCCCCCTGCGGTAGTGGCCCTGGGGGCGTGACGCTGTGGAGGGTGGACGTTCCGCTGCTTTCGCCGGGCCTGCGGAGACCAAGGTCGCATGGTCCTGCTAATGGGACCGCCCCCCCCTCCACTGCCCTCGGTCGTGGCCCTGTGGGCGTGGCGTGCTGGAGGGTGGACGTCGTCGTCGGCGGCGGCGGCGGCGGTTGCGGCGGCGGCGGCGTCGGCGTCGGCGCCAGCGTCGGCCTCGGCGTCGGCGTCGGCGTCGGCGTCGCCAACGTCGTCATCGTCGTCGTCGTCATCTTCGTCGTCGTCGACGACGACGACGTCTTCCGTCGTCTTCGTCGGCGTCTTCCGTCGGCGTCGGCATCGGCGTCGGCATCGGCGTCTCTGGCGTCGGCGTCGCCGTCGTCGTCTTCCCCCCCCCCCCCCACCCCATCTGGGCGGTGGGGGGGGAGGCCCGGGAGGCCCGAGAGCCCTCGAACCAGGCTCGCATGTGCCGGTTCGCTGCCGCTGGGGTTCCTGGGAGGTCGGCCCCCTCCTCACTCGGTGGATGTGCAGAAGCCCCGGCCTCGCAGCAGGCGCCGCGGGAGGCGCCCAAGCGGAAGAGCGGGCTCCAGCGCACACAGGAGCAGGGCTCGAGCTGAACGGTTTTTGTTGGGCGATTTGTCGGCTGACTTCGTTCTGGTTGCGTTTTGCCGCGGAGGCGGGGCGAAGACAGAACCAGGGAAAACGGGAATAATTCGAAAGCGGGAACATTGTTCAGTTCGAGCTCTGAACAGGATTTCATTACCATTCTGGTGGCGAGCACCGCGGCTGCCTTTGTCACCCTCGTGCTGGTCAGCTTTGGCCTGTTCTTTCAGCCTGGATCAACCCTGGCTGCAACCGTGGTGTCGCTAGTGGCTTGCTGCGTGCTGGTTGTCGCTGGCAGACAGCTACCTCGAGAGTACCGCGAGAGCAGACCCCTAGGGTTATTGTCATTGCCCCCCCTCGGGATATCGTGCATGGCCGCGATTGCCTCCGGGGCCTTCCTTGGGCTCTACTGCTACGGGTCGTATGGCTATTTTGCAATGCTTTACGACCATACTCGCACGTACGAGAACGTCGTGCCCTCTACGAGTGCCATGGCCGTGGCTGACGCTGGGCGCGTCGTCTTCGAGGCTGGCGCGAAGATTGACCAGTCGCAGGCCGTGGGTTATGGCGATGCGACGGGCGACAGGTATTGTGTTGCACCCATTCGTGGTCCATCGTCGGATGCAAAGTCCCATGTCGAGTTCTGGGCTGCCGGGGTAAATTGCTGTGGCTGGTCTGGCGAGTTCATTTGCGACGACGCTGCTGATCCCAGCGCACGCAGCGGGATCGTCGTCCTGGACGGTCCTGATCTGTTTGCTGCATCGAACCGTGACCACTATGTACACGCAAGGCGAAAAGCAGAGGCTCGTTTCGGCATTGCTGCTGCAGAGAGTCCCATGTACGTGAGGTGGGTCAACAGCGACAATCTTGATCTGCTTGTAACGCACTACACCTGGAAAGCTTGGGCGTTCATTGTGGTTGCAGCCCTGCTGTATTCAGCACTGTCCGCACCGTTTCTATGGATCGCGTTGAAATGATAGCGCGGATCTCACGCGCAAGAGGAGGCACTCCTCTGGGTGGAAATTGCATAACGAAACACTGCGCAGTCCTGGTCCACACGGGGACGCAGGCGCCGTCGACAGCAGATGTAGGTTGGTAGCACGCTCTGTCAACCGTCTGACGGTGCAGTATAGGTATCGGCCCTATGTCAACGCATCACAGCATTGACGCCAGGTCGAAGCATTGGAGGTCGTTAGTTCGAGAACGATCTTATGGCCCTCGACGTCCCTACCTTCCCTTCTGACGCCCCGTAGACCTCACTAATCCTGTCCCTTTTCATTCCTATCCCGCTCCTCCCTTGCCAGCTCGTTCTTGCATAAATGTTGCCTCCCTCTCTCGGCTCGTTCCCTTGTTTGGCAGTTAACGTCCCATCAGTCAGCGAGTGATGGCGTCCCCTGTCCCATACAGTCCCCTTCTCATCGACACCAGCGTCCTTCAAGTTGCCATACTGCCGAGGTCTTTACACAATCCCGTGTGAGCTGCTGGCTACGCTTCCCTGCCTGCCACACAACATTCACGGGAGGAAGAACCACTTGGACCGGACAATTGGCGTTTACTAAACGGCCCTGGGCGTTTACTAAACAGCCCTGCCCTGTTTGAATCCCCCTGTGGGCGCGTTTACTAAACGACTTCGCGTGTCGGGGTGGTTCTTCTTGGGGTGGATTTTTGACTTCTAAACGTGTGTCCACTGCGCGGCTTCACAGATGATGGTCCGTTGGCGGCGTCGGAACCCTGCGACGTTGGGGACCGCAGGGTCCAGCTGGACGGCGCCGTCGACCTGGCAGCAACAATCTGCCCTCTCGGCGGGCCTTTCCTTCGGGAAGGTTTTCAAGCACAGACACAAGTACTCGTCGGTCCCGCGCGAAGAAAAAGGGGACATATGGGACGTCAGGGGGAAGACGAACAGCCAGAAAATAGTAAAAATATGGGGAATCCTGGGATCTGTGTATATCTATTTGTGTGTCCCTGGGCCCCTTCACTGAGGTGCTGCCAGGACGGGCTGGGCGCTCGTCCTCGGCACCAGAGCGTCGCCCCCGCCAGCCCTGGGCCCGGCTGGCGGACTGGTGGGCGGTTTATGATCGTTTCCTTGTTTTCCCCCGAGCTAAGATTCAGCTGAGCCACGGACCCAGCCCCCCGACGTCATGATTTCTTTATAACGCCGACCCCCCGAGGTCTCGACCCATTCCCCAGGACCGGTTGCTCATCCCGAGTCGCGTTTGGACGGTCCCGAGGCCCGGTGAGGGCCCCCAGATGCTGGAAATGGCGAAAACCCTCCCGTCGTGAATTTTTCATTGCTCGAATAGCCATGGCCCGAATGAGGGAAAAGTCTATCAACAGCCCGAGGTCCCAGCCGATCTCCTGGAGATCGGCGCTGGGCACCCCTGGCGGCGCCTCTGACGCGGCACCTGGCGGTCTCCGCGCGCGCGGGGGGTGGGGGGCAGCCCATAACGGGCCTGTTTTCCACCACCACCACCACCACCACCACAAGTTGGAGGGGGAGAGGGTCCTCCTTCTCCTCCTCCTCCTCCTCCTCCTCCTCCTCCTCCTCCTCCGCATCCACCTGCTCCTCCTCCTCCTCCTCCTCCTCCTCCTCCTCCTCCTCCTCCTCTTTTCAGCGAACCCTTTCAGTGAGGGCTCTGTGCCGCGCCGACGGGCGGCGCGGCGTAGCCCGTCAGTCCGACGGCCTCAGGTGGGCCCCGAACTCGTACTTCCCGACCTTCTTTGCGACGGGCGCCCCTCCTTTGCTCGCGAGCTGAGGGGCGCCCGACCTTCTCTTGCCGCGAGGCAGCTCGGCTGAGCTGGCGGCCCCCGTATGTTACACGGGGGGCGGGCCGTGCCCCCCCTTCGGCCCGTGGGCTGGGGACGGCCTCGCCGCGGCGCACGGTGCGCCGCCTCCTTCTCTTGGCGAGTCCTCCTCTCTGATGGCGTACTTGCTGCACACCGCTTCTGAGGACCCTGCTCTTGTCCTCCTTATGGGCGGCCTCCAGACGTTCACTGCCTTCTGAGCTGTTGAAGACCCTGCTCCTGTCTTCCTTTCAGCTGAAGTCGAGGTAGGTTCAACACGCTTCGCTGCTGAGGACCCTGCTCCTGTTCTTCTTTTCAGCGGGCTGGTCACGTCGAGGTGTTGGTCGTAGTTGGTGGGGTGGAGTTGCTAGGGTTGTTGGTCTTTGTTCGGCCACGCAACTGAGGACCCTGCTCCTGTCCTCCTTTCTGCGGGCGTTCCTGCTAGAGGTCGGTTCAGAGGACCCTGCTCCTGTCCTCCTTTTCGACGTCTCCCAGGCATGCTCGTCGAGCCTCGCTGTTGAGGACCCTGCTCCTGTCCTCCTTTTCAGCAGGCTCCGTCTTGGTTGCGTCGCGCCACGCTGCTGAGGACCCTTCCCCTGTCCTCCTTTCAGCGGGCGGGTTGTGTCTAGGTGGTGGTGGTTGTTGGCTGGGTGATGGTTGCGGGGTGGGTGGTCGGTCGGTGGTTAGTCCCAAACGTTGTGGTTGGTCGTCTTGAATGTCTCTGGGTAGGTCGTGGGGAGGTCGGTTTGTTGCTGGGGTTATGGTGTGGGTTATGGGCGCACTTGAAAGGCCTCCATGCACCGACATCAAGTAGGGTTCGTGGCGGCCCCACCTCGTCCCGCTATGGCTAGGGGTCACGGTGCCCTCGGTGGGGGCGAACCCCAGGCCTGGTGCTTGCTGCTGTTGTCGATGAGGGATGTCTCGGCTGCCTTCAGCTTCGCCCCTTGGGCGATCGGGTAAGCACCACCTTCGCCATGGGGATGGTGGGGGTGGCGAGCAAGGGCGGACCGCGGGGGCGCGGCAAGTGGCCGTCCTACCCCCCCCCCCTGCCCCTCACCATCCCCCCTGGTAGGCGCGGGCAGTGATCGTCCTGCCCCCCCACCCTTCGAGCCCGCCTCGAAGTTTGATCCTTGCCTCACCAGGGCAGCGTTGACTTGTGGGGTGGTGTGGTATGCCGTCATTTGGGTCGTGGGTTGTGGTTGGCCGGTGGTGTTTGGCAAGAGTGGAGGGCGTGTGTGATGCGGCTTGCTGGTAGCCGCTGAACTCGTGCTCGTGCGGCCGCTGCCTTGATCAATACTACAAAACGTGGCGACCTGTGCCTGGGGTGTTCCCACGCTTTCGGGGCTTCCGCAGGACTTGCGTCCTAACGCCTCATGCAAAACTTGGCGACGCTGCCTGAGGTGTTCCCACGCACTCGGGGCTTCCTCAGGACTTGCGTCCTGACGCCTTTGAGCTTGTCGTCGATGACACCCATCGTGGCGATCGTCCTCGGCATGAGGAGGCACTTCGTCTTCTCGTTCGATGTAGTACGCGTCGTTGGTGTTCGGGTTCTGGCTGGTGGGCGCAACGGTTGCGGCTCTGAGGCCCCATCTGGCCACGATGTTGCCGTCGAGCATGCCGGCGATGGCGAATTCGATCTCCTCTGCGTTTGCCGTGGACATTATGTTGCGGAGGTCGTCGCGGGCGCCGTTGTCGAGGATCTGTGTGGCGCCGAGGTCGTAGTGACTTGTCGGGGTCTCGTAGACAGTCATCAAGTTGGCGATGTACAGATATTCAGGAGTCTGCCCGATGATCAACTCCGCCGAGATGGCTGCGACAAATGGGACGTTGGTTGTGGTCGCCGTGTAGAGCATACGCAAGACCTCTCGTGTGACGCCGCTGGCGGCGAATATCACGTCGGCGCTGGTCTCGGAGACTTGAGGCGCCCCCATGGTGCCTCGGGGTGCGCCGCTTGCTTGCTCTGCTGCCTAGAAAATCGCTTACGTCATGTAGGTACCAGGTTCGTCGTGGGAACTCTACGTAGATGACCGCTATCTCGCCATGTAGGGTCCTACGTTGTACTCGCCGAAGTTCTGGCATTGGTTCTGGGGTCTGGCCATCGCTGTGGATTGCGATCTGGATGTAGTCCAAGCCGCTGGTGCTCGTGATCCCGCTGTTGGCCATGACCTGCTGGAGGTCGGCGGCCTGTCGATGGCGGCCGGTGATGAAGACAACCTCTTGGCGCTCGGCTGGTCCTGCAGGCGAGCTCGCGGGTGGGCTGCTTGGCGATGACTCAAGTCTGGCGAATACTTTAGGCGCGACGGGCGACGTCTCGAGGAGCGGCAGCGGCGTAACGTCGCACGGGTGGGCTGGCTTGTCGCTGAAGGTTGGGTGTCGTCCTTGCTTCTTGTTGGCGTTCGTGGCCTCAGCGATGGCGGTGAGGTTCTCTGCCATTTGCTGCTCCGTCAGGGGCTCCATCGTCTGGATGCGCCAGGCATGCCAGGATTTGCGGCAACGGTGAGCCACCGATAAGTGCTTGATGAGCCTCGGGAGAGAGTGGTGCTCGGTCTGGCAGCATCGGCACGCGGTGCCTGTAGCCCAGAAGCGCGGGTCTTCGTGGTCTGGATGATCCCTACCCATATGGATTGACATGCCTTGCCTGGAGGCGACTCGGCCGCAGGCGTAGCAGACGCACTTCTGCTTGTTGGTGTCGTCGCAGAGGTCCAACTCTTCACTTGGGCGAGCTGCGGTGATCATCTGGATGTCCTGCTGGAGCTTGGCGCCCTGAGCTTGGTCGCGAACGTGGAGAATGTAGGCCTTCAAAGCTGCCTTGACTGCGTTGGTGAATAGCTTGGGCTTCTGTCGGGCCCAGTTGGTGATGCCGCGGTCGTGCTGGGTTTGGCTGGGCAAGTGCGCACGTAGGAAGTCGAAGTCTTTCTTGAGCTGGCGGCTCCAGGTGCCCTTTCGTTGGCGCTGGCCGTCGAGGAGCTGGAGTAGGACTGCTGGGGCATGATTCAGGAGTCTTGGTAAGTATCGCAGTCGCGCTGTCGACT
Organism: Prorocentrum cordatum; assembly: GCA_963575745.1. NCBI lineage: Eukaryota > Dinophyceae > Prorocentrales > Prorocentraceae > Prorocentrum > Prorocentrum cordatum. The sequence goes on along the minus strand of CAUYUJ010012259.1, from coordinate 280,741 downwards.
GGTGAGTGATGAAGTCGGGTACTCCTGTCTTGGCGATTGCCTCTGCTTCGGAGATGTGCTGGTCGGGTGAGTTGGTCTTGGGTAGCGGGGCTGCAACGCGGCATGGGCCCATGTACTTAGCGGATATATGCGTCAGGTCTTTCTGGGCCAGGTCGCTCCAGACATGGTGGTTGTATGTCAGCGAGGAGGCCGGAAAAGAGTGGACGTGCTTCACCTTGGCTTTCTTCGGGAGCTTCTTGCGGCGGAGGATCTGCTTCTCGAGAGGCCGGGCTGCACCGGGCGCGCGGTTGACCCTTAGGCAGATTTCTGGCCCCATGACCCCGCCCGCCGAGATGATGGCACCGAGGGCTTTTTGTTGCATTACTAGCTGCACCTTGATAGAAAGTCCGTCCAATTCGATGTATGTGACGCCCTCCTTGGCGATCCGCTGTTTCTCCTTCTTGGCCCCCGCGCCGTAGTGCATGAGGATGGCCTTGGTCTTGTCTGGGCGTGGCTTCAGGCCATGCTGGAACGCTGCTGCGCAGAGCCTGGCAGCTGCCAGCGTGGTCGTGTTGATCAGGTCGCTGGCGCTTGCGGTCGAGTTGTAGTGCGCGAGGTCGTCGACGAAGGACATGTTCCTGAGCGCGCTTCCTTCGTGGGGGTGCGGTGAGAAGAGAGGGTCGCTGCAGGCCTCTATCTCGTGTCCGCCTATCTGCTGACCGTGGGCCTCTTCCTCTCGGACTGCCTGGTCGATTGCCCTCAGCACGATGGCGAAGTGCATGTTGAAGGCTACGTCCGAGTATGGCATTCCAGGTCGGGTGCTGGTCCGAGGCAGCTGGTAGTGCCTTGCGCTCTTGGCTGTCATCCAGTTTGTGGCGCGGTGATCTGCGATCGTGTGGCAGAGGTGCTCGTCGTCGATGTGCTGGTTGTTGTAGGCGGGCTGCTGAAGTCGTTCCTTTAGCGCTGGTCTGGTGAAGTCGGGAATGTCGATTTGTTCGATGAGCTCGTTAAGCTCGTCGGCGGAGGTCGGCAATTGCATGCAACATTCCCTGGTGACGGAGTGGATGGCCTCCCTGAGGTCCAGGAAAGTGATGCTGCATGATCTTGGTCTCCTTTGGCAGTCGCTGATGAAGGCGAGGCTGGTGTGAGTGATGAAATCCGTGGCCATATTGGGTCTGGCGCCGCACTGGGTTGCTTCTAGGGGCTCGGGTAGAGGAATTGAACGAGGGCGTCAAAGTAGTGCTGGGCGCTGTGCACGGTGTTGACTTCGTTGGGTTCCACGACAGGGGTCGCTAGGCTGGGAGTGCTGAAAATGATGGAGGCCACCACAAGTTTCGCGTAGTCGCTGAGATCGGCCAGGGCACTCACGTCGGCGGGGTCGGGCAGGAGAGCTTCCTTCGCCATGAGCTTGGCCGTGTAGCGTAGCCTCTGTCGCCGAAGTGGCTGGCAATCCCGCTTTTCTTGGCGATCCGTGTCGTCTTGAGTGACGAGCGGCGAACTCGCAGGAGTGCGAAGGATCGCTTGGTGATGTAGGGCTTGTGTGGAGTGCGGCTGTGGGAGCGGAAGCACTCGTGCGCAGCCTCCGTGATCTGCTCGGTGACTATGGCGAGGTGCTCGTTGAGGTTGGTGTCCCAGGGCGGGTGTTTGACCTCGTCGGGTTTTTGGCTAAACTTTTTGCGGCATCCTTCGTCGGCTAGCTTGCTCTTGTCTAACTTCGGGGCTCCTTTGGTGACGGACGAGACGATCTGGTAGGCAAGCTGCAGCTTGACTGGGTAGTGGTCGTCCTTGGTCTCTGGGCCCTGGCCGCTGTCTATGCCGTAGAGCACGGCGCACTCTTCGATAGAGTCGATGTAGCCCTTGGGGATGATGGCGTAGTCGTTGCGATGAGGGTCCTTGCCCGAGTTCCATGTGTAGTGCTCTGGCCCATGGCTGACGAAGGTGTTGGCGGCGGCCAGGTGGTTGGTCAGGAGAAGTTCATGTAGGCGGTGTCCGTGTGGGTCCTCGTTTTGCTTGAAGCCCTTGTCGCAGGTGGCCGTGCTGGTGATGCTGCCTGTCCTGGCATTTGCGTCGAAGAAGGTGATGCTCGCTTGGTGCCTTTCGGTGGTCTCCGCGAGTTTCTTCCAGCAGCGATCCTTCTCGGTCGCGAGGGCCTTCGAGTGCGGGGCGCGGGCGACGGCAAGCACGTGGTTGAAGCCAGGGGCGGCAACGCGGACGATAAGGAGCCTGCTTTCCTTGGCGATGACTGTGAACTGGTCAGGTTTGAGGTAGAGCTCCCTTGTACCGCTCTTGCCGTAGGGCCTGCTGAGTAGAACGTGCAGTTCGCAGCCGTAGTTGAACCCTTTGTGACCGCTGGAGATGATGTGGTAGCAGTTGGCGCTGGCGCATCTGGCGCCGTCGTCTTGTCCTGCGTCGCGGACGCCCCAAGGCGCCCCTGCCTCCTGGATGCCGGTGATATGGAGGTCCTCGTCGCACAGGCAGGCCATCGTGGACTTCAACTTATTGCTCTTCTCTGTTCGACGCTTCGATCCTTCCCTTGGCTCTCTCCCCGACTGGATGTTGAAGGTCGCGATGTTTATTTCAATTTGAATCTTCTTGTCGCTGGACTCGGTGGGGGTGTGAATGTGTCGGGCATCGGCGGTCGCCTCGACCCTGTTAGCTGTGAGGCTGCCGTGTCCGAATACGGGGTGCGCCCCCCTGGAAGTGGGACCCGCGTCGATCAGGAACTCCCAGTCCCGCTGGGATGCGCCGTCCATGACGCTTGCCCACTCTGGCTGAGGAGGTCGGAGGTGTAACTTCTTGCAGGCGTCCGCGGTTGGCGGCGGCGTCGGCAACCTCGTTCCACGGGTTGTAGTCGCGGGCATAGCCGTGCTGCAAGTCGATCTTGTTGCTGACCATGTCGTAGAGGATGCAGAGTGTCCTGACGAGCTTGGGGTCGTGGTCGGCGATGGCGAGCCTCTTCGCGAGCTGCAGGGCGCCGAGCGAGTCCGTGGATATCGTGGTGATGTGGTGGGGGTTGTAGTGTATCACCCAGGCGAAGGCCAATATAAGGGCTGTGTTCGCGACGGTCGTGGAGGTGGTCTCGTGCTCGGCGTTGTCCTTGAGGGCGATGTCGGTGCCGCTCTTGTGCTTCCCTATGGTGGCTCCCTGGAAGCTGAAGCCGTGGTTGCCGTCACCTACGATCACAACGGACCAGGCGTCGTCGCCCGGTTTCTTCGGGTTTTTGGAGCCGTCCATGAAGAGATGGATATTTGCTCCTTCCTGGAGTGGTCGTTGTGGGTGGTGACGGAGCATGTAGTCGGCTGTCTCGTTGAGGCTCTCGTTGCATAGGTCAAAGGTGATGTGGGGAGATCGGGATTGCTGTATCGTTTGTCGGATGGTTGGTCGCTCGTCGAATTGTACTCTGCGCTGATCTAGCAGCGGGGGTGGCGTGTCGGGTGTTGTTGTTGGTTGGTTGGGTGGTACTGGGTGCTTGACGTTGGTATCCCTGAAGGGTTGAATGGCCTTCCCTCTTACTCGATGTAGACGCTGGCCCGCAGTGTGAGGCTGTGCTTGGGCGTCAGACAGGCGCGTCGATGTTGGGGGGAGGGGGGCGGCAGAGGTTCGAGAGCGGAAGGGTTGCATGGCGCTTCCCCTGTCGGTATGCTTGGCGTCAAGGCATGTGGCTTCGATGTCGTGGGTCCCTCGTGGATCTATGCAGTTGTCCACCGCGGGGACGGGCGGTGCTGCGTCGGCTCCTCTGGGCGCCTGCGCCGCTTGACGGCGCATCCAGGGCATATGCAGGGGGGCCGCCGTTGGTCCCGTGGCGTTGGCAGGCTTGGCCTCTGGTGGGCCGTTGGAGGTCCTGAGCGTCGGCTGGCCTCCTGGTGGGGCTCTTCGTTAGGCCCGTCAGGAGAAATGTGATACGGCGCCTTTGGGCCCAAGTGGCTGGTCGCCTGGTTCGCCCTCTGCTGGGCGCGTCTCTGGGGAGCGGGTCGGTCGGGTCGATGGGGGCTTGCCCCGCCTGGCCTCGCTGGCCGCCTAGGCGGGGTTGTTGGTGCGCTGCGGTTGTCGGCCGAGGGGGTGGTCCTCGGTCCGACGGTTGGTGCAGTCGCGGTTGCTAGTGCCTGCGCGCTGCCAGGGTCGTAGTGCTGGTCCCAAGGCGCCGCGGCTGAGTAGATTACCCACTCGCTGGTAGTGGTGAATCTGGTCTTTTTATTGGTTTTGATATTTTGCGTCGCTGTCGCTGGTTGTGGAGTGCTAGGTTGCGCGGCCGCTGGCGCCGCGCGGTGTGCTAACCCACAAGCTAACACCGCTGAGGCGGTCGGCGGCCTCCCGAGTGGGGCGCGTGGCTGCAAGGGCGTCTGGGCCTGTCGCTGAGTGTCTGGCACCGCACGGGTCGCACAGCACGTCTGCTGGGGCTCAGTGGTTGCTCCGTCGAGCTGGTTGTTACGTATAGACACTCTGGGCGGGCTAGGTGCTCGGTCTTCTGGCGAGGTTGTGGCGGGGCTCCCCCGCTGGGCCAGTTGCCCCCCAGCGGGGGGGGGGGTCCAGCTCAGTGTTTTGTCGTGTCTGAGCTTGAACCCGAGCTGCCCTCCTGACTCTCGGGGTTGAAGCGATTGCGGTCCATTGGGTTGTCGAATCCGTCGCCGTCACCCAGGATCCGCGCCTTGCGCGCGGGCCTGCTGTGGGCGCTTGCCCTTCGGAGTGCCGATGGTGGTGCTGATCTGGCACGGTCGGGAGTGGCGATGTGGAATCGCGCTGGAAGTGGCATCGGGGAATATGGTTGGGCAGGTGCGAAGGGGGGGGCCGACTTCGAGCGTAATGGGGGAGCGTGGGGGGGAGTCTGGGTTCCCCAACAGGGTGGTCTGTGCGTGAGACGGTCGGAAGTGTCGTGGGGAGATGGGGTCGTCGGGGAGCGGCGCGGACTGCGCCCTCTGTAGCGGGGCAGCCATGGGTGTCGGGGGGTGCAGGAAGGGGCCTGCTCCCCAGGAGGCAATTGGTGTCGGTTGCTCGTCGGGGGGGGGGGGGGTCGGCGATGCTCGGACTGTCGGGGTGCGCGTTGAGTCGCCGGGTTCGTGGTCGGCGGGGTCGTCGAAGCTCTGGTCTTCAGCGAGTCGCGTGGGAAGTGGTGTGGATGTCTCGGCCAAGAATCTTTCGTGCGTCTTCGGGGTCTTCGGGGTCGTTCCGTCTCCCGCGACTGGCGTCGGAGCTACTCCCGAGGGGGATGCGAGGTCGATGAGGGGGCCGAGTGGTTGCGGTGTCGTCGCTGGTGGTGGGAGTGGTGATGGGCTGCGTGGTGGTGCTTGCGGCTGCGGGTTGTTGTGCGGGTCGGTGGCCTGGTGGAGCTTTTGGATAGCTGGGTGCGCGCCGTTGTGGCCGAGGTCCACGGAGCGATCTTCGATGTTCTCGCTCCCACAGCGCCTGCACCTGATGATCTCCGTCTTGGCGCTGGTGTAGTTGCCGCAAGACTTGCAGAGGCTGCAGTAGAAGGGCGGCGTTAATCCATTCGAAGATCCTGATGATGAGGGAGCGCCGCGAGGTCCTGCAATCTTCGGGCTTGCCATATGGTCGAGTTCGGCGTAGTACGGTTCACGGGTCACGTCGTAGTCGAACTCGTGCGACGGAGCGATGGCGTGGGGGCCGGAGCGTATGTTGTCCCGCTGGCAGGCCTCCTCGTCGCCGGCCTGGGCTTGCATCTTTTGCTTCTCGTTTTCCGCGATGGGCGCGCTGGCGACGCCGTCGAGCATGTCTGCGTCGATCCTGGGCGCGATGCTGTCGAGCTGCTCCCGCAGGGTCTTCTCGAGAAGTGCTTGGTGTACTCGATGCTCTTCCTGTTGTCGGCAAGCTGTTCACGGTGATGCTATTCCTGTGATTGTCTTTGTGCAATTGTGGCTTGTAGCCCAGTGTTGGCGAGCCGCTGCTGCTGGTGTATATCTGCCTCGTGCTGGCCGTATCTCTCCAGGAACTGCTCACGTTGATGCTGGTCGTACTCCGTCTTGTGCTTCATCTGCTGCTGGTGAGCCTGGGCCTCGTGGAAGAAGAGCTGGTGCTGCAGGGTAGCCCGTTGGTGCTCCGCTTCTTCGGCTTCGAGCTGGTCGCACTTGTTCTGGATGTGGCGCTGCGCCTCGAGCTGGAGCTCCGCCTGCTGGTAGACAACCTCTCGCTCCCTCTGGACCGTGGGGTGTTCCTCCAAGAGCATATTGGCGGCAGTGGCGGTCTGCTGCTGGATCGCGTGCACTTGGTGGATCCCCTTTCGCTTTAGGTCTGCTTGGGCTTCTGCGATCTGCTCAGCGATGTCGTTTTTTCTTTGCATCTCCTGGGCCGCCATGACTTGCACGGCCTGCTCCTCGAGGCGGAGGTCCTGGTTCATCTGCTCTATCCTCCGGCCCTCACGCTGCAGTCGTTCGCACTCGCGATGAGGTTGTTCACTCATCGCTTGCTGGCGGGCTGCTTCCTCGGAGGTAGATGCGATGCAAGTCTGGGAGGCCGCTTCAGCTCGGATGGCATCGAGCATGTAGTGAGCCTCCTGGCGCTTCTGCTCGTAGGTGAGCTTCTGACGCTCGAGGTCGTGTCTCAGCGCGCGCTCGTGGTTCTCGATCCTCTGCGCTTCCTGCTGCATCTTCTCGGCGTAGAACTGATGAACAATCTCTTCTCGATGCTGGAACGCTCGCTCTTGCTGAGTTTCTTGGCGGCGGAGTGCCTCGGTGTTCCTTGCTTCGGCTTGTTCGGTGGCATTCATGGCCGTCTTGGATAGCGCCTGCTCGTGACGCACGAGCCTGACTCTGCTTTGCATCTTCAGCTCGGCAAAGCACTGGCGCATAGCCTCCACCTCCTCCTTATATTTTTATGACGTTTTGCGGAGCCCGGCGTTGGCGATGCTGGCCTGGCTGCTTCCTTCTCGGCGTGCTTCCTCGTCTTTCCTCCTGAGCTGCTCTGCGATGGTGCTTGATGGGGACGCCGGCCTGCTCGGACACGACGAAGGAGGCTCGACTGGCGCGACGGCGAAATGGGGTGCTGGCCCTTTTGTTTTTGTACTTCTGGATGTCGTCCTCGGAGTCGGCCTCGCAATCGGTGTCGGCCTCGGCGGCGATCTCCAGCTTGACATCCGTGATGAGGCGCCTCAAGTCGGAGATGCGCTGGGCGTTGGTGCCCGCCTTTGTCTGCAGAGCCTCCTTCTTCTCATGGATGTCTTTCTGCTCTTTTGCCAGCGCCTCTATCTGAGACCGATATTGTTGTAGCCGTACGTGTGGATCCGTGGCCATCGCGAGCATACACTTGATGACCGAGGCCTCCGTAAGCAACTTGCTGGCGTCAACCTTGGCAGACTGGGCGCCGCTGATCTGGTCGGCGACACGGCCGAGCCTCTGCTGCAGGTTCCTCGTCCAAAGTTTCCTCTTGTCGCGATCTTCTGGCGGGAGGCCGAAGGACTCGTGGTCACGAGAAAGGGAGAAAGGCAGCTCGAGCACGGCATCGGCAATGGCCTGCTGCCTTTTGCTGAGGATGAGGTCCTGGATGTGGACAGCGTCCTTCTTTTTTGAATCAGATTTGCTGAAAAGTGGAGCTCCGCCATGGCCATGGTTGCTCCCCCACGGCGGGCCCAGGGCGTGTGGTCCCTGCTCCTGACCACCTTTCCCCTGGGCCCTGGGAGGGCGCCTGGGCTGTGGACCCTGCTCCTGTCCATATTTTCCCAGCGCCGCGCTGCGACGCCTCGAGGTGTGTGGTCCCTGCTCCTGACCACCTTTCCTTCGAGGCGCCGCGCTGCTGCTCCTGCTGCTTCCAGCTCTTCGCCATGTTGTCGACGGGCTGGGCTGAGTGATGATCTGCAAGTAGTCGGGGGGCCTCAACTACCTTCAGGAGTGTCCTGGCGTGGCCCGCGCTATGCGGGCCCTCCTGTGCCAAATTTATTTTTTCTGCCTGGGCGTCTTTCATTAGCCTAGGCGTCGCGGCCGCGGCGCTTCTCTTCAACTTTGATTATTGTATGGCGCCGCGGCGCGCTGGCCCGGGCTGACGGGGCTGGCCGAACGAGGGGGCGACACGACCCCACGCGGCGGCGGGCCCTTCATCAGCCCGTGGCTTTCCTCCTCCTCCTCCTCCTCTTCGTCGTCGTCCTCCTCCTCGTCCCGCACCTCCTTCCCCCCTCCAACTTATGGTGGTGGTGGTGGAAAATAGGACCATCAGCGCAGATCCAACAAATCCGCGCGGTCCATTCTGGACCCCGGCGCAGCGGGGTCGGCCCTGCCAGCCCTGGACCAGGCACGGAGGATCGCGGGGCGCGCGGAGCAGATACCATTGGGGTAACGCAGTCAACCCGCGCAGTAAGGATGGGCCACCCTCCCAAGGGTTCCCCCCTGCATCCTTGCCCCGCCGGCCCATCCTCGGCGACTTTCGCTGGCCAGCCTCGTTCGCAGAACGCCCACGTGGGCCTCGGAGGCCCCAGCACCCTCACCGCGCGTCCTGCCGATACGGGCCGACTGCAGGGCGGGGGCAGGCCGCGCCAGTCGTCTCACAGGCTCCCACGCGAGAGCCCCCCCCCCGCCCCCAAAAAACGCGAGAGCCGTGCCCCGCGAGGGAACGGCGCTTCGCCGAGCCAAGCTCGCGTCGTGAGGACGAAGGTGTCCGGCCTTCTGAGCAGCTTTTTCTGAGCTCACAGGAAGCTTCTCAGAAGGCGCGAGGGTTCCTGAGAAGCCCCGCCGCCTTGGAGAGGGCCTGCCCCCTCTTACTTCCCCCCAGGCTCGCCGCCCAATGAAGGGATGGCAGCGTGAAGGAAAGGGGCAGCTCGAAGGAAAAAAACCCTATAGAGGACAAGCGGGACCTGCAGTTCTCTTGTCTTGGCCTCCTAGATGGGGTCAGAGTAGATGGGGTCGAAAGATCGCGGCGCATCGCCGATGCATCGCCGATGCGGCTCGATGTGGATGGAGTCCGACTTGCTTCACGTCGACGTCGCCGATGCAGCGCCCACGTCGACGATGCGTCGCCGATGCATCGGCGATGCATCGGCGATGCGGCGCGATCCTCCGACCCCATCTACTCCGACCCCATCTAGGAGGCCTCTATCTTCGCCGTCCTCGCGGCCAGCCCCAGCCGCTGAACCGCCCGACGCCCCCTGCGGCTCGGCGGCGCGGCGGGGGCCGCGCAGCTAGGGTTTCGGCAGCGCGGCCGTGGGCCCCGTGCTCTGCTGGCGCGTGCCCGCCATTCGCCGCCAGGAAATCTCCCCATCCATTGTTTCGGAGTCGCGCCTTGGGACATCGAGGAGTGAAGGAGAGTGCACGCCGGTCGTTGAATGTAGGCATTTCTGGACCGAGGGAAGGGCGCCCTGCTGCTCAAAAATACGGAGATAGAGGGAGACTTCTGCGACACTCGCAAGTGATGCGCACGCGCGCGACCATGCTAGGAAGACGTTGGGAGCGGGTCGCAGTGGTCGGTCTCGTTCTGACGTCGCCCGCAGGCGCCCTCACGCTGAGGAGCCCCGACTGGAAACCCGTGCAGCGCTTTCGCCAGACGCCCATGCCGGAGGCGCCCAGCTTCCTGGCGCCCGCTGCCGCCGAGGAGGTGCAGTCTCACGTGCGGGCCTGGTTCGATGTGGTCGAGTCGGAGCTGGCGGCGGTCGACTACTCGAAGCGTCCAGCCTGCGTGCCTCTGGCTGGCGCGTACATCTCCCTGGTAGTCCACATAGCAAAGAGCAGGTACAACCTCCACTGTGGTGAGTTCAGTGGCTCTCGTGGCCCGCAATGAAGGATATCCTGGACGTGATCGTGCCAGGCCTCCCTGCTGATGTTGACGTGTACGTGCCCTTCGGCCTGCATGACGGCGTGCAAAACGTCCATTCTGGCAACTTGGGCATTACGGTCTTCGGCGCTATGTATCACCCGCTGTTTTCCACTATTGCTGTGCCTTTCGCGATGGGCAACGTCCGGTCTGCTCTGCCATATGTCAACACGCCCGTTGTCGGCTGGGACAAATATGTGAAAGAGATGCTGCAATGTAACAGCACCAGCGCGCGCATCAAGAAGGCTGTCTTCCGCGGCAGAACACAGTGGAAGGGGATGAAGTTCGGGACATGCACGCAGAGCTGCGGCTGGGAAGACAATGGCCGCTGGCTCCTTCAAATGCTTGGCGAGTCTCACCCTGACGTGTTCGACACTTATGTCACGAAGATCAATCATAGACGCAAGAGAAGCAATGTCAGCGACTTCCTGCCCTTGACGGAACAGCTGTGCAACTACCAGGCTATGCTGAACGTGGGGAGCAACAGCGATTGGGCCGAAAGACTCTGGCAGTGTTTTTATGGAAACGCCGTCGTCATGTTGCCCGAGAATCCGCCATCCGAGTTTTTCACCAGCTTCATGCGACCGTGGAGGCATTTCTGGCCCATCAAGTCTGACCTCAGCGATGTCGTTGAACAAGTGACTCATGTCATGTCGCTGGAGAACGCGTCGCGGCAGCTGCAGGGTCAGAAGGATTTTGCCAGACAGTATTTGAGCGAGGAGTTTATGTACTATTACAACAAGCTGGCTATCATGGAGTACGCCGCGCGGGTGAAGCGCTCCGTCGATAGGACGCAGGCTGTCCAGAGCAGCTTCGCCGCAGAGGAGGCGAGGTCCCTCCTTAAGCTCGGCGGTTGCCGTCGCTTCCATAGGCGTGAGTGCCCGACTTCCCAAGCCAGGACTTGAGGGGATTTCGACGGCGTTTGCTTTTCGAGGTCTCCCCCTGGCATCGTTTCCCATCTTCCCTCCTTACCTTCCCTTTTCTCCCATTCTCTCTCCTTTCGCCTTTCCTTCCCCTGTCCATTATCAGTTAATTATTGACGCTTCGCGTATCCACGCCAGCCCATCCACAAATGATGCCCAGGCGAGTTGCCTTGATCAGGGAAGCAGAGGAGCATGAAGTGGATCAACAGTTGGGGAAGCCGTCAAACTGAAGTCTTGGATCAGCCTGCGCAGACCCAGGAGCGAACCGTATACGCCTTCGCGGACCTGCCGAATGAGGGAAGGCGGGGAATAATGACGAGAATGATGCGGGAGAGGAGGAGGAGGGGGCGGAGGACGAGGACGAGGAGAAGGAGGAGAAGGAGGAGAAGAAGGAGGAACATGAGGAGGACGAGGAGGAGGAGAAGGAGGAGGAGGAGGTGGAGGAGAACAAGGAGGAGGAGGAGGTGGGGGATGGGGGAGGAGGGAGGAGAGAGGGGGAGAAATAGGCGGATGAAGAGGAGGAGGAAGAGGAGGAGAAGGAGGAGGAAATGACAATGGCGAGCTTGGGGGCTTCTTGGAGCGTCTTGCGGGCCTCTTGGCGGTCCCGGAGGCATATTGCGTACCTCGGGCAGTCTCTTGGGGCCTGTAGGGGTCTCTTCAGATCCTCTTGGAGGCCTCTTGGGCGCCTCTTGGGGCCTCCGTGGCGCCTCTTGGGGGCTTTCGAGGCGCTCTTAGGGGCCAACTTGGAGGACATCGATCAAAGACGGGGAGCGCTGCAATTTGCCTCCCCCCTCGGGATCCCATAAAATCGCCTCTTGGACCTCTCTTGGACCCCTCTTGGAGCGCTCTTGGGCGCTCTTGGGGCCGTCTTGGGGCTCTCTTGGGCCTCTCTTGTGGCCCTCTTGGGCCTCTCTCTTGGGCCTCTCTGGGGCCCTCTTGGGACATTTCGGAGCCATCTTGAGGCCTCGGATGGCCATCGGAAGCGAAAAGGCGAGAAAGCAACACACACATACATGGATCCCCCTCAGGTTTGCAAGGGTTTTGGCTTCTTGGAGGCCTCCTTGGATGTCTCGGAGGCCTCTTGGAGCCGTCTTGGAGCGTTCTTGGGGCCTCTTGGAGCATCTTGGGGGCCGACTTGAGGCATCCTGGACTACCTTGAGCCATCTTGGAGGTCATCTTGGGTTTTCCGAGGCCCGCTTGGAGCCATCTTGGGCGAACAAGTGCCCTCTGACACCTCACGGGGCGCCCCGTCCAGTTCCAGGGGAGGGGGTAGTGGGCAGGGGTCAAGCTACCCACCCGCCCGCAAGCGGTCTAGCTCACAGCATGTTCAGCGGACGTCTTTGGATGGACAGCTACTGGGAACCAAAGCCGACGCCATGAGCGCGACGCTTGGGCGAGGTGCGCCACGCGTGCCAGCAGGGGCGCCACGCGCGCAGTGGACCCCTGGGGCCCGAGCTAGCCAGGCACGCCTGGTGCGCCAGATGCGCCATGTGCTCCGATTGCGCCAGGTTTGCCGCACACTCCAGCCGCGCCAGGTGCTCCATGCTTGGGGCACGTGCAGAGTGCGTCAGGTGCGCCTGCGCACGTGACAGCACACATCGGGAAACATGTCGGCCCCCGCCATCCTTGTCGAACACCAATGCCCATCATTGTGTCTGGTGGGCCTGCGCACAGCAGGCCCACGCGACACCACCCCCGCGGTCCCTGCCAAAACCTATTTGACAGTGATCGCGGGATGGCCGCGCATGATCCAGATTTAGCCGCGAGGTGCACGTTGTATTGTTTCTTGTCAGGAATGGTAGCCCTGCGCCGGAGAGTAAGCTGGCGACCCCGCCGCCACTGCCAAAAACAATACAAAGTGTTCGCGGGCCTCACGCACATGACTTAAGACTTTGCCCTAAAGTGTACTATGATTTGTTTGACAGGGATGGTAGGGGGGGCGCATCTGGTTGGCCGCGCATGCTCCGACTGTGGAGGCAGAGTGCGGTTCGCATTGTTTTTTGAAAGAGATGGTCGGGGGCGGGTCGTCATGGTGTCCTCATGGTTCCTGGTTGGATGCCGGTCGCCTGGGAGATGGGGCGTATATGGAGCAGGAACAGTAATGAACCCCTCCCCGAAGGGAAAGTAGGGTGTTGGAAGAGGAAACTCCCTAGACCACCTACGCCCAGAGGGCTGGTGGGATTGTACTTCCGTTTGCATGCTCACAGCGCATTTCGCGCGGCTCGCGGTTGGCGCGCACTGGGCGCGTCGACTAAATTCGTCGTTTGGTTACTGATTTTCTCTTTTATTGTCAGACAGTGCAGCAAAAAGAGGGCCTTTACCATTCAACCAAAGTCAAGTGAGCTCTATTGCGCTTCCACAGCAATTGGTCCCATGGGCCCTCCTCAGAAAGGCAGATGGCGGGCGATGAGTTGCTATAGTACATCTCTGATGCTATTTCTCCTGCTGCTCATTTCTCTTCTCCGCTCCACCTCAACATTCAATCATCCTGACCCTTCTCCTCCTCCTCCTTTCAAGAGGTTACGACAGCGTGCCGATGGAATCCTCAGATCAGTAAGCGTAGTCCACGCCCCGAGTCAAGCATGAGGTAGCTCAGCGGCGTACGTATATCAAAGGCCCCAGCATCACCCTAAGCCGCCATCGATTCCTCGGCGGTTTGAGATTACCATGCCACGACTTATTCTGTATCGGCTCCCGTGCAAGCTAGAATTTGAGCGTGCTCGAGCTTCGAGTCCAACAACCTCGATCTTCGAGTGAGATGTCGAATGTCCTCGCTCACCCCTTCCTCCTGCCTCCTGCTGCTACTCCTACTGCTTCTGTTTGCATCCCGCCCAGGAGTCAGGAGTGGCGATCCGGAGGGTCCAGGTGAAGAGGTCCAATTCGGAAATCCGAGTTCCCAGAGTGACATAACCACGAATACTTTAGACGTCCCTAAGTAACACATTATACGAAACACTAAGATATTAGAAATTTGCTGATTTTAGTAGGTCGCCTAATTTAGTAGGTGGCCCAACCCTCAAGAGGCTTTGAGACCTCGGGAGACGAGGCAGAAGAGGAGAGGGCAGGGGAAACGGGGAAAATGTCGGGGGGGGGGGCGCTTAATTGTTCTAGCCTGGAAGGTCAGTTCTAATCAATGGGGAATGGCCCTCGCGAGTGCCAGCGATCAAAATAAACAACAAAAAGGGTGCAGCAAACGGCACGCTAAGCCGCAATCGCCGCCCCGCGCGCGCCCTCCTCCATTGTCCCGCTGAGAAGGGGGGCAAGGAGAACTAGGGGGCAAGTGGGTGCGATGAAAAGGGGAGAGACGGGAAAAGAGGAGGGCAGCTGCCAGGGATGTGTCCTGGCAAAAATTTAGAGGCGCATCCAGCCGCGGAAGGGGGAGGAACCCAGGAAGGCCCAACAGAAAAATTGAGGGAGGGATGTCATCGATCCTCGCCGATGTTTCCAGCTCAGCTTCGCAATGCACTGGTTACTTCAGAGGGCGCAAAAGCCATGCATGACCACGAATTCTCGCGCACAGCCGCGTCAACAGAAACCCTCTACTGACCTCTTGCCCCTATGGATTATGTTTATGTTGTCTGTGCTTTGTCACCTGTTTTCCCGCTGCATCCTCTACCCCGACCGCAATTCGTTTGACGGGGAATTGGGCCGCAGCGCCCATGAAAAAACAGCTCCTTGAACTTGAAGCTCCTAGACGCAACAGCTCCTTGAAACACATATCATCGAATGCAGCTGAAGCAGCAGTGCCGCTGCGCCTATTCGAACTTTACATCGGCCGGCTCGCAGTTCCGATATTGCCGCACAAGTTCTGAGTGCAACGTCAAGCAATGATGCAGCGACGAACGCCCTCGCCGATTTCGCTCTCGTCGCAGTGGCACCAGCTGTCTTTCGGATTATCTACCATCTGGACCTGGTCCTCAATTACATGCATGAACAAATGGTGCTTCGGAAAAAACCTTCTAACATAAAGGAACATCTGCCTTCTTAGAGTCTATAGAAAGCTCGCAGTAAAGGAGCGCATACTGGGTCCGTAGTCTGAGGATCTTCTCCTGTGATGCATTGAGGACCCAATTATCGATGTCTCTGTACATGTCGTGTAGCGTTTCTACGCACCGCAGCCTCATCCTGTCGCGCGGACTCTCGCATGGGAAAACATGCTTCATGATGAGCAGCGTGACGGGCAGCATGCGCCGCACCTCGGCGGCCTTGAGTGCAAGCTTGGGCCCCTTCTTCGGCCGCTTGAGCATCGTCAGGGTGAGGTGGTTGATCGGGGGCTGCCCGCCCTTGGCGACCTGCTTCGAGGCGACCCTGATCATGTTCATGAGGAGGAGGAGGAGGAGGAGGAGGAGGAGGAGGAGGAGGAGGAGGGGAGGGAGGTGGGGGGAGGGGGGGGGGGGGGGGGGGGGAGGAGGAGGAGGAGGGAGGAGGAGGAGGAGGAGGAGGAGGGAGGAGGAGGAGGAGGAGGAGGAGGAGGAGGAGGAGGAGGAGGGAGGAGGAGCAGGAGCAGCAGCAGCAGCAGCTTCGCCGCCGTCTCCCTGCTTTTGCTGGCCGGCGCCATCCGTGGAGAGGGGTGCCGCCGCGCGTGCGCCACGGCTCCCAGAAGACATTGCCCAAGAGATCAAGCACGATCCTCAGGAGGGAAAAAACACACAGACACAATGAATCGTCGATCCCCAGGGAACTATGGGAAAACATGGGACGTGGGGGGGAAAACAAAAACCCAGAAAATATTTGAAATTATACGGAATCCTGTTATTCGTGTGTATTTATTCGTGTGTCCCAGGGCCCCTTTCAGATACCTGCGGCTCCGAATGTTCTCACAGAAGGGGCCCGACCACGAGAAACCTTCCACGAGGAACCCAACCCTGAGACCCCAGGGCGCCCATCGATGATCAGCGTGGGAGTGCCGCGCTTTCCGTGGCAGAACCAACGAACGCAAAACAACCGAGGGCACCTGGGAGGCATGCAAGGCGTTTCATGGCATGGGCCTCCATGTGGTTATTCGTCCACCGTTTTCTTCAACATGTGTTCTGTAATTGCTATGTTTTCTGTCGCGTTTCTGTTTTCTGTCGTTTTTCTGATTCTCGGGGCACCGAGGTCGCCGACGTGCATCAAATCAACGGACACGTAAGACAGCTGGAACCCTGGCCAGGAGAACATCGTCGACACAAACTGCCCTGAACACTCGGCACTTCTCAAATAGCTTCCGTGGCTGCGGCGTTCTGCTCTCCAGGGGGCATCCTCGTCGCACCTCCTGAAATCACGATCGGTCGTGTTGGCGTTGTAAATCCAGCACGCATTTGTATCGGGCCCTTCCCCGCGCCAGCCGCACATCCCGAACGCCTGTTTCATCCACGACCAGTCCCCTCTTACCTGGAGGCAGGCTGCTCTGACCCGCACGCTGCTGCCAGCGGCGTCAGCGCGGGCCTGGCCGCTGTTGAACGGCGAAGACGCCAGCAAGATGCCGTCGTGCCACTCGTGCGGCAACTCCCTTACTGCCATGGTGTCCAGGGGCCATCGCATGACGGCCCAGACGGACTCGAAAGTGTGCCGCCCGTAACAGCCACACGAAGTCTGCCTGCGTGAGCGTACAGAACGCCCTCGGCCGTTCGGGAGCAAGCGGG
Source organism: Prorocentrum cordatum (assembly GCA_963575745.1). Taxonomy (NCBI): domain Eukaryota; class Dinophyceae; order Prorocentrales; family Prorocentraceae; genus Prorocentrum; species Prorocentrum cordatum. The sequence goes on along the minus strand of CAUYUJ010012259.1, from coordinate 264,471 downwards.
CATGGCCGTGCGCACTCTGAGTCAAACGCAAAAATTGTCAACTGACGTCGAGCCGATAGAACCTCATGAGCCCCAACTGGCCGCCCCAGGAGCACCAAACATGCGCGATGCCTGCCCGCTCGTTCCCGATCATTGGAGGGTTGACGCGCCGCATTGACACGGGCGCCTCTTTGGGAAGGTGGCAAACCAACAACGTTTATGATGTTTCCCGCTGATGACGTTAAACAGCATCATGTAGATACTGTCACGGCGCGTGTATGGCGCCGCACCCCCCCACACGCCCAAGCACAACAATTTATTCTGCACTGAGGGGATGTCAAGCCGATCTCCCCATTCCACGAGCGTGCGCTGCAATCCTGGACGAGAATCTCCGAGGTCGCTCCACTCGCGATGGCGATCGGGCCGAACAGCATGGTCCACGACTTCACGTGGCAGTAGGAATGACATTAGCAACTTCTCCTTACAACTCTCCTTGGGGCCACACCCAGAAACACAAGCTTGATACGGAGGAGGTACATCGCCCGCTGTATCGAGCTTCGCCATGATGCCTCGATGAGGCCTGTTCGAGGGAGCCTCGAGCACTGACCCCCACGACCTGAGCCCCTTGCGGACACTCCGCGGGGCCGCACGTGGAGGCCGCGCGGGAGCACTCTGCGACGCCGGTAGCCGCGACGTTGCCCTTGCAGTACCTCGACCGTGAAAGCTTGGAGAGGTCTTCCTCCCCAGCGCGCTTGTTCCGGCCGCGGTCCTGCCTGGGTGGAGGCAGACAGGACACGATCAAATCGGCCATGGTGGGGGCCCACGTGCGGGGTTGGGGTCATTAGATTGCCAGCTCCTGATGCCTCGCAGCAGCTAGAGTCGGCGGAGGCGGCGGCGGCGGGGCGACGCCTGTCGGCCCGTGGCCATCGTTCAAACGTTGCTTGATGCTGCCAAAAAGTGGCATGCCGCACGGCAACCTCGACCCAAGCACCTACCACATGCATGAGTAGCATGTCTGTTTATTGTAGCAGTTATGGTTTCTGTAGCGCGTCTGTTTTCTGTCGCGTGTCTGTTTTCTGTATGTGCAGAGTGTTTTCTGTTAAGTTTTTGCCAGTTTACGAGATTACGATTTCTTTCTCTAAGTTGTTTTGTCCGTGGCATGTTTGTCTCCTGTAGCTGCGATGTTTTCTGTGACGTGTCTGATCGCTTAAGGGGTTGTTTTGTCTGTGGCGTATCTGTTTTCTGCAGTGTTGTTGTTTTTGTTGTAGCGTTTCTACGATATGCCTTGTATATGTGGTATTTGGCGTATCTATATTCTGACGACGCCTGGTGCAATGCCTTTGGGCCCCTTGGAGTCGCCGCGGGGCTTTGGGGCGCCTTCTGGAGCAGCCCAAGAGACCTCTCGGGGACCTTCTTAAAGCCATCTTGGGGCCATTTACTCGGCATCAGCAGCATGTGTTTCCCAGTCGAAGAACAAAACAAGACGCGGCCCAAACTGGGCCCTGGATCACCACGACGACGACACCGCGACGGCGAGGACCACGACCGCCAGGATATGACAGTTTCTCATATCCAGCAGCCCCGTCCGCCGAGCCCCCCAGGAAAACCCGCCAGGACGGCCTGGGCGACGACGCAGCCCTCCTGCAGGATATGGCATGTTTCTCATATCCAGCGAGACTCCTGCAGTAGATGATATGTTTCTCACATCCAGCCCCTGCTTATTTTTCGGGTGGAACGCGCATTCTGCAGATGCCCAATAGAAGGCCCTCAGGGCGCCCCGATGAGGGCCCCGAGAAACTCCAGGGAGGTCCCGAGAGGGGTCCTGCGCGGCCAGCGCCGTCGCAATCACAGATTCGCTGCCCCCTTCTTGGAGTCGTCTGAGGCCCTCTAAGTTCCAGCATGCCCTCTCGAGCCACGAACTGTCGGCGCCCTCTTGGAGCCAGGCGGAGGGTCGAGAAGGACGACGAGGCGCTGGAAAGAGGAGGATGCGGGAATGGGCGCGACGACGACGACGATTCTTTCTCCTCCTCGTCCTCGTCCGCCTCCTTCTCCTCCTTGCCCTCGTCCTCATCATCCTCCTTCTCCTCCTCGTCCTCTCCTCCTCGTCCTTCTCCTCTTCGTCCTAGTACTGCCCCTCTTCCTCTTCTCCTCCTTCTCCTGCTCAGGCGGCGGTCGCCTGCTCCGTGCCGCCCGAGCTGGAGTCGGAGTCGCCGCTCCTGCGGAGGGAGAAGAGGGCGCGGCGGGGGAGGAGCAGGAAACGAAGGGGGACGAAGAGGAGAAGGAGGAGGAGGAGGAGGAGGGGAAGGAGGATGAGGAGGCGGAGAGGGGGGGGAAGAGGACGAGAAGGAGAAGGAACATAGGGAGGGGGAGGCTAAGGGAAATAAGGAGAAGGAGACGGAAGGGGAAAGTCAAGAGGAGAAGGAGGAGACAGACAAGACACGATGACACACCAATGCATGATGCAGATACCTGGCAAAACAAACAACTGGCAGAACCCATGAATGGCACACACACACACAATACATGACAACTGGCATGAGAGAAGGAACACTGCGGCCCTCCAGGGGTCGAGGATGATGCAGAGCAGCCCGCCGGCCTTCGGCGAGCGAACGTGCCGGGGGCGGCAGCGCCAGGGCGCTTCCGAGGTCGGAGGTGCGCCTCTGACCTCGGAGGCGCCCTGCCTCGCCGTGGTCGGGCCACTGTCGCCTGCGACAGCCTCGACCCCATATCCCCCGAGTAGCGATCCTCGGTTCCCCTGGCATCCTCGATCCTGCTCCTCCGATTCCTCCTTCCCCTTCGCCTGCTTCTGTTCCTTGTCCTCCTCCCCATGCTCCTCGGCCTCCTCCCCCGGCGCCCCCACTGGTCCGTTTTCATACCTTGCTACATCCTTCGGGTTCCTTCCAAATTCTGCTCTGGGATCCGCCTCCTTCTCCTCCTCCTCCTCCTCCTACTCCTCCTCCTCCTCGTTCGACTGCTCCCTTCTCATCCACCTCCTTATCCTCCTCCATCTCCTTCTCCTCATCCTCATCCTCCTTCTCCTCCTTCTCCTCCTCCTCCTCCTCCTTCTCCTTCTCCCATTCCCCCTCCCCCTCAATTCCCCCTCCCGCGGGCTCGACAGCGCGATGGGCCACCCCTTCGGCTGGGGCAGGTCCTCGTCGGGGCGCTTCTCGTCGAAGCGGACCCCCTCGAGGCCCTGCGCCGCCGCGGCGTGGGTGAGGTTCTCCGAGCCACTCATGCGCTCGACCTCGGGGAAGGGAATGGGGGGGGGCCCTCGGGGGCCCAGAAGGCCCAGCCATGGAAGATGTGGCCCCATAAGGGGGGGGTGAACACCGCCAGGGGTCCGACCGGGAAGGCGCCGTGCCTCGGCCCAGAGGGCCCGGCCCTGGAAGACGAGACCTGGGCCCATGGGGGGGGAGAACACCGTCGTGGCCCGAGCGAGGAGAGGAGGACGAGGAGGACGAGGAGGACGAGGAGGACGAGAACGAGGACGAGGAGGAGGAGGAGGAGGAGGAGGAGGAGAAGCAGGAGGAGGAGGAGGAGGGGGGGAGGAGGAGGGGGAGGGGGAAGGGGCGGGGGAGGGGGAGGAGGAGGGGGAGGGGGACAAGCTAGGTGCGCTCGCGGCATATCTGACATCCTACCCCTCCCTCCCATCCCTTACCGTGGCGTAGATCCCCTCTCTACTCGCACAGCCGGATGTCGAGCAGGGCAATGATCCCGAAAGGGTACGCGATGCATTGTAGAGCACGGCATGGCATTGGAGGGGGGAGGGTCCGTGGCACATCCCGTGACCACGTCCAGCGACCGCGGGGTGTCCGCCCTCGCGGCCGCCGCTCTGGCCGACGCGCCACGCATCTTCAGCGTCGCGCCGCCGCGCCCCGCATCCCGCGAACTGGACAGCGAGCATCATCGAGCGTCATCGTCGTCGTCGTCGTCGTCGTCGTCGTCGTCGTCGTCTTCGTCGGGTTTCGAAGTAGTTCCAGAGAAAGGTTGAAAGAAGCTTTGGGGTGTTGTTTTTTCAAGTAGCTTGGGGCGTCTCCTTTTTGGATTTTCGGCGATCGCTCTGTGCTCCGCAAAACCGAGCCAATAGGAGGAAGAGGAGGAGGAGGAGGAGGAGGAGGAGGAGGAAAAAGAGGAGAAGGAGGAAAAGGGGAGGGGGAGTAGGAGGAGGAGGAGGAGGAGGAGAAGGAGGAGGAGGAGGAAGAGGAGTGGGAGGGGGAGGGGGTGGAGGGGGAGGGTCGTCGTCGTCGTCGTCGTCGTCGTCGTCGTCGTCGTCGTCGTGGTCGTGGTCGTGGTCGTGGGCGTCGTCGTCGTCTCCGAGGAAGAGGAGGGGGAGGGGGAGGAGGTGGAGGGGGAGGGTCGCTGTCGTGGGCGTCGTCGTCGTCTCCCATCGCTCGATGCCCACTGCGCAGGCTGCGGAGTCCCCAGCTGAGCGAGAGGGCCTCGGGGGGCGAGCGCCCATCGAGCCCCCGAGGCCCGCGGACGCACCTCCAGGCAGACCTCGCTCGCGCTCACCTAAGACCCTTATGTTAATAGTTCCATCGGGCCCGCATTTGCGAAGGCGGGCTCGATGGAATTACTATAAACAATTATTTGTTTTCTCTGTATGACTTTAATAGGTTCGTATGTCTTGGAAGGCTCTAAGGTATTGTCTGTTCTGCCCCTCTGGGTTCGGAATTCGGAATTCCAGACTCTGGATTTTCAGATTGGACTTCCTACCTCCCCTCCCTCTCCTCATCCCCTTCTCCGTCTCCTGATCCCTCTCCTCCCCAGCGCTGGCTCCCAGCCGCGTCATTCTGGATTCCGGATTCCGGATGCGGACTCCGGATTCCGGATTCTGGATTCCAGACCTCCAGATCCAGATCTCCGGTTTCTGGATTGGGCTTCGCTCCGGACCCCGGACCTCGGATTCCCGGATCGACCGAGGATGGCGTCGCAGACTGCGACCTCTTTCGCGTTCGACCTCGGGCCGCGCGAGCGGTCCAGCAAGAGGCCTGTCTTCTCGCGGGCCACACTGCCTCGGCCGGGCCCCTCCGCCCCGATGCGGCGGAGGCCCGGCCAGGCCAGACGCGGCTTCTTCAGGAGGCCTGAACAGCCCTAAACTCGGGCACGTCCCTCTACAAGAGAAACATTCACAGCTAGTCAAAAAATAGTCTGGCGACGATGTCTCTACTATGTTCGCCTATGTTTGATTACGTATTTTGTTGACTGTTCTTGATTTTGTCGCCCCACATCCGCTTGTAGGAGGACGCGCCCGACTTAAACCGACCCCATCCCCGCAGTCGGCCACCTGCTGGCCGCGAGGCTGGGCGAGCTCCCGCGGCCGCTGGGCCCCGCGGAGCGCCGCGCGGCCCGTGCGCCAGCTGCGTCGCCGTCGCACCCCCCCTGGGGCGGCGCCTCCGACGATCGACGGACCGGCCGGCGGACCGTCGGGCAAAGCAGGCGCCGCTTAAGCGCTGGACGGCGCCCGCGCCCCTGGCCAGCCACGCGCGGGATCCCAATGTTGCCGCGCGAGGGCGGCCTCGCCCCGACCTTCCGATGCGCGCTCGGGGGGCGAACGGGGCGGCACCTCCGCCGCGTCGAGGGGGCGGTCGCTTCCTGCGGTCGGGCCTCGTCCACCAGGGCCCACCGGAGCTGCCCCGAGCGCCTCGCCGAGGCGAGGGCGGCCGGGCCTCCGAGTCCCGACCTCCGGAGCTTCGGCCGAGCGGCCCCGCGATCGGCCCGTGGGCGCAGAAGTGGATGCGGGGCCCGGCTGCCCGCCACCGTAGAGCTGCTTGGCTGCCAGCGCTGCGCGCCGGCTTCGGCAGGAGTTCCATGTCCGCCCTGCGAGGGGCTGCGCGGCGGCGCCGCGGCGTCTTCCTGGAGCTGCTCGCCAGGTCAGCGGGCGCGGGCAAGCAGTTGCATGAGGCTGGATGCGCCGTCGTGGCCTTGGACATCCAAGACGGGCGTTCACGGCGATTTGCTAGTAAAGGTGGTAGAGAAGCATCTGAATGGATGGATCTCTTCCGGCGCGGCGTTGAGGGTCTGGCTCGGCGCGCCATGCGCCAGTGGGTCGCAGGATCTCGGGCAGCCGTTCCGTTCCGCGAGCAGCCCCATGGGGTTCGCCAGTCTCGCTGAATCCAGGTCTGGTTGAGCGTTGGCAGCGCCGCGCTACCTTTGTGCGTTTCGCGCCGAATGATGGACTGTTGCCGTAGCGTTGGTTTGTCGGCGTTTCTCAAGAATCAAGTGGCGCGTTAATGTGGCAGGCCCCATCGCGCGCAGTTACTGAGGCGCGCCATCGCATTTGCTGAGGCTTGCAATCGCCAGCGTCAGCTCGGAACGCCTTGGAAGAAATGCGCCCGAACGCCCCCATCGCCGCTGCATATCCGCAAGGGCTTCGCCCCCTGCTGGCGGCCCCCTCTCTGTCAGAATGGGATATCTCAGAGTCGCGTCGGTGGGTTTCGGCGCTGCCTTGGCGCATATTGAGACTTTGGCGTAAATCGAAGACGCCTACGGCGAATCACCGCCGCCCCCTGCCTTTTTGGAAGCGCCTACGTGGCCGAACGTTGAGGCCAGACCTGTCAAGCTATCGGACCATGTATTCCCCGAATCGGTTTGGAAAGCCTTCGGGGAGCACGTGGGCATCTTGGAGGTCATCTTGGCCGTCTGGAGGCCATTGTGACCCTTTCGGGCGTTCTTGGAGGACGTCTTGGAGGGCTCTTGGACCGTCTTGGAGGCCATTTTGAGCGTCTTGGAGACCTCTTGGGCCGTCTTGGGGTGCCTCTTGGGGCCGTGTTTTGGGCCTCTTGGGCGATCTTTGGGGGCACTTGGGCCGTCTCGGGCCGTCGGAAGGCAGAAAAAAAGCAAATGCCACAATCATTCAAAAACCCATGGCCTTGCCGGGCCTTCCTGGAGGCCCTCTTGGAGGCCTCTTGGGCCGTCTTGGGCCATCATAGGGCCATGTTCGCCCGTCGTGGTGGGCTCCTGGTCCGTCTGACGCCGTCGGAAGCCGTTTGGGGGGCCTCTATGGGCCGATTTGGGGCCCTCTTGGAATGCTACAGGGCCGTCTTGGAGGCCATCTTGGGCGTCTTAAAGGCCTCGTGTGCCGTCTTAGGGGCCTACTGGGGCCGTCTTGGGGCCCTCTTGGGCCGTTCTGGGGCCATCTTGGAGGCCTCTTGGGCAATCTTTCGGCGATCTTTGGGGGCTCTTGGGCCGTCTCGGGCCGTCGGAAGGCCGAAAAGAAGGAAATGTCACCATCCGTCAAAAACTTTAGGAAATACATGTTTCTGGCCTCGTCTGGCCTTCCCGGAGGCCCTCTTGGGTGCCTTTTGGGCCGTCTTGGGCCAGCTTCGAGCCGATTTCGACCATCTTGGTGGGTTCCTGGCACGTCTGACGCTGTCGGGAGCCGTCTTGGGGGCCTTTCTGGGCCGACTGGGGGCCCTCTTGGGGCGCTTCGGGGCCGTCTTGGAGGCCATCTTGGGCGTCTTGGAGGCCATCTTGGGCGTGTTGGAGGCCTCTTGGGCCGTCTTGAGGGCCTCTTGGGCCGTCTTGGAGGCCACTTGGGCGGTCATGGGGCTCTCTTGGGGGCCTCTTGGGGGATCTTGGGGGCCTCTTGGGCCGTCTCGGGCCGTCGGAAAGCCGAAGAGGCGCAAATGCCAAAATCCTTCAAAAACAAAAGGAAAATACATGATTTTGGCATCTTCGAGACTTCCTGGATGACCTCTTGGAAGCCTCTGGGCCGTCTTGGAGGCATCTTGCGGGCCTTTTGGGCCGTCTTGGGCCGTCTTGAGGCTATCGGGGGCCGTCTTGGAGGCATCTTGGGGCCATCTGAGCTGTCTTGGGGGCCATCGTGGCCATCTTGGAGGCATCTTGAGGGTCATGTTGGACCATCTTGGAGGTCATCTTGGGCCAACGTGGCCATCTTGGCGCCATCGTGAGCCATCTTGGGTGATTATTTTTCGGATTGAGCGCCTTTCGGGGTAGCCAGCGGGACGGGCCGAAGCCCCAGGGGCAGTTCTTTTGGAGAAAGAACCAAAACCAAAAGCCATATCGTTCGGCATCCCACGCACCCGTCTGATAAATCAAAATGGGGCGGCGGATCGAAGACGCCTACGGCGAATCACCGCCGCCCCCTGCCTTTTTGGAAGCGCCTATGTGGCCGAACGTTGAGGCCAGACTTGCCAAGATATCGGACCATGTGTTCCCCGAATCGGTGTGGAAAGCCTTCGGGGAGCACGTGGGCATCTTGAAGGTCATCTTGGCCGTCTGGAGGTCATTTTGACCCTTTCGGGCGTTCTGGGAGGACGTCTTCGAGGGCTCTTGGACCGTCTTGGAGGCCATTTTGAGCGTCTTGGAGACCTCTTGGGCCGTCTTGGGGGCCTCTTGGGGCCGTGTCTTGGGCCTCTTGGGCGATCTTTGGAGGCATTTGGGCCGTCTCGGGCCGTCGGAAGGTAGAAAACAAGCAAATGCCACAATCATTCAAAAACCTAAGGAAAATACATGATTTTGGCATCTTCGAGACTTCCTGGATGACCTCTTGGAAGCCTCTGGGCCGTCTTGGAGGCATCTTGCGGGCCTTTTGGGCCGTCTTGGGCCGTCTTGTGGCCATCGGGGGCCCTCTCGGAGGCCTCTTGGGCCGTCTTGGGCCATCATAGGGCCATGTTCGCCCGTCGTGGTGGGCTCCTGGTCCGTCTGACGCCGTCGGAAGCCGTTTGGGGGGCCTCTATTGGCCGATTTGGGGCCCTCTTGAAATGCTCCAGGGCCGTCTTGGAGGTCATCTTGGGCGTCTTAAAGGCCTCGTGTGCCGTCTTAGGGGCCTACTGGGGCCGTCTTGGGACCCTCTTGGGCCGTTCTGGGGCCATCTTGGAGGCCTCTTGGGCAATCTTTCGGCGATCTTTGGGGGCTCTTGGACCGTCTCGGGCCGTCGGAAGGCCGAAAAGAAGACAATGTCACCGTCAAACACCTTAGGAACATCCATGTGGTTGGCCTCGTCTGGCCTTCCTGGAGGCCCTCTTGGGGGCCTCTTAGGCCGTCTTGGGCCAGCTTCGAGCCGATTTTGGCCATCTTGGTGGGTTCTTGGCACGTCTGACGCCGTCGGGAGCCGTCTTGGGGGCCTCTATGGGCCGACTTGGGGCGCTCTTGGGGCGCTTCGGGGCCGTCTTGAAGGCCATCTTGGGCGTCTTGGAGGCCATCTTGGGCGTGTTGGAAGCCTCTTGGGCCGTCGTGGGGGCCTCTTGGGGCTGTCTTGGAGGCCACTTGAGCGGTCATGGGGCCCTCTTGGCGGCCTCTTGGGCGATCTTGGGGGTCTCTTGGGCCGTCTGGGGCCGTCGGAATGCCGAGAAGACGCAAATGCCAGAATCCTTCAAAAACCATAGGAAAATCAATGATGTTGGTCTCTTCGGGCCTTCCTGGAGGACCTCTTGGAGGCCTCTTGGGCCGTCTTGGAGGCCTTTTGGAGACCTCTTGGGCCGTCTTAGGCCATGTTGAGGCTATCTTAGGGCGTGTTGAGTGCATCTTGGCTCGTCTTGGAGGCATCTTGGAGCCATCTTAGCCGTCTTGGAAGCCATCTTGGCTGTCTTGGATGCATCTTGGGGACCATCTTGGGCCGTCTTGGAGCCGTCTGGAGCAGGAAAAACCTTTGCAACCGGGTTTTCGGCAATCTCTCGGGACCCCGGCGGGACGGGCCGAAGCCGCAGGGAGAGTTCTTTTGGAAAAAGAACCAAAACCAAAACCGAGAGGATTGGGCACGCCAGGCACCCCTTTGATAAATCAAAAGGGGGCGGCGAATCGAAGACGCCTACGGCGAATCACCGCCGCCCCCTGCCTTTTTGGAAGCGCCTATGTGGCCGAACGTTGAGGCCAGACCTGCCAAGATATCGGACCATGTGTTCCCCGAATCGGTTTGGAAAGCCTTCGGGGAACACGTGGGCATCTTGAAGGTCATCTTGGCCGTCTGGAGGCCAATGTGACCCTTTCGGGCCTTCTTGGAGGACGTCTTGGAGTGCTCTTGGCCCGTCTTGGAGGCCATTTTGAGCGTCTTGGAGACCTCTTGGGCCGTCTTGGGGTGCCTCTTGGGGCCCTGTTTTGGGCCTTTTGGGCGATCTTTGGGGGCACTTAGGCCGTCTCGGGCCGTCGGAAGGCAGAAAACAAGCAAATGCCACAATCCTTCACACACCCACGGGAAATCTATGATTTTGGCATTTTCGGGCCTTCCTGGAGGCCCTCTTGGAGGCCTCTTGGGCCGTCTTGGGCCATCTTAGGGCCATGCTCGGCCGTCCTGGTGGGCTCCTGGTCCGTCTGACGCCGTCGGAAGCCGTTTGGGGGGCCTCTATGGGCCGACTTGGGGCCCTCTTGGAATGCTCCAGGGCCGTCTTGGAGGCCCATCTTGGGCGTCTTAAAGGCCTCCTGTGCCGTCTTGGGGACATCTTGGGGCCGTCTTGGACCGTTCTGGGGCCGTCTTGGAGGCCTCTTGGGCGATCTTTCGGCGATCTTCGGGGGCTCTTGGGCCGTATCGGGCCGTCGGAAGGCCGACAAGAAGCAAATGTCAAAATCAGTCAAAAACCGTGGACAATCAATGTTTTGGGCCTCTTCTAGCCTTCCTGGAGGCCCTCCTGAGGGCCTCTCGGGCAGTCACGGCCCAGCTTCGAGCCACCTTCGGCCATCTTGGTGGGTTCTTGGCACGTCTGACGTCGTCTAAAGCCGTCTTGGGGGCCTTTCTGGGCCGACTTGGGGCCCTCTTGGGGCGCTTCGGGGCCGTCTTGGAGGCCATCTTGGGCGTCTTGGAGGCCATCTTGGGCGTGTCGGAGGCCTCTTGGGCCGTCTTGGGGCCCTCTTGGGGCCGTCTTGGATGGCCTCAGGACGGCCGACGACGCCGCCCAAACGCCCCAAGAGCGCCTCCAGAGGCCGCTCCAAAGTGCCCCAGAAGCCGAAAATCATGTATGTTCCCATTGTTTTGGAAGCATTTTTGCGCTCTCCCATGTTCCGCCTCCCCACGGTCCCGGACGGCGTCAGACGCCCTTCAGATCGCTCCCCAATGGCCGAAGAGGCCCCCAAGAAAGCCCAGAGACGGCCCAGGAGGCTCCCCAGATAATTCAAGAGGGCCTCGAGAGCGCCCCAAGAGAGCCCCAAGAGCGACCCAAAAGAGCCCGAAGAGTGCGACATTTCAAAGTCTCCGGCCTGAGAGGCTCCTAAGACTCCCCCGGAGGCCATCAAGAGGCTCCCAAGAAGCCCCGTGAGGCTCCCAAAAAGGCCCCCGGAAGCCCCAAGAGGCCCCCAGGGAAGCCCCCTGCGGGCCCCAAAGACACCTCGGTAAATCGCATTTCCCAGAAAGCCTTCCGGGAACATGATTCCTTGGGCTTCCGCCCACCGCCCCAGCCATGTTTCCAATAGGTTCGCCGACAAGGCCAAAAGGAGCCCCTCGGTAAGCCCCCACTGGATGGCGCGGGGGAGGTTGTAACATACAACTGGTTGCGAAACGCTTAGCAAACACTTCGCCAACACTTCGCTTAGCAACGGGTTGTTAGCTGTTCCCTTACTTCCCATAACTCCCCATAACTTTTCATAACTTCCCATAAGTTTCAGAACTTCCCATAACTTTTCCTAACTGTTCATAACTTTTCATCACTGTCCCATACGCCTGGCACATCTGCTTGAATATTTACACGGCGACGCGGATGCTTACGTGAACAGCCCAAGACAACCCAGCAACAATTCATCGCAGTTCCAAACAGAGATCAAAAAATCATGCTCTAGCCCCCGAGCTGTCCTCCGAGCCTCACGGCGCGCCCGCGGCGCGCGCGCTTCTTTGGGCGCCCGAAATGGGCACGGAAAGAATGGGTACAATGCCCGACAACGAAAGTTGCCCCAAACCAACAACGGCCACTGTTGGGCAGCGGCCGTGCTGTTCCGGAGTGAATTTCGTGCGGATTTGTTTGGCCAGGAATGAAGACTAAACACAATACATGCGAAATTCCTTTCGATGCTCATTCGCCTTTTCGGGGTTTTGCATTGACAGAAATCCACGCAACATCCGTTGCAGCAGCTCTGCAATATCGGTGCAGTGAGAGGAGAGGAGAGGGACGCGGGGCGCAAAGCGAGGACCCAACACCGCAGAACGGCTGGAAAGGGTGATGACGTCGGGGGTCTGGGTCGAAACGCAGGCAGGTCCCTCCGCTTCCCCCTCCGCCTCTGCAGTGCGGCCTCCTCCCGGGGGCGGCCACGAGGGGGGTGATGACTGAACGGGGGTGGCTGGGGCCAAGAAGAGGAAGAGGAGGAGGAAGAGGAGGAGGTGGAGGAGGAAGAGGAGGAGGAGCAGGAAAAGGAGGAGGAGCAGCAGCAGCAGCAGGAGGGGGAGGATGGGGAGGAGGAGGAGGAGGAGGAGGAGAGGAGGAGGAGGAGGAGGAGGAGGAGGAGGAGAGGGGATGGAGGAGAGGAGGAGGTGAGGAGGAGAGGAGGGAGGAGTAGGAGGAGGAGGAGAGGAGGAGGATGAGGGGAGGATGAGGAGGAGGGAGAGGGGAGGAGGAGAGGGAGAGGAGGAGGAGGAGGAGGAGGAGGGAGGATGGAGAGGAGGAGGAGGAGGATGGGAGGAGGAGGAGGAGGGGGGGGATCCTCCTCCTCCTCCTCCTCTCCTCCTCCTCCTCCCTCCTCCTCCTCGTCCTCCTCCTTCTCCTACTCGCGCACCCCTCGCCCGCGTACCCCTCACGTACCCCTCACGTACCCCTCGCGCCCCCTCGCGTACCCCCCCCCCCCGCGTACCCCCCGCGTACCCTCGCGTACCGTCGCGTACCCCCCGCGTACCCCTTCGCGTACCCCTCGCGTACTCCTCGCGTACTCCTCGCGTCCCCTGCGTGCCCCTCGCGTACCCACCGCGCACCCCTCGCGTACTCCTCGCGCACCCCCTCGCAAACCCCCCGAGTACCCCTTCCCGTACCCCTCGCGACCCACGCGTACCCCCCGCGTACCCCCGCGTACCTCGCGCGCATCCCGCGCGTCCCCCTCGCGTACCCCCCGCGTACCCCTCGCGTACCCCCCCGTACCCCTCGCGTACCCCCCGTACCCCTTGCGTACCCCTCGCGTACCCCGCGTACCCTCGTACCTCTCGCGCATCCCGCCGTACCCCTCGCGTACCCCTGCGTACCCCCCCCCTACCCCTCGCGTACCCCTTGCGTGCCCCTCGCGTACCCCTCGCGTACCCCTCGCACACCCCCTCCTCCTCCTCCTGCTACTCCTCCTCCTCCTCCTCCTCCTCCTCCTCCTCCTCCTCCTCCTCCTCCTCCTCCTCCTCCTCCTCCTCCTCCTCCTCCCCTTCCCCCTCCGCCTCCTCCGCCTCCTCCTTCTCCTCCTCCTCCTCCTCCTCCGCCGCCTCCTCCTCCTCCTCCTCCTACTCGCGCGCCCCTCGCCCGCGGACCCCTCGTGTACCCATCGCATGCAGGACCGGCATCCCTTCCTCATTATCTGTCTCTCTCTCTCTCTTTCTTTCTCCCTTGGCTGAGATTTTTTTTTTTTTTTTTTTTTTTCTCTCTCTCTCTCTCTCTGGGAGAGAGAACAGACAGACAGAGAGAGGGAGAGAGTGGAGAGTGAGAGAGAGAGAGAATGAGGGGAGAACGAGAGAGAGAGAGAGGGAGAGCAGGAGGGCTGCCTGCGCGTCTGCCCGACACGCTCGCGACGCGTCGAACGAGAGTATCGCCTCCCAGGGCCCGCCGCGTGGAAGCCGTCCAGTGTCGGTGCTTTCCTGGTGCTCGGAACGTTTCCTGGTGATTCAGGGCTAGGGGGGAAGCGGCCGCGGGCAGGCAGTCCTGGCTGGCCTCAACAGGGCCCCCCGCGTAGCAGTCCCAGCCGGCCCCCACAGGCCCAGGCCCCTCCCGGCGGTCTCCACGTCGTCCAGGCGGCGCCTCCTCTGGCGGGCCCCCGGGGTCGGGGGGCCGAGACCGCCCGCGACTGCCCGTGGGGGCCTCGGGAGGCCAGCTGTTTTTTTTGTTGTCGGGCATGTCCCTCTACAGGAGGAGTATCCAAAAACAGTCGAGAAGTAGTCGGGGGACGATGTGTTGGCTACCTTTGATTGTTCTCTACACTTGCAGGACTATGGTATAAGTGTTCTTCCGAAAGCCGTTTGTAGGAGGACATGCCCGACCTAAAAAAACTATGCTGGGGGATTGTTGAGGCCAGCAGGGGCGACCTGTCGAGTAGGGGGTCGTCTACAGAATTGATATGCCCCAACACTTATTCGTTCGTCGAAGCCATGCAACCTGCGTATTATGTGAGTAGATCTCCGAGGCTTCTACGTATCACTCCGCGAGAAAACCAAATTTGGGGGCACATCAATTCTTTAGACGATCTCCCACTCGAACATCGGGGTGCTGTCTGGACGCTCCCAGAACATCCCGGCACCTCCAGAACAATCTCGGCCAGGCGCACCCGCTGGAACGCATCCCGAGGCTGGAAAACCGCCGAGAACCGACCGAAAACGTTCGAGAACCTCTAACCTCGAACCCGAAACATCCGCCGCCGACAGACGGGCCCGAGTAGGGGATCGGCTACATCATTGATTCGCCTCAACATTTGTTCGCCGGAGCCTGCAACACCTGCGCAGAATCTCGACTGATCTGGGAAGAGCTTGCGCATGCTCTGCGGATGCTGGGCCCCCTGGCCTGAGCAGTTTCCCTGGGTGGAGGGCAAAGGGTGAAATCTGAAATGCCGTTTCGATGGGTTTTCGAGGCTTGAATCTGCAAAAAGCGAGCAACAGAACGGATTGATATTCGAGGTGCAAAAGCCCATATGGATTTCACCCCGAGCCCTCCACCCTAAGAAAATGATCAGCTGGCGGCGCCTCCAGCGCCGCCCCTGGCGCGCTCGGCGCGGCAGGGAGGGGGGTCCAGCGCGGGGCCAAAACATCCGCGCGGAGCGCCGAACTTTTGTGCCGATGTATGCCGTCTTTTATGTTTTCTCTGCGTGGGGTGGCAGGCGCCGAGGGCTCCATCTCCGCAGGCCACCCCCCCCCGAGTCGTGGAAGCAGCAGGGACGGGAGGTTTCCCATACTTGTCGGCATCTCGGGACCCTCACCTCCTCCTCTTCTCCTCCTCCTCCTCCTCCTCCTCCGCCTCCTCCTCCTCCTCCTCCTCGGGCGCCGCAATTGTCCACAACATTACGCCTCCAGCCGCGAGAGGCAAAGATATTGAGGTGACCAGGGGGGCCATACATGGTCGAAACGTTCCTCACATGGTCTGCAGACGAACGGGATAGCTCTTGGTGGCTGAGATCCACTCCAAGCGAACGAGCAAAACGAGCGGCGCCCCTCAGCAATGCATTTGCCGATCTCGACCCAGCAACATCTGACACACTGTTTTCTTGCGCGGAGGTTCCATGGCGCTGAAACCGCAACAATGGTTCGAACCAAGAGGCCTAAGGAATGGTGGGGGCAAACTGGAGCTAAGCAAACGCAAATAAATTTAAGTACAGGTGAGTAGCCAAGTAAAGCTAAGCAAAGCTAATTCCGAGCGTTCGGTTCCGAAGTGGTTAACAAGCGGTTGGTTTCAAATGTGGGCGCCATCAATAAGTGCGCATAACTGTTTTCCCGCTCCGACAGCTAATATACAATCTAGACATAAGTTGCCGCTGACATGTAAGTACTTCCTTGCATACTCTAAGTGGATAGGAGCCCACAACCTATCTTATAGCCATGGTTACCGAAGGCATAACATATGTTATAACCACGATAGAACCAGTTGTATGTTACAACCTACCCTGCGCCATTCAGCAGAGGCCCCCTTCGTAAGAGAGCCGAACAAGTCATGCTCCCGGAAAGCTTCCCTTGAACATGACTATCGGGTTGCCGCCCTCTGCATGATTCCTCAGGCTTCCGCCCCGGCCCCAATCCTGCGTCCAAAAATGCTTCCCCCCCACGCAACATCTGTCCCAATGCGCCTGTCAAGCAGGACTCGAATGGGCTCTCAAGTACTTTCCTAGAAGCCCAACAAGATGCTGATGATGACAATGATGATGACGAGTGTGACGATGTTCATGGTGATGGTGATCGTGATGGTTGTGATGATGCTGACGACGATATCCACGACCACGCTGATGATGAGGAGGATGACGATGCTGAGATTCCCAATGGGCTCCAAGAGGCAACTACGAAGTACCCAAGAGCCCCCTAAGAGCTCTCCAAGAGGCCTCCGAAAAACTTCCACCACCCATATCCGAACAGGCATCCAGCAGGCCACTGGCCCATCACCCAGGCATGGTGGCCTCAGGTCCACAACCCCAGTTGCCAAGACGCTCGGTCTTGGGGAGGGATGCTGAGGGTGAGGACGACGACGACGAAAACGACGACGATGATGGCGATGACGATGACGATGGTGATGATGACGACGATGATGATGGTGATGACGATGATGATGGTGATGCGGGTGACGATAATGACGATGATGACGATTGCGATGATGACGACGGTGATGACGATGGTGTTGGTGATGATGATGGTGTTGATGGTGATGGTGATGGTGATGATGACGATGTCGATGATGACGATGAAGGTGGTGGCGATCATGATGGCGATGGTGACGATTACGAGGATCCTAGCTAAAACTTGAGCGCGCGAAGCGCGGGTGATGGTTCTCGTGCATATATATATACACACACTAATTAATGTCAACAAATACGCCCCCCCCCCCGGAAGCGTCCCACACTTCCGGAAAATCTAGGGGCAACTCCGGGTACCGCGCCCCAGGGCGTTCCAGGAACCTCCCAAAACGCTCCAAGATTGCCCACGACGCCCCCAAGCGGCCCAAGACAGACCCCCGACGGCTCTTCAGGTTCCCAGGAGGCCTCCAAGAGGCCCCAACAGTGTTCTGGGAGGCGTCGCGGGAGCGCCCGAAAAGGCCAACATCGTTGATGTTCATTGTTCGTTGTGTGGGGGGTTTTAGCCGTCTCGCGTTTTCGAGCGTCCAACCCTCCAAGACGGCCGAAACGGCCCCCAAGACCGCAACAAGCCCAAGAGCTCCCAAGACAGCCCCCAAGACCGCCCCAAGACCGCCCAAGA
The DNA here is from genome assembly GCA_963575745.1 of Prorocentrum cordatum. NCBI lineage: Eukaryota > Dinophyceae > Prorocentrales > Prorocentraceae > Prorocentrum > Prorocentrum cordatum. The sequence goes on along the minus strand of CAUYUJ010012259.1, from coordinate 247,481 downwards.
GCCCCCGAGACAGCTCCAAGACAGACCAATAAGGCCCCAAGACGGCCCAAGAGCGCCCCGAGGCAGCCCAAGAGAGCCCCAAGATGACCCGAAAATCCGCCCAACAGGGGGAACGCAAATCGACAATCCCGGCTTTCCGCTGCAAGAGGCTCCCAGGAGGCCCCAAGAGTCCTCCACAGAGATTGCGCGGCCCCCAAGAGCCCCCAAGAGGGTCAAAAGTGGCCCCAAGAGGCCCCAGAACAGCCCCCCAGCAGTCTCAAAGTTGCCTCGAAAAGGCTTTTTGCACGCCTATTCGGCCCCCACTACATGCTAGGAACCCCCACCTGAAAAAAAAGGAATTCCAGTGATTCTATGGTTGTTCAAGTTCATCCCGATGCCCATCAAGCCTCCGGGGTCACATTGCAAATTCGTTCCGGAAATGCTGTTGAATTTTCTGACGCTGACTTGGCACTCTCTTGGGTCGTCTTCGTGTTCTCTTGGGTGCCCCCTGAAACCACGATGTAACATCTAGATCCCGTAAGTTCACCTGTCCAGCCTAGCTAGAACGTCAGCGCGCGCGCCAAGAAAGAGACAAAAGAGGGGACCTCCCAAAGCCTAACGAGCGCGTTGCCCAAAGGTGGCCGCAAGGTTCTCCCAGAGATTCTCGAGGCGCCCCCCCAGATGCCTGCGGTGACTCCCAGAGGCCCCCCGGAGGCACCAAGAGCCCCCAAAAAGGCTTCTAAAGACCTCCAAGACGGCGCCAAAAAGGACCCGAGGGGCATCCCAACAGACCATGGCTTGTATCCCGGAGACTCCTGTCGCACAACCCAAGCATGGCATCTTGAAGGGAAAAATTGATTCTAAGAACTTCCTTTCTTCAAACTCAACCCCCTTGCGCACTTTTGCTCACGAGACCATAATTAAGGCTCCCGTCACCACCGAAGAAAGACCCCAGGAAGCTTTCGAGGGCTTTAAATCATCGAACACATAGAAGGAAATAGGTGATTCTGTGGTTTCCGCATTTTCCGTTCCATACGCTTCCGAGGGTTGCGCAGGGATTCCAGGAAGGTCGTGAGATGCACAGGGCACTTCAACAATTGAGATTCCATGCCTTGGCCTGTCAAGCCTAGCTAGAACTTGAGCGCGCGCGAAGCGCGCGTGAGGCTTCTAGTATTTGGGTGTGTGCGCGTTTTCCGCATAACTGGAAGCCTTCGGACACGGCAGCGTTTCTGCATGTTGCCTCCGTAGTCACCCCTTTTTGTCCAAGAAGACCCGGTCGGCCCGTCGTTTCAGTCACCACGCACAGTCAGCAAGACAAGCTTCTTTTCTTGTATTCCGCGCTGCGAGACGCGATTGCCTTCAACGCGCCGGCACCCGTGCAAGTCTGCCATTGTCATTTTGAGAACGCTCGTTGTGAAACGAGCTCGGATACGGAGTGCCGTCACATTGAGCTGATCCTGACACGTCACCTGGAGTCGGTACGGCGGCAGCTTAGCTCGACGGTGACAGTCTAATTCTTCGTTCGTTCGGTGTTCCGCGTCAGTTTGGTCAGTTTCTCAGTTGGACTGCTTGTCGGAAGTTGTGGTCATCGACGCTCGACGCCAGCGGTGCAGCCAGTGCCCGTGGTCGATCAGCTACCCGTCACTCGTGTGAAGGACGGCCCGGCTACACCGTCGACGCTCCGTTCTTGTGAAGGGTCGTGAGCGCTCTAGATATCAAAGAAAGGCAGTTTCTGGTTCGGCGCGACGATGGCCAACATTTCACACGGCATCATCGAGTGTTGCTGGTGCTCATCTCTTCGAGCGCGCGGTCGGCTCTCACGCCGACAGGGGACTCGCAGACGTTGGAGAGCGGGGCCGTCAGGTTCGAGCCGCTCGCTCGGGGGCGAGATGAGCCTGAGCGTTGTTGGAACGACTGTTTCTTGTTCAGTCCGCGCCCGGTGCGGGAGTTCAGCGAGGTCTTCGCTCGAGACAAGGAGCTGGCGGACTTCGCGAGCGAGGATATCGAGGTGGGCGACGCTGAGGCGCTGGTCATCCCGGGCATGCCGCACCCATAGTTCGACGAGCAGGTGGAGCCGGGCATCCTGGAGGACGCCAGGCGGGGCCTGCTCCGCGAGACCAGGTGCGTGGCCCAGCTCGAAGCGCACGGCCCGACCTCGGAAGCGCACGTTCAAGAAGTCGACCTCAGCGACCCGGCCGACTGGAAGAGCCGAGTGGGAGTCCGCGTGGACCCGCGGCTCTTGGACGTCTACCGGATCGCCGTTGGCTGGCAGTTCCTGCAGACGAAGGAGGCCGTGGGCCAGCTCGAGGAGACCGAGTGCGGGGGCTTTCCCTTTGCCGGCTCTCGTGCTGTCAGCGAGTGCCTGGACGACGTCCTCGTGGCTGCCGACGGTTCGTTCGATACCTATCGTCAGGAACGGTGCGCGGCGGTGAGGGCTCCGCCTAACGGCGGAATTGCTTATGACCACCGCATTGTCCTGGAGGTGCTGCCTGGCAAACTCGGCAACGGGTGAGCGTCTCATCGGGCGGCTCGTCCAGGAGGGGCCCGCAGTGGAAAAAGGGCTCGAGGCACCCTGACTACAGTGGGTTCGGGCACATCCTGGCTGGCTCGACAGAGGACATAGGGCGAGCTGCTGCGTCCTCGGTTCACGAAGTGGATCACCGAGAAGCGGCTCCAGCGGGCCGTCGCCCTCCAGCAGTCGCACTTGCTTCGCGAGAAGAGGGTGGTCGACGAGAAGTGGCGCGGCCCCCGGAGTTCGAAGGGGGGCCCCAAGGGCGGCAAGGTTGACGCCATCGGCGGCTGCAGAGCCCCAGGGGGCTGAGGCTCCTCGGGATTTCAGCGGGATCAGGTGCCTGGCTGATCTCGTCGCCCCAATCTCACAGTCAGTTACTTCGGGCTCCGAGTTTGGCTCGCCGCGGTCGAGATGATCGCGGTCAGCGGCGGCGTGGCGACCCTCTCCCTCTGCCAGTCCGCTCGGCGAAGGGCCCCTCTGGGGGTTCCGGACGCCGGTGGCGAGAAATGCGCGGGCAAGCTGGACGTCGAGACCAGCGTCTCTTGGAGTCAGTTTGCTCGCTCAGCTTCTTGCATCGCACCAGAGCGCGTTCTGATTCAGATTGTCTGTGCGAGGGCAGCCCGGGCAGGGCCTCTTCTTCTCAGATGTTGATTCTGGAGTCTCTGGATGAGCGCATCTCTATCTACGGTGATCGGTCGAAGGACCTGGCCCAGCCCGACGCACTCAGCGAGGCGCGTCAAGCGAAAGGCGCCCTACCTTCTGGACAAGCCGAAGGCGACGACGGGCGACGCTCTCCCCGTGCCCCGTGAGTCCGCGCCCTCCCCAGACGCGTCGCGGCTGGCCCTGGACTTCAGAAAACACAGCTTGAAGAGTGATAGCGAGCTGGAGGCGGATCGTTTGAGAGGCGCGCTCGTCACCCCGTTCAGGTGTCCGGATCTGCGGCGCCCAAATAAGCTGTGCCGCGACCTGTTCGCCACGTTGCACGATCGGCAGCTCGTCGCCTTCAGGCGCCGTATCTTTTCGAGGGCATCTATCTTCTTCTCTTGGAATAAGACCGGGATAACTCGCCTGATCGGAGACGCCCCCTCCACCAAGGAGAAGTGCAAGACGCGAACTCACACTGACCTGGGGGCGACTGCCCCGCTGGCAGACGTTGACCTTAGCTTAGCGGAGCTCTCGGAGATCGCCGATGCCGAGCTGGGCGCGGAGGAGGAGGCGGAGCCCCTCAAGGGGCAGGGGGGCCTCTTCTCACAACCCTTCTCGGGGAGCTCGTTGGACGCGGTGGGCGGCTTCTACCAGTTTAACAACTGGCGCATGGCCCGTTGGTTCGGAATGGACGACCCCGACGAAGCGGGCGTCTATGGAGTCACAGAGGTCTGGGATGACGACCTTGAGGAGATGGCGCCTGTGCAGCCTTCCGACGTTGCGAACCCATGCATCGGAGCGCTTAGCATGGGTTTTATATGGGCCCTCGTTCCTGTCTGTCAGCTGTGGAGCAGATTGTTGCTGGTGAAGCCCCTGGAGGCGCCTCTCGAGCTGCTCGAGAGAAACGCTGGGCGCTGCGGGCCTCGTTCGTGAGCCCTATCACCTCGACCCACGTGGATAACGCGGCCCCGCCGAGTGCTAGTACCGACGCTTCAGATCTACATCGAGTTCTGCAGCAATTCTCCAGTCGAGGCACGCGTGCACACGACGTGGTAGAGCAGTCTTCTTCGTTGGAGCACCTTGGCGCCATCTTCGATTGTCGTCGCCGCCTCCTACATCATCGGCCCCGCCGAGTCTGGCGAGTGTATGCGGCAGGTAAGGAGCTGCTTCTTCGACGACGACTTCGCGGTGAGGTACCTCGAGTTTGGATCGGTCACGCGGTTCGTCTCATCATGCTCGACCAGCCTGCCCTGTCCAGTCTGTGGGCCGTCTACCAATTCATTCAGCGCGCCCTGGGCCGGCGCTGTCGCGCGTGGGCTCGGTCCGCCAGGAGATCAAAGTGGTCCTCGGCCTTTTGTCTTCCTTTGCCAGCGGGACCTTGGGGCGCCGCAGCCCCGTCTGGCATGCTGTTCCGACCCCGTCCGACCTGGGTCACTGCAAGGCGGCGACGGGCGCCTCGGACGCGGAGCTCAGAGAGGCGGCCGCGCACCGCGAGCGCCGGGCCTTCGTCGAGGACCGGGTGGCCCTGAGCGGCGACCTGGTGCCGTACCTGGAGCTCTGCGACAGTGCGGGCCTCTCGCCGCTGGGGGGCTCGCTCGAGGTGTGGCAGGCGCCCCGTGGCGTGCCCGAGGCGGTTGCTCCTCGTCGATCTCCGACGCAGCTGGAGCGCCGACGCCTCGAGGAGTGCGACAGGCTGGCCCCAGGTGGAGTTCGGCGTGCACTCCGAGAGCGCGTGCTTCGTGAGGATCCGCAGCGCGCGCCCGCGCTAGGAACGAACTGGGGCCCCCCTCAGCATTGGAAGATCCCCTTCGAGCCGAAGTGGGGGCCCGTCCGGGGACATCAACGCGAAGGAGGGCATGGTGATGCTGACCGGTCTGCGACGGGCCTGCCGCAATCCCCGCTGCCATGGTAAACGGCCCCGCTCCCGCTCTGATAGCCCGGTCGTTTGCTGCGCCTTCGATCGAGGGCGCGGGCGGGGCGCGGAGAAGACCAACTGGGGCCTGTGGCGCTAGGGCAGCGGGCTGCGGCCTTGCAGATCGCGCGCAGATTGCAGTGGGCGACCCGACACCTTGAGAGGGCCCGCGACCCGATTGACGCGGGCTTTCGTCGTTTTGACCGGGGGGCCGACCCGGCGGCGAAGGCTCGCAACCTCGGTCTGGAGCGAGGCGGCCACGACATGGCCATCGTCCGCGCAGCCAGCCGATGCCATCCTCTTGGCGGCGCCTCGGGCGCCCTCGCTCGTCTGCTGCGCGCCGACTTTCAAACACTCAATGGAATTTTAAATTCCACGCGGTGTTTCGCGCCCAAAGTTAATCTTTGTCATCGTGGCATGGGCGCCCGCGACTTTGTGATGGGGGTCGACGAGGAGGGGAAATAATAATAATGCTGCCATGACACTAAAATCAAACACACATTACGTTTGCCCTTATAAGTTTTAGGGAATGAACGCGGAATTATGCAAAATGCTGAATATGTTCAGACTGAGCGCGCGCGCGTCGAGCGCGCGTGCGCCGAGGCGCCCGCGCGCGCGACGCGGCGCGCGCGCGCGAGGAGTTCTGTCGTGTTCAAAATGAAAAAGTCGCTAGGTTGGCCCGGAGGGAAAAATTTTAAAAAATGAACGGGTGATTGTGATGATCGTCATCGTTGGTGCATCGTTCGTGGGAGACCTCTCGTTCGGGGCTTGTTGGGGGGTAGTAGTTGTGAGGAAATATCAAGCGATAGCGATAGCCATCAGCGCCCACTCGTGGGGCATGGTGAAAAATAATCAAACAGTTTGAATAATTAAATCAATCGCTCGTTGGTTGCTATGATATATACGGCCATGAGTAGTACTACATATAACTAGTTGTGTATGCACATGTATGCATAAAAACGCGCATGCGGTTGCGCGTTGAACATATTACCGTCGTAATCCAGAGGGGCCAAGAAGAAGAGGCCTTCTGCTGATGTTAAAACCCCTTGTTGCTTTTCCCCCCTGGTGGGCGTCTTGGGGAGTTGGGGCTTGTTTGGGGGGGGGGGTCCTTGAGGGCCTCTCGGGGGCTTCTTGAAGACTTTTCGTGTTCCCCCCTGTGGGCCCGTCTTCTTGGAGCCATCTTGGGGCCCTCTTTTTGGGCCGTCTTGTTGTTGGGCGCCTCTAGGCCGTCTGGAAGCACTCTCGGGCAGCCCTGAGGCCTTCTTCTTTATGCATCCTTGGGGCGGTCTACCCTCCACATCATTTGCCTCATTGATTTCCCAGATCCTCCGCGTCCTTTCGCCGCCACTCCCCCATCCATCCCCCGCAGCCGTTTTGGCTTCCCGCGCGCACGCCGCGCGTTATTTTTGCAGCCGCCGTGCGGCTGCATCGGCCTCTGTACTGGCTGCACCGGCCACACCTCCATTCCTTTCCATCGGCCTTGGCTGCCTCGGCCAGGCTGCTCATGGCGGATCCCGCGCCATCCATCCTGGACAAGGTCTTCGACGGCTTCTCCGAGTTCATGCGTTCGAACGGGCGCGACAAGAGAGCTTGCAGTCGGTGCCCGAAGCTGGTCAGGCAGATAGTAGATCGCCTGGTCGACGACGGCATGCTCGCCAAGACAGCGGCCCTGTACGTCTTCAGCGACGAGCATAAGGCGAAGATCAAGGCCTCAGTGAAGGACCACGTGAGCGTGCCGTCGATCAACTGGTTCCAGCTCTACGTCGTCGAGCAGCGGAAGGAGTTCTTGAAGAAGAAGAAGGAGGACCAGGAGGCGCCCCGCAAGCCGAATCCGCCACCAGCAGCCTCACCCAGTCGTCGTCGCAGCGGTGGCGGCGCTGCGGCGGAACCAGCAGCCTCACCACCCAGCCGCCCTCAGGGCGGCGACGGCGGACCATCGGCGGAGCCGCTCACCACGCCGGCGCGGCCGCAGCAGCAGCAACCGCCGGAGCCGGCCACGCAGGAGGCGGCCACGCCTGAGAAGTCTTCTCCTCAGCCGTGGTCGATGGCCGCCTGGGTCCACTTCCCGCCGAACCATCGGAGCGCTGCTCCTCAGCGCTCTGCGCTTCGGAAGCGGCCTCGCGCGGCGGCGGCGGACCCTCCTCAGCCTCGTCGTCGTGTGAACATCGCTCCCGAGGCGGAGCCCTTGAACTGCGAAGTGAAGGCGTTGCGCGTCGTCAACTTTCGGGCAGCCTGCAACGAAGTGGAGGCGGAGAAACTGCGGAGCAGCGCGTCGGCAGTCAAGAAGCATCGTTGCGAGGGCTGCGGCAGGAAGGATGTCACTAATAATGGCAAGGAGGGCATGGTGTACCATCGCAACACGGAGTACCTCTCACGGTTCGCACACGACACTTTCATGTGCATGACGTGCTGGCAGAAGGAGTTCGGGCAGAGGCGGAGCCCCTCCCCCGGAAGCGGCAGCCAGTAAGGGGCTGCCCCGGCCCGTGTGGCCGCCGTGCTTTCGTCTATTTCTCTCTCTCTCTCTCTCTCTCTCTCTCTCTCTCTCTCTCTCTCTCTCTCTTTCTCTCTCTCTCTCTCTCTCTCTCTCTCTCTCTCTCTCTCTCTCTCTCTCTCTCTCTCTCTCTCTCTCCCTCCATCTCTATTTCTTCCCATCTCTGTATATCAATATGCTTTGTTGTGCTAGTCCTTCCATGTGCCATCCGCTCTTCTTGTTCCTCATGGCCGCGCGTCGTCACTCAATTGCGGTGCGGCAGTGCGCCAATGGCGGGTATATGCAACGGGTATAACACGTTGGCGCAGAGCACTGCAATGTTTTCAATTAGAATGGTCTTCTTACTTGGCAGCTGTGGCACGCCCCCTCCTCCACGGGCAGCGCCCAGCCTCTGGGCGGGGAAGACCAGGGCACGGGGGAAAAGAAGAAGTGGCACCCATTAAACTTGCGGGGGGGCCCAGGGAAGGAGGAGCAGCAGAGGGGGAAGAGGAACAGCAGCAGTGGCAGCATCGCCAGCAGGATGACGAGCGCGAGGGTCAGCGAGGACGACCGACCGAGGAAGAGGATCGAGGAGCGAGAAAAAACGATGATGAGAACGCGGGGGAGGGGAGGACGAGGAGCAGATATGAGGAGAAGGAGGATGAGAAGGAGGAGGAGAAGGAAGAAGAAGAGGAGCGAGGATGGGGAGGAGCGACGAGGAGCGAGAAGCGAGGAGCGATGAGGAGCGGGGATCGGGACACTGGAGGCGCGCCTCCTCCTCCTCCACCCCATGGGCCCACTTCAGCTGTTGACTTGCCCGAAGGCTGACTCGGCCGGCGCATCCGGCCTCGCGGCGATTAATAACTGGCTGCCTCGGCCAACAACGAGGAATGGATGCGCGGCAGGGGTTCGCGCAGCGACAGAAAAAAAAACATCAGAGAGGTAGCAGTTTTGCGGCAGCGGCAGCGGCGAAGAGCAGCAAAAAGAGATCGATCAGGCAGGATCGCTGGGCGGAGGGAGGGGCCAGGATGACGAGGGGAAGGGATGAGACGAAGAGGAGTGCGATGATGAGGGAGGATAATGATTTTTCCAGCCCAGCCGAAGCAGCTGATCTATCACTGCAGCCCAGCCGAAGCAGCTGACCTATCACTGCATGCCCGAGCAAGAGCGCGCAGTGTCCACGGACGCAAGCTTCTGGACCAAACCCCCGAATGCAAATGAATTCTTAAAGTCCTTGTACGCATCTTGGCGCAACTCATCAGGCAACACTAACGCCAAAAGAGCGCTCTTCTTAGCGCCTGTGAACGCTGCCTTCAAGGTGGCCCAGCTACTAACCCCATCAATTTTCCACTTGCACTGCGGAATCCTGGAGAAAAGTAGTTCCAGGAACGCGCAATACTTGGTATTGCTGCCCGGCGACATGTACAATGTCTTCTTTAGGTGGCACACTTGCATGTACTTCAAAGCTGGGCCGCGCCCCGAAATCAGGAATCCAGGCGACACCTGGAAACCGCCCCTCATTGCAGACGCAAATGCGATGAACGGTTGAGCTGCTCCTGGCTTGGGAACAACAAACACATCAGCCTCGAAAGATCGTTTGATCCTCAGGCACGCCTCCCTGAGCGCACGCTCCAGACCTGCCCCCCCTCGGCAACTGTCGTGCACATAGACAGTTTTGCCCCTGATCGCTGCCATCATCTCTGCTCGACTGGCGCCGCGTAAGAACTCCGCATCGCGTGCCTGCCTGCGCTGGCGCGCCTTCAGGTCAGCGATCTGCTTCGCTGCCTTCTGAGCTGCATCAGCGCGAAGAGCCGGGCTGGATTCATGTTGGAGGAGGCCGTTCTCGTGAATTGCTGCCAAGGACTTGTCCCGCAACTTGTTGTTGAGAAATGACAGCTCCTTCTCGTGGGTCTCCCCCCATGCAGCGCCTGCTCGGAAGCCGACTAGATCGTTCTGGATTGCCAGCGCCCTCTCGGCGCCCAGCACAGACGCGGCTGCGCTCCGGGCGGCCCTCCGCCGCTTCGCGATGAAGCCCGCCTCCGTGAAATCAGCGGGGCCCGCGCTGCGCTTCACGCCCTTGTCGATCCGAGGGAGCAGGGGCGACGTCCTGGGCGGGCCGAACGACATGCGCCACACTCGCTGTGCCATCCTGATGATCTCTGGCTGGTCGGATTCAGGGAAATCCATAGCCACCTTGAGGAACCCTTCCTCGTGATCCGCCGTGGCTTTGCCCATGCGGTCAGTGAACTTCAGCGCAGCTTGACTGAATTTCTGTTCCACTCCAGACGAGCTCAAGCCATAGGCGATGAAGGCGACAAGAGCACGGCCCAGCACGTCGGACGGGTGGCTGGCCGTGAGGTGGCGAGCGCCTGTTCTGCTCAACGCAGAGCGCCACGCATCCTCGTTGTTAGATCATGACGGGCTGAACAACTGGCGCGCGCGAGGGTAGTGGTCGTGCCATTGAGCAATAAGCCTTAAGGGATCAAGATCCCCCCCCCCCCTGGACGGGGCCCGCGGCGAGAAGCAGATGGAACCGTTGACCCATTGATTCCGATCCCAGATGGGCACGCGCGCCAGGGGCAGGGCCGTTCGTGCGAGGGGCGGCGGTGATAGAGACAAAGTACGCGAATCAAGTGACTGTGCAATCCTTTGCAAATCCTCCTCAGGCTTGTTGGGAGGGCACGTCAAATCGAACGCGCGCCAAGCCTGGGGGGATACAAAAACTTACTTCCCCTTCCCCGCGCTCGTCGAGCGTGGGGAAGGGTGGGCGACGATGGGGGCACCCTGTTTCAATGTTCAAATCGACGAACAGCGACGAGTGGGGAGGGACGGGTGAACTTTCACGAAGCGTTGATCGCCCAGTTGTCCTGGGCCAGTTCGAAAGTTGGGAACTCGGCCTTCAGAGCCGCTCGCGAAAGAACGATGTAGGAGCGCATCCTGGCGATGCACTTGTCTATGATATCCGCCGAGACACCGGCCTCGTCCCCGATATGATAACTCGCCCCATCAACTTGCCACACAATCGGAATCTTCAGCAGCTTCAGCATCATGGTCGCGTAGCCAAACACAGACAAACATCCGCGCGAACTGCCAAATAAGCCAGTGATAGACAAGTTGAACGCCAACACCTCGCGATTGAGAATGGCTGGATCGGCCGGCTCGTCATCTAAAATCCGAGTGAGTTGCATTGCCTGGTCACTTGCGTCGGCCATCATCGCCAACATCAAGCACCGCTCTGTGTTGACAGACTTGAGCCACGCTTTTGCCATCTTTGCCATATCGTCGTTCTGTCGACGAGAAATGTGCAATGCCGTCCGGATGCAAGCGTGCAGAAAGATGCAGGTGCGACCAAGAGGTTTTTGAAATGATTCAAATCGGTGGGCGGCTGCCCGTAGGTTCGAAACGCTGGCGTTTATGGCCTTGTTCCGGCACATCTTCGTGTAGTTCACGAACACTTGTCGGATGTGCGGGCTGTTCTGAATCATGCGTGCTATGGAGCCTCGGCCGCGAGCGAAGATCATGGCTGTCTCCTTGATGTAAGGGTCAGCGGCCCACGGCCTGCTCACGACCCTCCTGGCTGAATGCGCTTTGTCTCTGATGACGAAGCGGAGCCCTGGGGTCAAGACTTGGGCAGCGGCGCTCAAAGCAGTCGATCGCATCATCTCAGCGCAGAGAAGCTCATCGCTTGCAGAATCAACCGTGAGACACAACACCCGTGCTTTCAGATGTTCCAGAACCCCCCGCCTGAGAGCGGGGGTGCAATTCGCTCCCGGCGGGGGGCCGTGCAGCTCAGTGCACGCTCTGACCATAATTTGCTCTGTTGCGTTGGTGATTGCCGCGGCCCCTGTCCCAAAGCCACGAGCCTGCCCCAATGTCCCTGAAAACTCTGACAGGTCGTCCCCGACGCATCTAAATCGGATGAGTAGCCGCCCCTTCCGCTCGTCACGAAATAAAGAGATTGCTGCACTTGGTTTGATGATGTTGATGTCGCGCTGCTTCAGGGCACCCTGGATGCACCACAACATTATACGGTTCTTTGTTGTCAGTAGGCCGCACCCATTGGTTACGAGCTTGACGACGTCCAGGAAATCCGACTCGCTGGGGCATTGAAGCTCGCCTGGCTCAGCAGAAGAGGCCGATGCAGCCAACTCATGCCGATCCCTCATCCGCGCATAAGCCGCAGCAGCTGCTTTGTGATTAGGGTTCCGACTGTGTTTGTCGAAGTTGACAGCCTGGAGCGCAGCGACAGACATTACTTGAAAATTGCTGAACGGGCTGTTAACGCCTGCCCAATGGCAGCATGCGCAACCAACTCCTTGCCCGTCCTTCCACTTGCTACTCAACCGTGAACCCAACAGAGGGCGGCTCGGATCCACCAGGAATCGCTTAGACCACTTAGGGTAGAGTCTTTTCCAAAGAGTCGCCGCGGCGAATCTGTCGGATGACTTGCTGCTTTGCTTCTTCTCCACCATAGCTGCATCGGGGTGGCGGGCGGTAGCAATACTAGTCGATCAGGCGGGCACATGGAACTTGAGCAAAAATGTTTACGATAGACGGGCTCAGGAGCGCAACAATAATCAGATAAATGTCATGGACGGCGAGCCGGTCCATCAACGAAGATATGCCATGCGTGGCGAGTCTACGCATCAACGAACCGCATCAAGGACATGATGCGGCCTGCTGTTAACGGGAAGCCTATTATCGTGTTGCAGATTTTTCCTTGGTTGGGCGCATGGACCTCCGCTCGCAAACTTAAGACTGTCAGAACTGCAGCCGACGGGCCGGAACAGCCTGGGCCGATATAAAAAATATGTTCGTAGTGCAATCAAGTTGCACTCACCGCCCATAGTGCAAGGGGAATGGAACCCGCGTCTTCGTGAGCCCAGCGCTGTAGAGCGCCTCAGACAAAATGGCGCCCATGGTATGCACACTGACCGCGTTGCCAATCATGCCGCCGATCTGGCGGTCGGACAAGTCGAGCTCAGCCTGTGGAATGTCCCCCTTGGCGAAACCTTGAAGCCGCATCATCTCATGCAGCGTCGCCCGCCGCCCGCGGCTGGAGACCCACGGACCCCCGTCCTGGCCACGGGTTTTGGTGAGCGCCCTGGCGATGTTGATCCCGTGCGTGGCGAACTTCTTGGAACAGTCGATGTCGACCAACGCTGGGGTCAGGCGCGGGTCCACCTTCTTCTCGCATGCTTTCTTGTAAGCGTCCTTGCACATGCCCCGGCTGCGCTCGCTGCTGGGGAGCCGACCTGCCACGTCGGTGGTGGCGCGCTTGGGCTCCAGGATGGAAGTCACTGGAGGCGTCGCCTGCTTCTGTGGCCACGTGAACGGATGCATCACGCTGTCTTGCCGCACGCCGACAACGAAGACGCGCTCCCTCGTCTGGGGAACTCCGAAGTCCTTGCTGTTCAGCTTATTCACGTGTACGACGTATCCAAGCGTCTTCTGCGCTTCTTCAATGCCCTTCAGGATGTGGATAAACTTCTTGTTTGTGAGGGTCGGGACGTTCTCGAAGATGGTCACGCGGGGCTTATTCCTCTTGATGTACTGTATGGACTTTTTGATCAGATCCCCTGTCTTGCGCGGGCCCTTGACTCCCTTCTGTTTGCCGCCCGAAGCGAAGTCTTGGCAAGGCGGGGTCCACGCATACATGTCGACGTATGTCTCTTCCTCCTCCGTACGCTCCAATATGTCAGAGAACGCGTGCGCCGGCTGGTACTTCTTTTTGATGATCGACATGCACGCCGAATCCGACTCGCTGACGAAAACGAGAGAATGATTGATACCCATGCGCCCCATGGCCACGGACGCCGTCTCCAAGCCTGAGAAATCAGATCCCAGCTTCAGGACTTTCGGGCGCCGCGGCTGCCTCGGCTGCTGGCGATTCGTCGTCGTGCCAGCCTGTACTGTCTTCTTCCCCATGACGGCGACTCTGGGGATGGGCAGCAGGCGAATACGAGAAGACACGTACGGGAAGACACGTATTATATATTATTGGTTCGAGCCGAAGCAGCTACTGATGAATCCTGAGTTCGCCGTCGCGCAGCCGACGCAGCTACCGATGGCAGAAACAAAGAGCCGCCACGACGGCGTCGCCGATGTGGCCCATGCTGTTAGCGTTGCGACATTGCCCTCGAGAAACAGGGGCGCTGGCTCCCAAACATTGCCAATGATGATGAAGGCTTCGCAGGCCTCAAGAAGATGGCCCCAAGAAGACGACCTAGAACCCAAAATGGGGCCCAAAGAGGAGGAGGCAAGAGGAGGAGACAGAGAGGGAGGAAGACCAGGAACAGGAGCAGGAGGAGGATCAGGAGGAGCAGGAGGCACGTTGAATCGTGGGGCCCCAGACGCCCCCATGATGAGACCAGACCCGCCTAAAGGGCCAAACGAAGGCCCCAGCATTGCCCCAGAGGAACCCCAAGAGAAGAAGGGCCCTTAGATGGCCCCAAGCAAGAAGAGGACCCCAAGATAGCCCCAAGATGGCTCTAAGAGACAACAACCTCCGATAACCTCTTTCTGACGCATCGTTTCTGGATGGGCTGGTGGGGTCATCGATGCTGCATTCTGGGATGGGCCAGGCTGACAGCGAGCTGCGGTAATGATGAAGGTATAAGTGGTGGTTCGCTGCCAGCGGCGAGCTGCGGTAGGTTAGGGGTGGGCACCGCCGCCGCGGCTCACTGCCGACAGCGAGCTGCGGGAGGAGAGGTCTGCCGCAACACCACAGCTCCCTGCCGACAGCGAGCTGCGGTAGGAGAGGTCTGCCAGACCACCGCAGCTCACTGCCGACAGCGAGCTGCGGTAGGAGCTCCCTGTCGGGCGTTTCGCCGACGGCAGCGAGCTGCGGTGGCACCGCCGGCGCAGCTCACTGCCGACAGCGAGCTGCGGTAGGAGTCTGGCGCACCACCGCAGCTCACTGCCGACAGCGAGCTGCGGTAGGAGCTCCCTGTCGGGCGTTTCGCCGACGGCAGCGAGCTGCGGTGGCACCGCCGGCGCAGCTCACTGCCGACAGCGAGCTGCGGTAGGAGTCTTCTGGCGCACCACCGCAGCTCACTGCCGACAGCGAGCTGCGGTAGGAGACTTCTGCCGCGCGCCGACGGGAGCTTCGGTAGGAGATGACTAACAGTCATCTCTTAACGCAGCTCACTGTCGTCAGTGAGCTGCGGTGGCCATGTGGGCCAAGATTGCTGCGAACCTCTGCTTCGAGGTCGCAGCAATCTTGGCCCACATGGCCACCGCAGCTCACTGACGACAGTGAGCTGCGTTAAGAGATGACTGTTAGTCATCTCCTACCGAAGCTCCCGTCGGCGCGCGGCAGAAGTCTCCTACCGCAGCTCGCTGTCGGCAGTGAGCTGCGGTGGTGCGCCAGAAGACTCCTACCGCAGCTCGCTGTTGGCAGTGAGCTGCGCCGGCGGTGCCACCGCAGCTCGCTGCCGTCGGCGAAACGCCCGACAGGGAGCTCCTACCACAGCTCGCTGTCGGCAGCGAGCTGCGGTGGTGCGCCAGAAGACTCCCACCGCAGCTCGCTCGCTGTCGGCAGCCACCGCAGCTCGCCGCTGCCGTCGGCGAAATGCCCGACAGGGAGCTCCTACCGCAGCTCGCTGTCGGCAGTGAGCTGCGGTGGTGCGCCAGAAGACTCCTACCGCAGCTCGCTGTCGGCAGTGAGCTGCGCCGGCGGTGCCCACCCCTAACTAACTTACCGCAGCTCGCTGCCGTCGGCGAATTGCGCGACAGGGAGCTCCTACCGCAGCTCGCTGTCGGCAGTGAGCTGCGGCGGTGGTGCGGCAGACCTCTCCTATCGCAGCTCGGCGTCGGCAGTGAGCTGCCACCCCTCACCTACCGCAGCTCGCTGCCGTCGGCGAAATGCGCGACAGGGAGCTCCTACCGCAGCTCGCTGTCGGCAGTGAGCTGCGGCGTTGTTGTAGCAGGCCTCTCCTACCGCAGCTCGCTGTCGGCAGTGAGCTACCGCAGCTCGCTGCCGTCGGCGAATTGCGCGGCAGACCGCACTTGCCGCGTCAGCGTGTTTCGCAGATGCACTTTCACTGCTATCCCGTCTTCTTCTCTCCTAGATGATATAGTTGCAATCCCAGCGCTGAGTCCAAGTCCAATCGCATCCAAAGCCGAATCGAGAGGGAGGCAGGAGTGGGCCAGGGCGGACGGCGGAAGCCATGATGATGATGGGATGCGATGGCAGGGTGATGACGATGTATTTTTTGAGAGCGGCGCGTGCTAGCCGAAACAGCCAGCCTGGCGGTGTGCCCGCCGAATCAGCGATGCTAAATGCATTCGAATGCTGCCAGAAACCGCTGTCAACGGAATTATCCTACAACAACAAACGCAACGCACGCAGCTAACAAAACTGTCATCGGCCCAACAATAAAGCTCTGGTAAAACAATACACTCATTTGTTGCGGGGGAGGGGGTTCTGAACAAGGACATCTGATTCGGCCGATGACTTAATACGGGAACAGCAGCTGCTCATCGCACGTTTCGTCGACCTCGCAGGTCGACTGCACCTCAGCTGGCTGTCACTGCTCACCCAAAGGGTCCCAGAGCTCCTCGTCGCCGTTGGGCAGGTCGTCACCGTCATCACCGCCGTCCCCGCTGCCGCCGCCGTCCTGGCCATCTTCTCCGCCGTCCCCGCCGCCGCCAGCGCCTCCTGAGTCGCCACCCCCGCCCGCCGCCGCCGCAGCCCCATCATCATCCGTCGTCCCCGCGGCGCCGCGGCCACCGCGGCCACGGCCGCCACGGCCGCGGCCGCCACGGCCGCGGCCTCCACCACCGCGGCCGCCACCACCTCCGCCGCCGCCGGAGCCACCTCCGCCTTTGCCGCCGGAGCTGGACGCCTCCATGCCGAGAGATTTCGCGTAGTCCTTGTTGAACAGCTTGGACCCGGCATCCGCCATCGCCTGCTTCACGAGGTCCGTCAGGTAGGAGTAGATCTTCTCCATGTGCTCCTTCGTGAATGCCACCCCGACGTATGCGATCCTCTCCTGGAGACAAGCCCACGCGAATTTCGCATCGGTCGGGGTCAGATCCAGCACGCATTTAACATAGAACATGTGGATCAGCTCTTTGTAGTAGACCATCGGCACGCCGTGGAAATTCACGGGGATCATGGTCTCGTCGGTCTTCCGCTCCTGGAGCGGCTCAATGCCTTCTGTTTTGCCACCCACGGCAATCAGATTTTTCCTTCCGTACATAAGTTTCTTGTCCTTCCACAGCACGCGCCATTCTTTGCCAAGCTCTGGGACCTCGATGCCAGTAATCAGATCCCCTGCCGTGCTGCCCTCGAAGTACTTGCGGCGCCGCTCAGGGATCGAAATGCGCGCGTGTGCCACCATGTGCGCCCACTCTATCTGGTGCAGGCTCCCTGTGCCTCCGTGCACCCTGTTGCGGCGCGCTTTCAGGCTGTCCTCCGTGTACGCGAGCTGGATGATCGAAGCTTTGAAGCCGGCCCTCTGCTCGTTGTCGCTGTCGTCGTCGCCGTCCTGATCGTCGTCGTCGGCCTCCATCGCCTCATCGCCGCCGCGGCCGCGCCCCTTAGCCTCCTTCTTCTCGACGGTGTTCTCCTTCCACGGCGCGAGCAGCTTGGACGCATTGCCCCTCCGCCCGCCGTCCAGAATCACTGCGACCTCCCCATTGCGGAGATGGCTCGGCTGCCCCTGGGGCGCCCTTGCGTTCAACATCGAACGCACGAGACGCTCGTGCGGCTTCTCCCTGAGGGGCGCAATGCGCAGCTCAGGCCTGGTTTGCGGCTCGCCGAACTGCTTCGCGTCGAAGTGGTACAGCACCAGCCCCGTGGGGTCACCCTTGATGGTGGCGAGCGCGGAGTCCCAGAGCACGTTCTCCAGCTCAGCCTGCGTTTTCTGGTCGGGCACGATCTGAATGTAAGTCCGAACGACCTTGTCAATGACCCTGTTCCAATTCTGCTTGTCCGTCTCTGGCAACTGGGCGAACTTCTTCAACTCCTTGGGCGCGTCGCCCGCTGATGTCATGCTGTTGCTGCCCGGGTCTGCGGCGGCAGCCCCGGCAGAGGAGGCGGCCGCTCCGGCCGCTCCAGCCGCCTCGGCGCCATCAGTCCCGTTCTCCCTCTTCGCCATTTCGATGACTTCGTTCATACGCATGGCGACCGACTCGTAGGCGAGAAAGTCCGCCACATCGAGCTTCGACTGGATGGCATTGGTGTAGCGCCTGTCGAACTCGATGGTGTACACCAACTCCTCGATGAGCGTGACAGCCGAAACAGCCGACTGCTTCATCAGAGCTTGCCACGTGGTATCGACTGTATCCCCCGGGTAGCCAGTGACGTACGCCCGCACCGCGGCGAAGGTACCCATCTTCTGCTGTATGGTTGCGACGTGATCGCTTGGGATGCCAACGCGCGGAAGCCATTTGAACAGCATCTCGTTCTTCACGTCGAGCTTCAAGTTCAAGACCTCGACGTAGCTCTCCCTGTAGTCCCTGAGCTTGTTGACACCGAACTTGCCTAAGTCAATGAACTCCTGGTGGTTCTGACTCCTCCCCGACGCTGATTCGCGCCGACCCGCCGACGACGCGTCGACGACGGGTTGGCGCGAGCAGCGAGGGTGTTCAGAACAAACCCTTGGGCGCCATGCGGTAATGGTCCGTGAGGCCCATCATCGCCCAATCGATCTTGTTGGGAGTCGACGCGCGCTCGACCACAGCCTGCATCGCGTAGAGGCTCGTCCACGGGGAATCGGTCATCAAGTTCTCGTCCGCCCAGACAAGGCACTTGTTGGAGTCTTCCAGGGACAACAGCCGCTTGTGGACGGTGATCGCGTTATCCACGAAGGTCGGTTTCACGCGGACTGTAGACTTCGCGTACTTCATGTGCTTCTCGTAGAGCTGGCTGAGCTCCTTGCTACCCAGCGTCTTACCAATCTCCTTCTCCTTCGCCTCCTTAAAACCGACGATGTCGTACACCCATTGCCTCGCGCTGAGTTGGGCTGTATCCCCTGTCTCGATCCACTCCTGCCGAATGTTATGGGCGCGCCAATTCCGAGTGTCGCCTTCCGCCTGCACCTCGAACGTCACTGGCGCCGACAGCGCGACCTGCCTCCACTTTAACAGGACGCTGTCCTCCGCCTTCTTCTTCACCGCGTCGGCCATGCTCATGAGCAAAGCCAATTGCGGCTCGATTGGCGAGAGGCGCTGCAAACTGCCAAGGTGCATGGTGACGTCCATGGCCGGGTTGTCCACCGCGAAGACGGTGGTCATGGGGAAGACCTCTGGCGGGCTCATCGGGGACATGTGGAATCTGCGGATCTCTTTGACCTGCCCCATGTTCACAGGGGTTTTGTAAGTGGCGCTCCAGAAGAAGTTCTGCCAAAACAGGTTGCTCCCGCAAGTGTAGTTGCTTCCGCGGCTGAGGGCATCAAGGCAGTCCTGCTTGGTGAACGGCGCCTGGCGGCCGCCGTCGGCGATGGTCAGCGGCATTGTTTTCACGAGGTCGGCCAAGATTGGCGACGTCTTGATGGTGTTCAAAGCCTCGGTGATGATGTCCAGCACGGGGCCCACGCAATTATTGGCCGATGCAGCCGGCTGCGCATTGTCGAAGTCATCATCTCCTCCCCCTGGGGTAGACGGCGCCGATCCAGCCCTTGACCTTGGCCTCTTCATCGGAGGGGGGGCCGATCCAGCCTTGCCCGTGGATTCCCGCTTCTGCGACTGCTTCTTAGGGGCCATGGCAACTCCCACTGCAAGTCGAATGGCCGCAACAGCCCGCACGTTTTTATGTTCGTCGTTCCGAAGGGCCGCAACAGCCCGCGTCGGCACACACTCAGCCAAAAAGGATACGGAGATGAAATGGAGGAGGCGGCGGAGGCGGAGGAGGAGGCGAGCCGCGGGCAGGAGGGTAGCGGGCAGGGTGGTCGCAGCAGCAGTGCCGACGATGACGACGATCACGAAAGAAGAAGGCGCAGGCTGCGAGGAGGGCCGGCGGTGACACGACGAGTGCGACGACGACAAGAGCTTGCCGAAACAACAATCAAGCCCCCCTAGCCGACGCAGCCGGCCCGGCCCTCGGCCGCATCAGCCGAGCAGACCAGCAGACCGAGCAGGGAAGTTCTGCATGGCCCGATCGGGCCACCTGTCCTGAAAGGGTTCCAGAGGCGAATCCGACGTGGCCCAGGCATCCCGAGGTAGCCAAGAACTCAGACAGCTCTCTTGGAGGCGCAGCTGACGCGGCTCTCGACCCCATCTGCGGCGTGGATTTCGCGCGGACCTCCGCCCCTGGAGGCCTCCGGAGGCTCTCGACCCTATCTGTGGCGTGGAATTCGCGCGGGCCTCCGCTCCTGGAGGTCCCCGGAGGCTCTCGACCCCATCTGCGGCATGGAGTTCGCGCGGACCTCCGCCCGTCGTGGAGGCCCCCGGAGGCCATGGCCCCCAACTCTCGGCGACGACGAACGAGCCCGCCGCCGCTGCCTGCATGCGGGGTGAAGAAGAAAGCTAATTCGTCATGCATCGCTACCTCCTTCTCCTTATCATTCGTTTTCCACCCACCATCTCCCATCCGAGTCTAAACGTCATTCTTCTTCTTCTTTCTTCTTCCACCCACGGATCCAGAGGAGACGATGGGAATGAGGCTGTTTCGGCCAAGAGGCACTGGGCGCCGGCACTCCTCCTCCTGCACTTCTTATTCTTCTGCCTCCTCCTCCTCCTCCTCCCCCTCTCGCCCCACTCGCCTCCTCGTCCCTTCCATTGCCCTCCCTCCTCCTCCTCCTCCTCCTCCTCCGCCCTCCGCCCTCTGATGATGATGATGATGATGATGCATGACAATGATGATGTTTTTTTTTTTTTTTCACAGGTCGAGCGTCGCTCGTCGAGGCGTCGCTCGCAACTTCCGCGCTTATACATTTCGCGCTTATACAAGCGAAGGAAGAGCGCGCCCCAGTTAGCGGCGACCGCGCAGTCGTCACCATGTTGTTGATGACGACGACGAAGGGCATGCAGATCGCAAAAAAACCGGGGGCGTTGCACATGCACGCATCAACGCTTGTTTCAAGCGCTGTGCTGCTCGCAATAGGTGGCCGCCGCATCCGTCTCCTGCACCCTCTGGCAACACACCCTGCACGCCATCCGAACGCAATATGCGCCAGGCTGGTTGCGGTGGCATATGGCGCACATGGCCGGCTGAGGCGCCGTGCGGACCCCCGCGGGCCTCACGCCAGCGGCGTGCTTCTGGGCCCGAGCCAACTTCTTAGAGTGCCAAGCCGCCGAGTGGTGAGACGCAGACTGCCAGCCGGCCCACTCCTGCGCAGGAGGCGCCGCCGCCGCCGCGCCCCCCGTGGCCGAACCAGCCGCGGGCGCAGCAGCAGCATCGGCCGAAACAGCCGCGGGCGCAGCAGCAGCAGCAGCGGCCAACGCCGCCACAGAGGCATTCATCGCGTTGGTGTTCTGGTGCAAGGAGAGCAGGGTGTCCACGGTCGCCTGTAGCATCGAAACCTGGTGCTGGAGCTCCTCCGTCGACGACGCTGCCGGCGCTGCTGCTGCCGGCGCTGCTGCGGCGGCCGGCGCTGCTGCGGCCGCAGCCGCCGACGGGCGCCCTGCTCCCTTCGTCGGCGGCGGGCCGGCTGGCGGCGCGCCCTTGAAGGCCACGTAGGGGCCAGGCGCCGCCGCCCGCGGCGGCGTCGCCGGCGCCAGCGGCGGCGTCGCCGGCGCCGCGCCGGCCCCAGCCGACCCCCTGGGCGGCGCCCCCGATGCCTTCTTGAGGAGGTGGGTCGGCGGCGGCGTCGACGGCGCCCTCGGCGAAGGAGGCTTGGCCACCAGCAGCTGCGGCGACGCCGGCGTCGACGACGCGTGGGCGGCGGCGGCGGCCGAGCCCCCAGCCCTGCCACGGCCGCGGCGGCTGCCGCGGCCGCCGCGGCGATGATCATCATCATCATCACCACTACTGTCCTGCTGAGGGCCGTCGTCGTCGAGCTCCTCCATCGGGGGGCGACGGCGCACCCTGGAGCGGCGCCGGCACTGCTCGATCAACTCCACGGCCGTCCTGCCTGTTGGCGCGGGGCGGGAAGGCGGCCCGAGCTGCGCCAGCTGGTCCCAGACGTCCATGTTCGGCAGGCGGAAGTAGTCCGCCATCTATGGGCTAGCGCATTGTTATTATTAGTTGCGAGCCTCAGTGGGGAAGGGGCCCCCAAAAAAAGGGGGCCCTCGACAACGACGGCGACAGACGACGTACCAAACACATATTATATCTACCCTGACGCCCCCTCTGAGTCTCATACTACTAATTTTAATGCGCCAACCACCTCGCGCCAACTGCCGATGCGGACCAGGACGTCGTCGTCGTCGGAGTCCCACCTATTCCCGACAGGCCGGACGCCCGTGTACTGGATGACGGCGCCATGTTCAGTGATGGAGTCGCACTGCGCCTGGCCACCTTCGTGGAGGACGCCCCACAAGCACTC
Source organism: Prorocentrum cordatum (assembly GCA_963575745.1). Lineage (NCBI taxonomy): Eukaryota > Dinophyceae > Prorocentrales > Prorocentraceae > Prorocentrum > Prorocentrum cordatum. The sequence continues at coordinate 225,528 of CAUYUJ010012259.1, read as the reverse complement.
GAGGTCATTGTCGATCATGTGGGTCAAGACAACGCCATCATCCTCGCACTTCGGGCCTTTCCCGCCAGCGCCGCTCTTGTTACAGGTCAAGTGGACGTTGTTATGATCAAGCCGCATCTGCAGCAGACCTGTGCTCCTGATCAGCCTCACGACCCAAGCCTCCACCTGGCCCAAACGACGATGCCAAGAATGCCACGTGCCACGATTCGTCCGACTGATGAAGTGGACATCATCGAGGCCAAATTCAGCCGCATACAGCATTGCAAAAGGCCAGAACCCGCCATCTACTGCCTGGTAGATGTCGTCGCCTTTGCGGGGTGGCGCAGGCTCGATCGACGCGCCCCGAGGGGGCGCCGCGGCGAATCTGGCGGCGGGCTGAGCGCCACCTCCAGTCCAAGCCGCCACGGCGCCCTCTCAGGGCGCGCCATGCGCTTGCCCACCCAGCCAGAACCTTCCAAGCGCCCCCCCCTGCCGTCGCCGCCCTCCCCGGACGCGACGCCGCCCGCGTCGATGCCCAGCACGGGCATGCCGCTGCAGCGGCGGGCGGCGGCGGGCGGCCGCGCCGGCCGCTGGCTGCTGGGGGGTGGGCGAAGCCAAAACGGCTGTTGTCACGGTGCAACATGCATGCCCCCCTCTTCTTGTTGTCTTCCTCTCTTCTTCCCCCCTGGGATGCGTCCAGCCGCGGCGACGACGAGGAGGCCCCATGGGATGATGATATGACCATTTTTCGGGCGGCGTCCAGCCGCGGCGACGAGGAGGCCCCCATTCCGAAGGCCAGAAACACAAAATCTCGAAACTCCAGGGCCGAAGCAACCCGCAGTGGAGTAGGGGGGAAGCCTGGCAATTCAGACGCAGGGAGGGGCGGGCGAGGAAGCGGATTGGGCGAGACGGAGGAGGACAAGGGGGAGGAAGAGTACACACAGGAGGACGACAGAGGAGGAGGAGGAGGAGGAGGAGGAGGAAGAATCGGAGGAGGAAGAGGAAGAGGAGGAGGGGGATGAGGAGGAGGATGAAGATGAGAAGGATGGAGGAATGCGAGGGAGTCCTGCCCGCCATGAGGTGGGGGGGTTAGGTGCAAGAAGGATGAGAAGGATGGTGGAACGAGGTGCACCAAATCCTATCCTTCAAAACTAAAATTTGGGGGTTGGGGGTAACATCCGAAACAGCCAGCGGGGGTGGGGGTAACAGCCGAAACAGCCAGCCGAAACAGCCAGCGGGGGTGGGGGTAACAGCCGAAACATAACAGCCAGCGGGGGTGGGCCATCAATCCTTTTCCAACCGGCTGAAACAGCCAGCGGGGGTGGGGGTAACAGCCGAAACACAGCGGGAGGTAAAAAAAACTTGCCCTCGCCGGCCAAACGCCACCACCCCCCCCTCCCCCCTCCGTTCCTCCCACCCCGCTTTTTTTATTTGCCCGCCTCCTCCTCCCCTTCCTCCTGCATTCCGCCCACCCTCCTTTTCCCCTCAGCGCCTCCCTGCGCGTGGCTGTCAACAATAATTCGTACCCTCGTGGGCGCGAACGATTCCCCTCGGGGCGGGGCACCAAAATTAATGTCGCGCTATATCCAATGAAACGCGCTGCGCACATTGCGTGAAATCACATTGGAATTGTTAAGCAAATAACATCGTTCGGAAAGTTCCCCTCTAGAAATAACATGACGATGTATTATCATCATGTGTTTGTTTCCTTGTCGACCACAAACAACGCATGCACATGTATCAATCCATATAAACGTTACACCTATACAGGAATACACCAAATCTTCTAGAATTGCACATGCATCCAAATTCCCGCGTCGTTCGTTGTTCGTTCGTTACTACGCGCGCACATTGTCTGCCCCGAAAACGACGATGATGGGGTTGTGAGAACCCATGAGAATATCAACGTACTGACGCTCGCGCAGCGTGCTGTGCGCACGAGCACCGACTTTAATTTCTATCATGCAGAGGTTTAATGTGTGGCATGCTGAATATTAATCAGTGCGCTCGTCGTCAGTGTTTGGGGGCGTGGAATTTTAAATTCCACTGAATGCGTCAAAGCCGAGGGGGCCGGCGCCGCGCGGGCCGCGCCCGCTCTGTGGAGGAAAAGCCAGGACCATCCACGAGCCTGTCGAGCTCCTCATGCTGCTGCCTGTGCTCCTACCTCCGCCTTCCTCCAGCACGCGGGCCCCTCCTGCAGGTACTTCGGCAGAGGCCCCTAACAGCCCCCCCTTGGCTGGTGCCACTCGGGCTTCTCCCACCAGGCCCTCTACTTCGGGCGCGGCGCCTTGCGGGGCCTCAAGTGGGCCTCCTACCGGAACATGGAGGACCCCGGCGTGCTCAGCGGCTCCCTGCATGACCTCAACTGGCCCCCTTCTAGTTCCTCGCGGGCCCCGGTCTCAGGAACCAACAAGGCCAAGGGTCACGACATCAATCGCGCGCTGCGCGTCAGGCGGGGAGCTAAATTCTTGGAGTTGTCTGCGGGCAATGAAGGCCGCGCCCGTGCCGTTGCCACGTTGGGCGCCCCGTGCGGGGAGGGCATCGAGCTCTCTAAGGGCCCTGAGTACCCTGGGGATCGCCGTTTGCTAACTTAGTCCGGCGCGCTTAACTTAGTCCGGAACGCTTAACTTTAGCCGCCGTCGCCTAAGTTAGTCCGGCGCCATTTCGTTAACATCAAGAATAGATTGTTCGCATATGTAACGCAATCTAATTCATGCATTTTCATCGCATGTATCGTATACAGCATATAATGGCAAAACACATACACTACAAATTGAATAAAATAATACATGTAGATAAGACATGTGTACATTCAAATGCGCACATCCAATATAACACAAACGCATTACAACACATGTGCACCTTCATGCAAAACCATAAACACACGTCGTGCATACACGCCCACTGTGTGCCAACACGGCACGCTTGCGGATTTGCGATTTGCTAAATTGGTTGAATGGAATTGCGTCGTTGTTGATTGGATGGCGTAGACCGCCCGTTTTCTTGGAATCTGTCCTTGAATTGTTCGCGCGGCTTGACACTCGTTGGTCAGTTGGTTGGCAGGCTGGCAACTGGTCCTCGTGAATAGTTGCGTTTTTCAGTTGGTTGCATATTTCGGCTTGTGCTCTCTCACATTTGCATTTCCTGTCCTTGTCTATGGGTTGTTTACAGCCAGCACAGCCAGCGCGAGGGTTAAGAACCTCCTCGGCCTCCCGCCTTGGCATTTGGCACAGCGTTTGCGTTCTTGGTCCGCGTTTGTGTCCTTGTTCTGGCTGTAGCCAACCATTCAGGTGTGCTTGGGCTGGCTGTTTGGTTGGCATTGCAGCCTCGGGCCCAAGCCATTTTGGCTGAGCCGTCAACAGTTGACGGCATGCCCGAGCATGCCGACAAACGCATTACTTTCGGTTCGACCGATGAAGATATCGGCGAGCTGACCAAGGTGTTGCAGCGTTGGGTAGATAGTCCAGGTTACCTGGTGTACGGCTCCGCGCCCTCCCAGGACAAGCTGACAGATGACGCGATCGAGACGCTCATTAGCAAGGCGCCGTTTCTCGCCGAGATTGAGCAGCTGTCGCCGAACATGGCCATCAGGGAGAACGCCGCGCTGCAGTCTTTCCGCAAAGTTGCCTCGGCCAAGGACCGACAGCGAAGCAAACGATGAGGAGGAGGAGAAGGAGGAAGAGGAGGAGCAGGAGGAGGAGGGGGAGGAGGAGGGAGAGGAGGAGCAGCAGCAGCAGCAGCAGGAACAGAAGCAGAAGCAGGAACACCAGCAGGATGGGAGAGGAGGAGGAGGAGGAGGAGGGAGGGATGAGAAGAAGAGGAAGAGAAGGAGAAGGAGGGGCAGGAGGTGGAGAAGGACGAGGGTAAAGAAGAGGAGGGGGAGGAGGAGGAGGAGGAGGAGGAGGAGGAGGAGGAGGAGGAGGAGAGAGGAGAGCAGGAGGAGGAGGAGGAGGAGGAGGAGAGGATCGTTCTGCCCGCCCTCCGCCAGAAGTTGGAGTGGGGCTTCGACGACGCGTACGCCGAGAAGTGGGCCTCCGATCGAGGCAAGATGCTCTCGTCGATGCTCAGGCCCACCTCCCGTGCCTCCTCCTCCTCGATCTTCCTCCTTCTGTGCCTCCTCCACCTCCTCATCAACCTTCGTCTCCTCTTCCCTCCTCCTCATCCTCCTCCTCCTCCTCCTCCTCCTCCTCCTCCTCCTCCCCCCACCTCAACCTTCGCTTCGATCTCCTCCTCAGCCATTGGCCTCTTTATCCTTGTCCATTTTCTTCTCCTCCCACTTCTTCTAATCGTTATCATTCTCTTTCGCCTTTCACCTGCTCCATCCTGGCCTTCTAATCTTCCACCTCTTCTTCTTCTTCTTCTCTTGATCCTCTGGCCCCTCCTCCTCCTCGTCCTTTCCTTCTTCTTCTTCTTCTTCCTCCTCCTCCTCCTCCTCAGCCCGCATCTGCCCTCCCATTTTTCCCAAGAGGCACTTGTACGATCCAGTCCGGCGAGAAAAACAACACGGGCGTCGGTGCGCGTGGCTCGAGCGCTTCCGGGCTGCCCAGGGCAGGTCGCAGCAGGTCGAGCTCGAGGTCGAGCAAGGCTACGACCACATCATGGGCGCGGCCTGGAGGAAGAAGCCGTCCGAGAAGGTGCCCGAGACCACTTCGGACATCTTCGCGCCGCCTGCAGCTGCCCCAGGCGACTTCATGCAGGCTCGATTCCCGAGCGATGGCACCATCATCACGCTGCCGACGCTGACTGTCCTGCAGTGGAGCTCCACAGGGTCATCTTGCGGCAAGGGCCGCGCGGACACGCCGAAGGGCGGCAACATCTTCTGGGAGGGCACTGGCCAGGATCGACGGAAAGCGATGGAAAGGTGAACAGGAGGAGGAGAGTGAGGATTATGATGAGGAGGAGGATGAGGATGAGTGAGGGAGGGAGATGGGGAGGGAGGGGCGGAGGGAGGGAGGGGGGAGGGAGGGAGCGGAGGAGCGGGGGAGAGGAAGGGGAGAAGTCGGAGGAGGAGGAGAAGGAGGAGGAGGAGGAGAAGGAGGAGGAGGAGGAAGAAGAATAATAAAAAGAAAGAGAAGAAACATAAGAAGAATACGAAGAGAAAGACGAGGGGAGGAGGAGGATGAGGAGGAGGAGGAGGAGGAAGAGGGATAGGGCGTGCATGATGAATACACCCCTCCAGGATGGAGAGCGCTTGAGGATCGAGCGGAAACTCCTCGACAGGGACAACCCAGGTCTCATCTTCAAGATCGGCGCTTCGCAGAAGTTGCAGGTATCGTTCCGCAGCTGCGAGCAATCCAAGGCGCGCATCCCCTCCTCCTTCTCATCTTCTCGAACTCCTCACTTGCTCGCTTGAGAGGCAGTGCCTTGGCTGCGAGGCCTGGCGGAGCAGTTCGCGAGAGGATCCCTGTCGCTGGGCGAGATGCGGGAGAAGAAGCGCTTGCTCGACGAGAAGGCCGTGATGCACAAGAAACCAGCAGCTGCGTTGAAGCGGCCAGCTGCAGCACGGGACGACGGGCCAGAATCACGAGATGATGATGATGATGACGATCTCCCTGTGATGAAGCGGCCAGCTGCAGCGCCGCGCGACTGGCCAGAATCACGAGATGATGAAGACGATCTCCCCGTGACGAAGCGACCAGCTGCAGCCGCGCATCCGGACGACGACAGCGGGGGCGCTGAGGCTGCAGAAGAGGGAGAAGAGGAGGAGCAGAGCGAGAACGACGAGGAGCTCTCCTTGCCAGGCGAGGCTGAGGACGAGGAAGAGGAGGTGGTCGCCAAGAGGCCCGCTGCCAAGAGGCCAGCAGCCATGGACGACGTGCGCATGAAGAAGGTGAAACCTGCGGCGGCAGCGTTCACGGGAACGCCAGCGACCACGGGGACGCCAGCGAGCTTGGCAGCTGCATCGACTTCGGGAACATCAGCGGCCACGGGGACGCCAGCGAGCTTGGCAGCTTCAACAACCTTGGGAACCCCATCGGCGACGTGGACCTGGGCAGCGGCCTCGTCCTGTGAGGTATCATCTGCCAGGGCAGCAACGGCGGCGTACCCGCAGCAGATCGGCCCGCCAGGCGACTCGCTGCTGGACAGGGTGCGGTCGTTTGCCGCGAACAGCTGCTATGGAGGACGGGGGATGAGGCCTGGCTCCTGGTCCTTCTCCTCCTGGTCATCCACGCCCTCCTCCTCCTCCCCCTCCTTCCTTTTCCTCTTCCGCTTCCTCTTCCTCTTCTTCCTCTTCCCCTTCCTCCTCTTCTTCCTCTTCCTCCTCCTTTTCCTCCCCCAGCTTTATGCTGTCCCATTCGATCGGCACCTGGGGGAGGGGGAGAAGGGGGAGGAATAGCAGGAGAGTGGGCAGGAGGAGGAGGAAGCGGAGGAGGAGGAGGAAGAGGAGGAGGAGGAGGAGGAAGAGGAGGGGCAGGAGGAGGAGGGCTTGCGTTGTTCTTAATACCAAACCTGGCACCCCATCTATAAGGCGCCCCCTCCCCCGTCCTCGGCGAGGAAGCCGTGCCGCGTTTTTTGTTGATGCTGTGCGGTCGCCCACAAACGAGCGTCGCGAGTTCGACGCGATCGATCCGCTCCTTGTCGAAAAATGACCGATCCCCAAGGCCCGAAGATAATCGCAGTTCTTTTCAATGCATAGCGGGCGCGCGAAGTTGCGATTCTGTTTTGCACCACCTCTCCCCAACTCGTCAGCGTCGAGGCCTATTCTTCAGATGGGGGCGGGGGGTAGCTGTCATCCGATGGCGATGCTAGAGCTCAACGGTCCGACTTACACAACCATTCGAATCACGAGAAAGTGTAATTGAAGTCGATCCCGAAAACTCGAACCACGAGAAACTGAAATCTGGCGTCGAACCCGAACTGATGTCTAACCGAACCGTCGGTTTCGGCCCAAGCCGTTTTGGTGACCAGGATTCATCAATGAGCTTCAGCCCTCTATCGAAAGGAGCAGTCAACTTTTGGGTGTCCAGGGGCTGGGCGATGGCTCTTGGACACGACCACGACGTCCCCGAGGAAGTGAGGCGATCCAGGCCGAGTGACATCCAGGATGCGGGTCCTTCTTCTTCGTCGAGCGATCCCGAGGGGACAACGGTGCCTGCTGGGGAGCCTTCTCCGAGACCTTCGGCGGCGGGATCACCGTCGGCTCCGGGGCCTCGCGGTCACGGGCGATCGACGAGGGCGTGGGGAGGATCAGGAGGGCAATGAGAAGGATGAGGCCCAGGCACATGAGGGGAGGAGGAGGAGGAGGAGAGGAAGGAGAGGAGGAGGGAGGAGAGGAGGAGGATGAGGAGGGAGAGCAAGAGGGCAAGGAGGGAGGGAGGTGAGGAACACAAGGAGGAACAAGATGACGATGACGCGGACGAGGTTGGAATGGCGACGAAATTGAGCAGGGGACAGTCAAGGATCGACGCCCGAGGAGGAGGAGGAGGAGGAGGACGAGGAGGACGACGACGACGATAGAGGGCAGTAGGGGAAGGATTTGGAGTAGGAGGAGGAGGAGGAGGAGGAGGAGGAGGAAAAGGAGGAGCGCGCCCAGGTCCAGACGATGGGCTCTTCGCCATCGCGTTCGGCCATCATGCGGATGATGAAGGTGCTGCACAGCTCAGGGGCGTCGACCCAGATGAAAGCATCTTGAGTCAGATGGCTAGGGCGCAGCGGCAGCCCATCGAGGTCGAGAGCTCGCTTGATGAGAGCTTCGCGAGCGCGCTGCAGGCGCCGTTCGACAACAGTTTCGATGACCTCTTCGACGAGCAGCAGCGCGAGGGCGACACGCTCGTGGAGAGCGGGAACGCAGGCGCGATGCAGCGGGCGTCCTGGGGCGAGGAGCTGGAGTGCGCGGAGGGCGACGGCCAGGCCCGTCCTCCTCCTCCTCCTCCTCCTCCTCCTCCTCCTCCTCCTTCCTCCTCCTTTTCCTCCTCCTCCTCCTCGTCCTCCTCCTCCTCCTCCTCCTCCTCCTCCTCCTCCTCCTCCTCCCCCCTCCCCCCTCCTCCCCTCCACCCCCCTCCTCCCCCTTACTCCCCTCACCACTCCTCCTCCTCCTCCTCCTCCTCTCCTCCTCCTCCTCCTCCTCCTCCTCCTCCTCCTTCCTGCCCTCCTCTTCCTTCCCCTCCTCCTCCTCCACCACCTCCTCCTCTCCTCCTCCTCCTCCTCCTCCTCCTCTCCTCCTCTCTCCTCCTCCTTTCCTGCCCCATCCTCCCTCCCTCCTCCCTCCTCCTCCTCATCCCTCCTCCTCCTCCTCTCCTCTCCTCCTCCTCCTCCTGCCCCATCCTCCCTCAGTCTCCTGCTGCTGCTGCTGCTGCGGCTCCTTCTCCTCCTCCTCCTCCTCCGCCTCCTCCTCCTCCTCCTCCTCCTCCTCCTCCTCCTCTTCATCCTCGTCCTCGTCCTCGTCGTCCTCGTCGTCCTAGTCGTCCTAGTCGTCCTCGTCGTCCTCGTCGTCCTCCTCCTCCTCCTCCTCCTCCTCCTCCTCCTCCTCCTCCTTCTCTGCCCCCAGGCAGCCGCGCGCGGAAGCCCAGAGTGCGCAGGCCAGGAGGCCGCGGCGCGCGACATCAATGAGGGCGGCGGGCAGGACGCAGCCGACGGCGGCAGTGCAGGTGGTGCAGGTCCGGAGGCCGCCGCGAGTGACAGTCGCGGCGGGCAGGGTGCAGCCGACAGCGGCAGCCAAGATGGTGCAGGCCAGGAGGCCGCCGCAAGCGACACCGATGAGGGCGGCGGGCAGGATGCAGCAGACGGTGAGCATGAGGGCGTCCGGGGCGATGCAGATGGCTGCTGTTGGGCTGAGAGCGAGGTCGCGATCCCCAAGAAGACGAAGAAGAAGAAGAAGAAGAAGCAGCGCAAGCGCGAGCGCGCCAGGGCAGATGCGCACGAGAGCGGCGCCGTTGCACCAGAGGAGCATGATGTCGATGGCCAGGATGCCGCTGTCGCAGAATCTGTTGATGAGGATCTACCTGCAGATGCCTGCGACGCGCGTGACAGCGCACACGACCCTTCGGACGCCCCGATCGAGGCGGCGGTGCAGATCAAGAGGAAGAGGGTGATCAAGGGCAGCCGCGGAGTGGGCAAGAAGGCGAAACGCAGGCGCATGCGCAACTACACGACCCCTGTGGATGCGGTGGATTCTCTCGGCAAGAGCGACTCGGCGGCGCAGACCGCGCCTGCGACGACAGCTGAGATCGCTGAGAACGTGCATTCGATCGGCGCTGAGTCTGTCATTCCAGATGGCATTGGTCATGTTGAGTGGCTGGAGAGGCAGGCGGCGAAGAACGGCAACCTCGAGCTTGTGCCCCCGTCCGAGCCAGTCACGCCTGTGGTGCGCAACTCTCTGGGCGCGGAGCTCACGCCGCCGAAGCACGAGCAGTGCTTCTCGTCGGTCATGGCGAAGCTCAATGAGAAGCCGAAGGAGCACGGGGTCAAGGAGCTGCAGGCGCCCGTTGCGATCCCTGGGCTCACCACGCCGCCCGCTCGGCAGCGCATCACGACTGGCACTGGCACGGCGAAGCAGAAGCGGCAATCTGCGGGCGACGCCGAATTGATCGAGTGCGTGAAAGAGCACGGTGGCATCTTCAAGGCTAGGAGCATGGTCGGCTGGCGGTTCAAGAGGGCGTGCGACGCGAACCCGAAGCTGGCCAAAGCACTGCGCCGTGCGAGCGATCCTGATACGGTCAAGGCACGGCGAGGAGGAGGGGCAGGAGGAGCAGGAGTAGGAGGAGGATGAGGGGGAGGGGATGAGGTGGGGATGAGGAGAAGGAGGAGGAGGAGGAGGAGGAGGAGGAGGAGGAGGAGGAGGAGGAGGAGGAGGAGGAGGAGGAGAGGAGGAGGAGGAGGAGGAGAGGAGGAGGAGGAGGAGGAGGAGGAGGAGGAAGAGGTGGTGGTGGGCGGATGGTTTCCGGGAAGGCGAAGTGGGCGAAGAGCATGTACAAGGGCGCCGTGGCCCGCCAGAAGGTCTTCACGGAGAGTCGCTCTGACGAGTGGCTCAAGGAGGGCAGGGTCGTCTCCTTCTTGAAGATGGCGGAGCTCGAAGGACAGATGGGGTCGATGAGGTGGATGAGGGAACGGTGGAGGATGAATCATATGATGATGGAGGATAAGGAAGACGATGAGGAGGAGGAGGAGGAGGAGGAGGAGGAGTAGGGGGAGGAGGAGGAGGAGGAGGAGGGGTGATGATGAGGAGGGGCGTGTGGAGGCGGGTCCGGTGGAGGAGAGTGCAAGGTGCACGATGGTGACGACAACGATGAGGACGGAGACGACGACGATTTCACTTCCTCACAGGAGGCCCGACAGGGCACCAGGATCCGGAGACGTTGCGGCACATCACCATCCACGCTAGTATGTGCGTGGATCTCGGGTACCCGTTCGTGCAGCGAGACATTTTCCACAAGGGGGTGAAATTCATGCACTTTGAAATGAAGTACTCCGAAAAGTTCGCAAAGGTGTGGAAGGACCGAGACTCCCCTCACAATCTCTCTTCCTCCTCCTCCCCTCCTCCTCTCCTCCTCCTCCTCCTCCTCCTCCTCCTCCACGTCCTTCTCCTCATCCTCATCATCCTCCTTCTCCTCCTCCTCCTTCTCATCCCAATCCTGGCCCCCTCCTCCTTCCCCCCTCGTCATCCCTCCCCTTCCTCTTCTTTATCCTCATTCGTTCGCGTCAGCTACCCCGCAGGACATCCAGCAACAGAACGAGCACGCGGAGCAGCCCGCGATCCAGGAGGCAGTGACGACAGCGGCAGCGCCGATGGTGATCGACGCGGCGCAGCCGCCGAGGAGGCGCAAGAAGCGCCGTCTGGCAGCCGCAGCCAGCGCCGACGCCCTGCAGCCAGCACCGACGCCCCCGACGCCAGTACCGACGCCCCCGACGCCAGTGCCATTGCCAGCTCCGACGCCACCCACGCCAACGCCAACGCCACCGACGCCGACGAATCCGAGTAAGAAGGAGCGGACGCCATCTCAGATCAAGATGGCAGAGAGTCGGAAGCTCGTCGCGTTGGTCCAGTCGGCCCTCGCCCAGTCGGACAGCTTGCAGACGTCCATCAACAATGAGCTTGAGTGGAGGTGGGCGCAGAGCGACGAGATCCTGGGCAAGATCGTGTCGCTGGGAAACGATCTCAAGGTGAAGATCTCGTCGACGGTGCTCGGCAAGCTCCTGATGAACGGGACGAAGCAGGCCCAGGTCGCATCATCCAATTATTATTCCTTCTCCTCCTCGGTCCATGTCGTAGTCATGCTGTCGTTGCTGCTGCTCCACTTCCTCCTGCTCCTCCGCCTCCCCCTTCTCGTCGTCGTCCTCCTCCTCCTCCTCCTTCTGCTCCTCCTCCTCCTCCTCCTGTTCCTCGCTCGTCTCTTCTCTTCTCTTCTCTTCTCTTCTCTTCTCTTATCTTCTCTTCTCTTCTCTTCTCTTCTCTTCTCTTCTCTTCTCTTCCTCCTCCTCCTCCTCCTCCTCCTCCGTTTCCTCTCCCTCCTCCTCCTCCCCCTCCTCCTCATCCTCATTCTCCTCCTCCTCCTCCTCCCCACCTCCATTCTCTCCCGAAGGTCATCGCCATCGTTGGCAGCGACTTGGACATCATCCAGCAGGCCGATAAGCTGGAGCGTGACGTCAAGGACAGACGGATCAAACGCGTCCTGATAGTCCTCGTCCTCCTCCTCTTCCTCCTCTTCCTCCTCCTCCTCCTCCTCCTCGCCCCCCTCCTCGTCATCCTCGTCGCTGTTCCACCTCATTATCATCCTCATTCTCTTCCCCCTCCCTCCTCCTCCTCCTCCTCCTCCTCCTCCTCCTCCTCCTCCTCCTCCTCCTCCTCCTTCTCCTCCCCCTCCTCCTCCTCCTCCTCCCCCCTCGCCTCCTCCTCCTCCTCCTCCTCCCTCTCCCCCATCTTCCCCCCATCACAGCTGGCGCCTTCGAGCCCCATCGCGTCTCCGGGGTGCCCTGGGGTGCCTGGGCGCGGAAGGGAGGTGGCCCGACCGCATGTCTGCCGCCCTTCCATCCCGCAGGATCTCAGCAAGCAGCTCTCCGACAAGCTCACGAACACGCTCGACGCCCACGCCAGCTTCAACAAGACGAATAAGGATGTCCCCAAGAAGAAGCCCAAGAAGGGGGACTAGGCATATGATGTGGCGAGGGAACGTGCGAGGACAGCCTTCTAGAATTAAGTAGCGCTCAAAAAACCTGTACACTCTCAGGGCCATTTGCGGTTTCTTGGATGCCCCCCTCCTCCGTGCCCACCTGATTTCGAACTTGACCACTCCAGGATGCGCGACGCGACCTCGGGCCCCCACTGGATTTTAAACGTTCCTTCCCTCGCCACCGATCTCGGACAACTCATCGCTGGGCGTGGTCTCCGCAGCTCGAGGCGCGCCAGTGAGCTCGGATGAGCGTGAGGTGTCTCAAGCTCAGGTCTGGGAGAATGTCTAGGCAAGTTGCACTAGCTCCAGGTATTGGCGTTGGGGAGGGGGATTGAACTTGGACGTTGTTTTTTTCTGATTTCTGGCTCTCGGAGCCTTCGGTCCCGTTGAAAACCTGATCCTGGAAGCAGACCTCCGGTCCCGGAGGCGGATTCCCGGACCCGGAAGCGGATCGGAAACCACGATGGCATCGCTGACGCATCGCTGATGCATCGCTGACGTCCGCTGATGCATGCTCTGGAACCGTATATATATATATATATATATATATATGAAATCATACACCCTGGCATCGCTGACGCATCGCTGACGCATCGCTGACGTCCGCTGATCTTCACTCGGTTGATCTCTGTCAGCCTGATGCTCTCGCCGAGGTGGTCAGGCAGCGTCTAGACTGCAACCTCGGCCTTAGCGATAATACAGTAGTCTCTTCCCTCACTCCTGTACCCTTCTTATCCACTATCTTTACTCTGACCTCGCCAGTCCTACCCTCACTGCTCTTACTCTCCCCACATTACCTCGTTTTCAGCAAGCTACGCTGGGCAGTCTAGCGCGTTCAGTGCGCGCGTGCCCAGCATGTCGTTCGTGCGAGAGTGGTGGCTCGTTTATATGGGGTTTTCGGTCAGATAGGGTCGCGACTGGATGTTGTAGCCCTGGCTGACTCGATATCGAAGCTACCGCTCGTTCTCTCAGTGTGCAATCATGTGCTCGACGGGGCGAGCCAGATCGCATCGCCTGCTGATAGCTGCATTGGCGTCTTCGTCGATCCAAACATCGGTCACGCACGCTTGCAGTTACCACCTGTGTCATACCCGAATCAATTGTATCGTTTGTTCTCGCAGCGGCTCGGCTCGAGGCTGCAACCATGCCGCCGAACAAGCGGCGAAGGACCGAAGCTACAATCGAAACCCCTGCATCCCTAGAAACACAGACAGAGCATGGTGACGCCTTGCTCAGATTCCTCCAGGGTATGTACTGCGAGGGCAGACCGATGTCTGGAGCGGCGATGACTACGATATGTCATTTGGCATCTGCTGCAGGCGCGAAAGGAGGTATACGCGATTGGGGTGTCCCGCCAGAGACCGACCGTGCCAGACATAACGGGAACGCTGCTAGGAAGATGAGGGCCAACATACGGTCATTGTGCATACATGACAGAGTACAACCTGGCGTTCTGTCTATTCCTGGGTTCAATCTGCTGCGGAAACGCCATGGGAATGTTTCGTTACGCGTTCGACCATTGCATGAATCGATCCATGCCGAACTGACTGCTTCTACGACTTCGTTTGAGGATCTTTTGGGCCCAAACCGTGCACATGCCGTTACGCACGCGTGTACATCAGTGCGTGCGCATGCACAAACACTCTCGCGGGTATCAATGCATCGGTGTAAATTTGCACGCACGTGCGCGAGAGATGACGGCACAATATCGCACGTGCGCATGTTATTACACAGCCAATGGGGAGGGTGACGGGTGATGTGGGCGGGTGGAGGAACGACAGGTGGGAGGGGTTAGGGAAGGATGAGTAGATGGAGGACTCTTTTTGAGGTCAAGCGATGCTCGGTCTCCCGAAGGATTTCAAGACACAGTTGGGTAAGCGGGACTTTCCTCCCTCGTGGCAGAGACACCCAATCGTGGTGGATGGCCTCGCCGCTGGGGACGTAGTGGCGCCGCTCGGCCTTTTCATAGATGCTGCTGCATACGGAGGGAAGGCCTCCGCAGGCAGGTTGCGAAGCCAGATTGTTCTTTCTTGCTCCAACGTGATCACTGGTCGTAGGCACGTCGTAGCTGTGCTTCGTAAGCAGATTCAATGTCGTTGTGGATGTGGCGGCTGGTGCAGTTTGCATGCGCTGTTTTTGTTTGTGAGATGGTCGATCGCTGCTTTGGGTAACGGTATCTGGCCTGATCGACATGCAAATTTCAATGGAAACCCTGGGCGCGTCCCTGGGACCTCCCTCGGATTTCGCGGGGCCGTTGTTCACATCATGGCCGACTGGGAAGCTGTGTGCCATTACATGGGGGCACCATCCTGGTCAAGCAAGTATCACCCGTGTCCGTTTTGCACAACGACAGCAAGTACCATGCATACATACAGGTGTCTGTTTTTTTTTGTCTGGTCTTGGTTCTGCGTTGGCGTCGTCGCGGTCTGTTCTCGTCACTGGGTCCGGGGGTCCGGGGGCCCGATCGTCGATCAATGTCGACCGATCGGCAGCTTGAAACACCATCTATCAGTTCGATTCGGTCTCCAACACCACCGTGGCAGTGTCACACCTTCGACTCCTATGAGAAAGCTTGCGTGGCTGCAGAGAAATGGATCGAGATCAACTCGAATGCTGACTTAGAAGCGTTGTTCAGTCAAGGTGGGTTTGCGTTCGACAAGCGCAAGCCTAACAGGAGCAAGAACACAGGTGGCGGCCTCCGTGTTACCAATGCTGTGCCACGTTTGAACGCAGCCTCCCAGCCTCTGCTCGCTGGTGACAGGCTGCATCCCCAACCCAACTTGCCAGACACGTCAAAATACACAGAGCTCAGAGCGCCCGTCAGGATCAGGTTTTGGCGGACCTCGGATGAAACTTTGCTGAAATTTCGCAACCCTTTGTGGGCGCGGGAACTGGGGCTCTGTATTTCCACAGCTTTCGCAGTTGACTACTTACATACCGTTGGGTTGGGTGTCATGGGCTTTATTGTCCTGGAATGTTTCTGGCGCTCTGTGGGTTCGCAGCGCATCGGAGGCTTGGGTGACCTGCACGCCCGAGAGATCCAGGCATGTGAGCTTAAATGGGCCATGACGTAACCGCATAGCCTCAGGGCTTCTCCCCAAAGCTTGAAATATGTCCTTTACGTGGTCCTTCCATCATTCTCCTTCTCTTCCCTTCGCAGCCTCTCTCTCTATATCCTTCTCCCTCTCAGTTTCTCCTTCACTCTCTCTCCTTCCTCTTCCTCCCTTCTCGAGTTCTGTTGCCTCTCCCCATCGCTGGTTCCCGTTGGAACTGCAGTTCCGTTTGGCTGATATGAATCCTCACTTGTGTCTGAGGGCGTTTGCTTTTCTTCCGCAGGCCGCTGGCTTGATCACATCGAAGCTTCCAGCGTGGTATGCCGAACAACGACGGCTCGGGCATCACCCGAGCGAGGTTGGCCATATCCAAGCTGCCCTTTTCGGAAGCATGTCCAAACCCTACATAAAAACGAAAGCCCATGAGACGGTATGGTTGTTCAAGTTTTTCGTAACGAAGTTTTTGCCCGAGGAGTGCGGCGCTATCGATAATGGAGCTGCGCTGCTCGAATGCGCGGGGTACCTGTATCAATGGAACGCCTACTTGGATGGTCAACCTGACGTGCTCAGTCGCGAGTCGTGTGACCGACTCGAAGAGTTAGCTTTGCTGCATTTGATCGCGTTGCCACGTGCAGGTGTCGGTAGAAAACCAAAGCACCACCTGTTCTGGCATATGACCGAGAGGACCGCCGTCGCGGGGTCACAACTTTCTCCCACATGGTACCCACGCATCCTGATTGGTGTCCGCGCGGCCGCAACATGATCGCCTTGGGCATTGCATCCGCACCGCTTTGCCTTGAGTTTGGCATTGTACCCATGCATCTTTGATAGGTCTGCCCGCGCGGCCGTAACATGATCGCCTTGGGCATTGCATCCTTGAGTTTGGCTTTGGTGGAGGTGGAGGTAGATGGGGAGGGTGGATGTGGAGAGGAGGGTGGAGGTGGAGAGGAGGGGAGATGGATGATGTAAGCGATTAACAAGTGAGCAGGAAGCATGCTGGTCCAGGTAGAGGAAGGATGGAGAGCGAGAGAAGGGGTGAGACAGCGAGAGACGAGAGAGAGAGAGAGATAGAACGCGAGAAAGAGAGAGAGAGAGAGAGAGAGAGAGAGCAAGGGGGGCAGCGAGCGATCGATATGGCGATATATGGCGAGCTGGACCGAGCGACATGTAGAGAAGCTGGCAAGAACAGCAAGCTGGCCTCCATGATGGGCCCGACCGCTTTCGGGGTGTCCGGGAATTTGCCTCCCCTCCATGGGACGCGCGCTCGTCCCGCAGCGAGGGCGACGAGGGTGAGATGAGGGGGCGTTCCTGGATCCACTTCCTGCTCTCCTCCTCCTGGCTCGCATCGGGTCTATATTCCTCCACCTCCATCTGCCTTCCCCTCCGCCTCCTCCGCCCTCCACCTCCATCTTCCTCGCGTCACGTCCCTCCCCCTTTTGGTCCGAGGGGATCGGGGCCTTCACGGGTGTCTGGGACCTCGGCCTTCTGTCCCCTATCCCAGCCAGGATCTATGATATGGGGCACCCGCGCACATATGCGACCTGGCGGGACGAGTCTTTGAACTCAATATTGTCTCGGATCGCGGAGCAGTCGTCGTTTGGCGATTTCGACGAGGGGATGTGGGACAGAATAGATCTCCAGAGATACTTGGGGGAGGGCGCATCGCGGCCCAGGTTGTGAATTCAAGGTTCTTTTTTTCGTCACTACACATGCCAGCCATGACGAGATCCCTTCTCATCGGCGTGCTGATGATGCTCGGCTCGGTCTCGCCGACGATCGTCGAGGCGACGGTCGACCCGCTCGTCATCGACTTGGCTCGGCAGTTCCAGTGGGACGGCCCCACCGTGCCCGTCACTGACCTCGCCTCGTTCGCACTTCGAACGGCAAATTCATTATTAGCTCAAGGCTCGGCACGATATAATGTCATTTCACCCCTATGCATCGCGGATCCCACGGGGCCTTCGCACTACGCAAATGCATCGGCGATCCATCGGAGTCTTTCGACCTGTCGCGTCTGTTCTGATCGGCGATGCACTTCCGACAACCAATAAGCCTGCATCAGAAGTATGCCAGGGGCATGGTGGATGAGGGATGGAGGAGGAAGAGAGGTGGCGGAGGATGAGAGGAGGGGTGACGTCCCCTCCGCTGAGACCCTCCCAAGGCACATGCAAGCGTGGTGACAGGAGGTGAACGTGGTGACAGTAGGAGAAACTGTAGATGAATGCAAAGATGAGGAAAGCAGGAGGGATGATAGGATGAGCTGGAACAGGAGATGAGGAACTCACCAAAACGAAGATACGCCGATCCGTTTCCGGGCCCCCCCAGGCATTTACCAGCGAGACATTCATTTCACTCACGTGTTTGCAGGGCGTGACGAGCTTGGTAAGGCGCTCACGCGTCGGGGTTTTTCATGCGCGTCCTTCGACCTGGCGCACTGCCAGACAGAGAATTTGATGACCGTTGCTGGGCTCCTCTGGGCAACCTTGTTGTGCATGCGCGTGGTGCGCCGTGGAATCGTTCATTTTGGTATCGAATGTACATCGTTCTGCTGGCTTGCGAGGAACACTAGCGGACGAATGGTAGATCGGCTAGGTGACGATTCGAAAGGGTTCGTTGTTACTGGTAACTTCATGGCGTTCTTCGTGAGTTGGATCGGGGTCCTCCTGGTCAGCAGGGGCGTTCATTACATGTACGAGAATATCGCGCGACGTGTGGGGGGTGAGCTTTAACTGCAGGCGAACCTCTGGCTTAAATAACTGTGCCTGGTCGGCCCCGTCGGGGCCCATGGCGGTCCAACTCAAGAACCCTAGTGTGTTCGCTGCCTCTTTTCGTTTTCGCTGCAGCCCCGCGCCACCTGCGGTTAAGGGTCACTCCTTTACACGTCGCGTGGCATCCCGTGACAAGCGTCCTCGATGACCACCCCTCCATGAACGCCCTTAGGGCCGTGTCCCCTCATGTCCGGTTTTGCACTTGGCTCGGTGCATTTTCTCGCAGCCGCAACGCCAGGCCGAAATGCGTGCATCTTTCAACAACCGTGCCGCTAGCTGTAGCTAAGAAGCACCTCAAACGCAAGCGCCCTGCCATGCAAGCAAGCCCCGAGTCTCGCGACAAAGCGTGGACGATGCACCCCGAGAAGGGGTATTACGAGGGGAGGCCTGGCCTGAAATCGACAGGTCATTACCCTCCCGCGTTCGGGACCTGTTTCGCAAACATGTTTCACGATGTGTTTAAGAACGGCGGTGCCTGAGCGAGTGGGCTGACGACGACGACGACAGATGAATAACGACGATGCTATCAACAACACGTGCAATCGCAAGAAAGGCAACACTGCAATGCCCCATCCCCAGGCACCGTCAGGCATTTGCACGGCGTTGTTGATCCGCTCGGGCCCGTTGCTGGTGGGCAGTCCATAGGCGTGCCACGGGTCATCTACGAAAATGTGGGTCGGTCTGCCCTCTCTCCTTCTGATATCTCTCCGCTCCCGCGCCCGCTTCCTTCTCCTCCTTCTCCATGTATCCCTTCCCACCGCCTCACCACCCTATATATCTAGCTCTCCCCCTCTGCCTCCCTCTCCCTCGTCACGACCGAGACTTCGAAATCAGACGCCGACGCACCCCTGAGCCGAAAATGCATCGCCGACGCATCGCTGTGGCATCGCTGCCGCATCGCTGAGGCATCGCTGAACATCGCTGTCGATGCATCCCTGCGCCGACGCATCGCTGTCGAATAACTGCCGATACGTTGCCGATGAATCACCGATGCGCTTGAAACAAGATAGTGTCGATGCGACACTTCCAGGTCATCGCCGATGCATCCGGGGCGGTTTGGTGCCGATGCGTGGCCGATGCACCCGTGCTGTATATCCGTCGTTGCTGCTGCTTCTGGGCTCTTTAGTTCTTCGGTGTTCGGTTCACTGCAGAACCTTCACGCGCACCATGCCCGAAACCAACGCGCAAGCTCTCAGTCGCTTGCGGGCGAACGCTCGCTCGACAGCGGCATCGACGCTGTACGGAAGGCTGTTCCCGAACGACCCCATCCAACCAACGGTGCCGAAACGGGCCCGCCACGACTCCCGCGACTCCGAGTGCATCTCCCGTAACTTCCCCTTGGGCGCTCTCTTCGTGCGGATGATGGAGACGGGAGTCTGAAACAACCCACCTCCTCCTCCTCCTCCTCCTCCTCCTCCTCCTCCTCCTCCCCCTCCTCCCCCTCCTCCTCCTCCTCCTCCTCCGACGACGACGACGACGACTACTACTACTACTACTACTACTACTACTACTACTACTATCACTACTACTACTACTACTACTACTACTACTACTACTACTACTACTACTACGATCACTACTACCACTACCGAAACAGCTACCACTACCACTACCACTACCACGACTACCGCGACGACTACCACCACCATAATCACTATTACTACTACTACTACCACTACTATTACTACTACTACTACTTCTACTACTACTTCTACTACTACTACTACCACCACTACTACCACTACTACCACTACTACCACTACTACCACTACTACCACTACTGCCACTACTACTACTCCTACTCCTATTCCTCCTCCTCCTCCTCCTCCTACTACTACTACTACTACTACTACTACTACTACTACTACTACTACTACTCCATCGCCCCCTCCCTCACCTCCTCGTCCCCCTCCTGGGCCCTCCTCCTCTTCTTCTCCTCATCATCCTCCTCGTCCTCGTCATTCTATTCCTGCTCCACCTCATCCCCCTCCTCATCCTCTCCATCCTGCTCCACCTCCACATAATCCTCCTCCTCCTTCTCCTCTCGCTCCTCGTCCTCCTCCTCCTCCTCCTATTCTCATTCTCCTCTCCTCGCATTCCGCTGACTCTCGTCTGAACCCGCAGGAGCTGCACCCTGACGAGCCGTTCGACCAGCGCAGGCTCCTCTCAATGGTCTATGACAGGTACGGCGATCCCGACGGTACCAACTATTATGCCGCCAGCTCTCAGCCATCGAGGCCAGATCGCCAGCCTGACGCCCAGCCCGACGCCCAGCCCGACGGCCTCCAGCCCGACAGTCTCCAGCCCGACGGTTTCCAGCCCGACGCCCAGCCCAACATCTACGAGCTCGACAGCCAGATTTACGGCTACGAGAGCGACAGCCCGACTTACGGTGACGACGCCGACGCGCAACCCGACGGCTTCCAGCCCGACACCCAGCCCGACGGCTTCCGGCCCGACACCCAGCCCGACGGCTTCCAGCCCGACAGCTCCCAGCCCGACAGCTTCCTGCCCGACATGCAGGTCGGCACCTTCCAGCCCGACAGCTTCCAGCCCGACAGCTTCCTGCCCGACATGCAGGTCGGCACCTTCCAGCCCGACAGCTTCCAGCCCGACAGCTTC
Source organism: Prorocentrum cordatum (assembly GCA_963575745.1). Lineage (NCBI taxonomy): Eukaryota > Dinophyceae > Prorocentrales > Prorocentraceae > Prorocentrum > Prorocentrum cordatum. Next base: position 204,999 of record CAUYUJ010012259.1, on the reverse strand, counting down.
CAGCCCGACGGCTTCCAGCCCGACAGCCAGCCCGACGCTCAGCCCGACACGCAGGTCGATGAGGGGCCCGACAGCTTCCAGCCAGACAGCCAGCCCGACAGCATCGTTTCGCCGACGGGCATCGTTTCCTCGAGCGAGGGCACGCAGTGAGGCAGCCCAGCTAGGCTGATAAGACGGGGGGGAGGGGACTAATGATCAGGAGGAGGAATGGCAGCATGAGGAGGAGGACGAAGAGGAGGATAAGGAGCAGGCGGAGGGGGAGGAGGAGGAGGAGAAGAGGGAGAAGGAGGAGAAGGAGGATGAGGAGGAGGAGGAGGAGGAGGAGGAGGAGGAGGGGGAGGAGACGGAGGATGAGGATGAGGAGAAGGAAGAGGAGGATATGAAGAAGGTATGAGGAAGACCCGAGGAGGATACGAGGAGGATGACGGTAACGACGCGTCCGGGGAACGAGTCCTCGTGGCGAGACGAGCCGCGAAAGCAGCGGCCGCACGGCTCACGATTTGCTTCTGTCTCGAGGGATCGACGGCGCACGGTCTGATAGAGTGCACCCTCATCCCCTCTTCGTCCTCGTCCTCCTGCTCGTCCCTCTCCTCCTCATCCCTCTTCCCCTCATCCCTCGCTCCTCCTCCCTCCTCGTGGTCCTCCTCTCGATCATCGTCGCCGTCATCGTCATCAGCAGCAGCATCATGGTTTATCATTTTCCTCATCGTCATCCTCCTCCTCCCGCGGTTCCTCCTTCTCGATCCTCGCCCCCCCGTTCCTCTCCTCTCCGGGTCTCCCTCCCAGTCCTCCTCCTCCTCCTCCTCCTTCTTCTTCTTCTCCTCTTCCGCCTCTTCCTCCTCATCCTCCTCCTTCTCACTATCCTCCTCCTCCCTCTCCTCCTCCTCCTCCTCATCATCATCATCATCATCATCATCCTCCTCCGCCTCCTCCCCCTCCTCCTCTTCCTCATCCTCCTCATCATCCTCCTTCTCCTCCTTCTCCTCCTCCTCCTTCCGTATCCCCCCCTTCCCCTCTCCTCCTTTTTGTCCTTCTCCTCCTCCTCCCCCTCATTCTCCTCGTCTCACCCCTGTATCCTCCTGTCCCCTTTTCCATCCCTCCTTTCCTCATCTGCCTCTTTTTCCCTCCTCCTGTCCCCGCTCCGCCAACTCCTCCTCCCCGATCGGAAGACCCTCTTCACTTGCCCATTTTTGTTCCTCTTCGCTCCCCGCCTCCTCCTCCAACTCCTCCACTTTCTCCTCCTCCGCCCTCTCCTTCCTCGTCGGCGCCCTCATCATGTCCTGCACCCCCTGTCCCCGCTCATTCTATTTTGTCCGACCGACGGTGCGGTCGCCATGCGGTGACAACGGTGAATGATCACTTATCTCAACGGCTGCCGCCGCGCGCCGCCGAGTTCCGTGGAAACGTACCCTCATCGTATTTATCCTCCTCGTCCTTCGCCTTTTCCTCTTCGTGTTCCTCCTCCTCCTCCTCCTCCTCCTGCTTCCTTTTCCCCCCCCTCCTCCTCCTCTTCCTCCTCGCCGCCGCGCGGTTGAAAACATTGCATTTCGTTCGAGCGGTTCTCGCGAAATTGCGTCATTGAGCTTGCTGGCGTCGTCTTGGGCATAAAACAGGGCAAATCGCTCAAGACATCCCCCGAAGACTGGCATGCTACTGCAGAGCGGACTGCGCATGAAGTCGAAGCGCGATAGGAGAACCTCCAAGATAGCCTTAGACGCGAACATCTTGAACCGAAGCCATGCAAAAGCTTATGAGGTTGCACCGCCCTGCGTTTCTTTTGTGACATCCTTGCAATTTTCGCAGACGAATCGTTCGGGACATCCTTGCGATCTGCGCTGGCGAATCGCCTGCCCATGCGCAGCGTGGAAGCGAATTTTATATTTAATATTTGGTTGCAAGCCTACACTGGCCGCGCGAGGCCACCCGCGGATGAACCGAATACATGCATGTGTAACCGAATACATGCAACTGTTTACATATACACTCGCACAACTGCACTTTTGCACCAACCAAATATATGCAACATTTTACATATGTACAATAGAAAATGCATAACTAGCGTCACATACATATTACAACAACAATAACAATAACAATAACAATAACAATAAGAATAACAATAACAATAACAATATCAATAACACTACCTAACGTTTACAAATAACAATAACAATAACAACATACACATTATACATATACCAATTGTATTACTCTTTATTTAACATCTGAACGCTTAAGTTAGTCCGGCGCGCTTAACTTTAAGCCGCGGCGCTTAACTTAGTCCGGCGCGCCTAAGTTTGCAAACGGCGATCCCTCGGGTACGACCTCCTCGACCCCGGGATCAGTCAGTACATCATAGGTCCCATTCAGCGTGGCGGGGTCTTGCGCGCGTGTGCGCGTGGCCGGGTACTCCGCGCATCGCATTCAGGAAAGCTAGACGAAGGGTCCAGAATCTAGAAGTTGCTCGTGAGAAGGACCTTCTCGGGGCCCAGCATGCGTGGTTCTCATCGGAAGTTATTCGAAGATGTCTGAATCCTCTCACATCACGTCTCTGGGGCTTCGAGCCATTCAATGAACCGCCGTCGGACTCACGTGTCTCTGTTGCTGAATTCCACGCGTGTGCTTTTGAGGGTACGATCAAGAAACCGACTCAATTGGTTGGCACCGTACCAGGTTTGGAAAAGTCGTCTAAGCGATGTCTTGCATACCACGCCCACGCCGGTGTGACAGGCAAGTTGCGCGTGTGGGATGATGATATCAAGGTCTTTCGGCGGAAGCAAGCATCTCGTGTGGCAGGAGTTAGCGGCCCAAAGTTCTGTTTCAATGTAGCTCGTCTATTGTTTGCTCATGCTCGACGTCATCGCATCTTCCCTGTTCATCAGCATGCCGCGGCTCGACAGGTCGTTGACTCGGCCAGTCTCCGACGCGCGGTCGATCCGACTCTCCGGCGCCGTCAGCGCAGGGGCTTCGAGGAGAGGAAGTCGGCCCCAGCAGGCGGCGGCGACCTCGAGCTCGCCCCTGGCCGGCCCATTGCCTACGTCGGCCAGCAGTGGCGCGCCCTGGCTCGCAGCCGCGCAGAAGGTCGGAGGCCGGCGGCAGCGGCTCGCGCGCCCACCAGCGGCGCACCCCGAACTGGCACCTCAGCCTCGCGACCTGGTCAACAGCAGCGTCTCCCCCGTCGCTCCGCCGACCTACAAGGCCGAGATCGTGCAGTTCGAGGCCTGGGCGGCTGACAGGGGCCCCAGCCTCCGCGCGCCGGCGGCGGCAGACTCTGAGATGTCGGACTACTTCGAGGGGCTGGCCGCTGAGTGGGCCCTCTGCGGCAACGCTCTGCCTCGGCTCTCGCGCCTCAGGCGCGGCGGCTACGCGCTGCCCGGGGCCGATGCGGCGCGTGGAAGCTGGCTGGGACGCATTCGTGATCCGTGCCCCAGTGAGGTCGCCTGGCTGACCGCACAGTGGCCGCTGCTTACGCACCGGGCTTCTTACTTCTGGTGCGCACCGGCGGTCGCGTGCCAGGCAGACACCCACGTGCGCCCCTACGCCCTGCTGGACTTCAAGAGACAGGACTTGCTGCCGTGGCTTGGCGGCGTAGATCTCGATATGTTAATTCGCGTCTGCTCTTTTCTTTAAGTGCAAGAGCAGACGATCACGTCGGGTCAGCGAGATGACGCGCTTCGCGGAAGTCGCGCCGCCCCCTTGCATGGACATGCCCATGGCGGCGGGCGCGGTTTTCATTTCACTCTGCCATCTTGGGGAAAATACCATCGCGCGATCGCATGGGCTTTCAGTTCTCAGGACTGCGCCGCACTGCGGTCGGCGCACGGGCCAGGATGCCTACATGAGGCCCTCAGCCTCAAGCAGATTTCAGATCGTGGCACGTGGATTTGTCTAACCTCAGTGAGGCGCAAAGGAATGCCGCGCTCTTGTGTCGTTTGCACAAAATGACAGCTCGCCAGAGGCGTGAGCCGATCGCTGCCAGTTGGCAGCTCCCGGACCTGCTCGACGGTGCTTCTCGCCAGTGCGTTTGAATTTGCCAACCAGCTACCCCGCCTCCACCCTGGACATCATTATGCGCATGGGGAATTTCATCAACTGCGTGCCGAGGCGCGCGAAGCACTTCGAATTTCTCTGACATTCAGCTGTGGTTGGATCCACGCTTCACCTTGTCTGAAACGGAGCTCGTCAGCTAGATAGTGCGTCGGCTTTGCCGTTCCGCCGCTTGCTTGAAGGCCGCTTGAGACACTGCGCGAATGTGAGTTCGCACGCGTTTTCAGCAAAACTGGAAGGCTTCGGACACGGCAACGCCTTTGCACGTTGCCTCCGTAGTCGCCCCTTGTGGTTCACCTCTTGGACCCCGCATGCCACCCGTGCTCTGGGGTCGAGGTGTTGTCCCCTCTAAGAAAGGGGAAGCCCAGGCACGCGAAGCGCTTCGAATTTCTCTGACATCCAGTTGTGGTTGGATATACGCTTTACCTTGTCTGAAAACGGACTTCGTCAGTTAGATAGTGCGTCGGTTTTGCCACCCCGCCGCTTGCTTGAAGACCGCTTGAGACTTTGTGAGCGGATGTATATATCTCTACAAGGTATACATTCACATCCGCACATTTATCGTAGGCTGGTGGGTGAGGTCGAAGTGGAACGGAGAGCCCCCCACCGGGAAATCGATTTGGTGTCGGGTTCGTGTCGTGCGTGCGGGCGAGGCGAACTTGCGTGGACGGGCGAGACGAAGGGCTACGCTATTGCTCGGGCGGGGGCAGACAGTTGTCCGAACCTCCCCCGGTGGGTGGGCGGTGGCAGGGTTGCCCCACCGTGAAGTCCCCTCGGTGTCCTGTCGGTGTCCCGTTGGTGTCCCGTCACTGTTCCGGCGTCCCGTCGGTGTCCCGTAGTGAGATCGATGGCGAGAGAGACATTGAGAGAGACACGCAGACCGATGGTGAGATCGATCGTAAGACCGATAATGTGGTCGATCGCGGGATTGATACTGAGATCCATGGCGATACCGATCGTGGAAATAACAGTCATATTCATCGTGCGATCGATAACTTGGCCGATGGAGTGAGACGTTGCTTCCTCCCCCCCGAACCCCTTATGACCCGGAAGGTGGTCGTATAGGTATAAAATGTTTAAATGATACAACCGGTAAACCAGTGAGCGAACCAAATATTCACTCAATCGTTGAATCAACCGATTCACCACGTACGCAATCAACGAACGAATCGGTCAGATTTTCGATCAGCCACCGAATCCATCCATCAAACAAATCACTATTTACGATTTGCGTACCCCTACCAGTCGCCCGGATGTACCTCTTGGCGTGCGCCTCCTGAGCGGCAGCGAGTCTCGCCTCCTGTTTGTCTCTTCCCCTATTTGTTATTGTCCTCTTTCGCCTTTCTTCTCCTCTCCGCTAATTTAAGCCGCTGCTTGTCGGCAGTGCCCTGACTCCGCCCGACCTGTTCCTCGCCGCGGTCGCGATCAACAACAAACGCCTTATTAGTCTATTCAGAAACGACGCCCAGGCGAGTTGCGTTGATCAGAGTGTACGAGCAAACCGCGGAACAAAGAAGGGGCCAGCCATTGTTCGAAATTCGGGATCAACTTGAGCAGACCCGGAAAGCAAACAACGAATTCCGACTCAGGTTTCTCCATATGGCAGCCAATTTGGACCATCTTGGGAGCATGTTTGCCTCCTTGGGAGCCGAGGGGCCCTCTTGGGCCATGTTGCAGGATTTCGATCTGCAGACCCAGAAATCGTCTCTTGGAGCCCCTTTGGCGGAGTTTGGGGCCGTATTGGACTCGGCGCCAACTTGACCCAAGAAGACCCTTTGGCACCTCGCGGGGCGGCCCGTCCAGACCCGGCGGAAAGGGGGGGGGGGAGGCAAACCCCTCCCCGAAGGGAAGAGGCAACGCCACAGACCACCTCAGCCCTACAGTCGGGCACAGCCAGGACCCCCAGCTCAGGGGAGCCAGTTCGTGATTGGGCCCCGAAGCCCAAAATATGAACGGGAATCACGACACCAGGTCTGCTGTGGCTTTTTTTTTATCTGCGTGTGACGGCAGTTGCGGTTCGTGGAATGGCGCGCGGGGGGGGGCGTCTCCCGGGACACATCACTCAACCAGGTCCCACTAATTAAACCCAGTCCCGCCAACGCCCGGCATAGGGCTGGTGTTATGAAACAATCGGTTATTTTTCTGATCGTCGCCGTACACATGACCCCTCTTGGGGGCCACTTGAGACCGCCTTGGGCTGTCGTGGACCTTCTGGGGGCCGTCTTGTGCCGTTGTGCCCCTACGTTGCGCCGTCTTGGGCATCTCGGAGGCGTGTTGACCTTCCCGAGGCCCTCTTTGGCTGTCTCGGGGCCTTCTTGGATCGCGTCGGGCGCAACCTGGCCGGTCTTCAGGCAACCTGGGGCCGTGTTGGAGTTCTCTGGAGGCCCTATGGAGTTTTCTTCGGATGCGTAGTGGACTTATCTTGAGCAGGGAGTGTTGGCAGGAAGATTGTTTCCAACAATTTGGATGTTTAGGGCTTTTGGCTTCCCTCAGGCGCATCTTGGGGGCGTCTTGGCGCTCTCTCGGGCCGAGTAGGGTTCGTCTTGAGGCTGTCTCGGTACATCTTGGGGCCCTCTTGGATCCCTCTTGGGCCGTGTTGGGCGCTCTTGGGCCCCACTTGAGCGCACGCGAATCGGCCAGCCCCAGCTGAAAATAGCGCGTGATATCCTGTCCTGTTCTCTGTAGGGGAAGCAACTGGTTGTATGATAGCAGCTCGACAAACCAATCGAGCGATATAATTATTATGCGGTTGGTGACGGGCCCTAAAATTAGTCAACCAGTCATGTCCAGCAACAAACCCATGCACGTATCAAGCAACCATTCAATCAGTATTCGTGCATTTGTGGTACGAGCCGTTTTGACAAGAAATTGAATCACACGTGCCCCACAGTCAAGCTTGAGGATTACATCATGCATTGTGCGGAGAGGACGGTAAGAACGTGTTTGGGTATTTTCGTTGCTATCCGATGGTTGTTACGGCCTTGTGGATGCCAGATTGCCAGCAAGGGTCCAGTCAAGGTGCCTTTTCTTTCAGGGCGGCCATAACGACAAGAGGGAGCACACACGAGTGGACCACAGCTGTAAGAGCATGTGGGAAACACACTCAGTGGCAACAAGCTCTGTCGCTCCTCCGCAACATGGTTGAAACGAAGCTAGAACCCAGCGTCATCAGCTACAGTACTGGAATCAGCGTTTGCCGAAAGGGAGGGCAGTGGAAACAGGCGCTGTTGCTGTTCAGCGAGATGCTGGCCGCAACGCTCGAATTGGACGTGATCAGCTACAGCGCAGGGATCAGCGCGTGCGAAAAAGGTGGGCAGTGGAGACAGGCGATATGAAAGAGCGTGTTCTACCGCTGCTGGCAGAAAACCGGGGGGATCACTGGGGGTTCCCAACCCGTCCCCCCCCAACCCCTTCCAAAACCGGGGGGGGCTCACTACAGGTTCGAACCCCCCTCTCCCCCCCCCGTCCATCATGAAAAGGGGAGGGGGGTCACTACTGGTTCGAACCCATCCCCCCGCCTCCCTCGCCGCCGGCAGACGATTCCCGCTCCTCGGGACACTGGGACAGTCGTGGGGGCACTGGGACAGTGGTGAGGACGGCGGTGGTGGGGACAGTGGTGAGGGGACAGTGGGACAGTGGTGGGGACAGTGAGACAGTGGGACAATGGTGGGGACGGTGGTGGTGGGGACAGTGGTGAGGGGACAGCGGGGCAGTGGTGGGGACAGTGGGGACAGTGGGACAATGGTGGGGACGGTAGTGGTGGGGACAGTGGTGAATGCGGTGGTGAGCACGGTGGTGGGACAGTTGTACACTGGGGAGAGTGGTGGGGACAGTGGGACCGTGATGGGGACAGTGGGGACAGTGGGACAGCATTGTGGGACAGCGGCGGGGACACTGGGGACAGTGGGACAGTGGTGGGGACAGTGGGCACAGTGGCACAGTGGTGGGGGCAGCGGGGACACTGGGGAGAGTGGGACCGTGGTGGGACACTGGTGGGGACAATGGGGACAGTGAGACTGGTGGGGGCACTGGTGGGGACAGCGGGGACAATGGTGGGAACAGTGGGGACACCGGGACAGGGGTGGGGACAGTGGGACAGTGGTGGGGACGGTGGTGGTGCGGACAGTGATGTGGGGACAGTGGGACAGTGGTGGGGACGGTGGGGACACTGGGACAGCGGTGGGGACGGTGGTGGTGAGACAGTGGGGACAGTGGTGGGGACAGTGGGGACAGTGGTGGGAACAGTGGGACAGCTCAGTGGGACAGTGGCGGGGACAGTGGGACCATGTGACAGTGAACACAGTGGGGACAGTGGGACAGTGGTGGGGACCGTGGGGAAAGTGGGGAGAGTGGGACCGTGGTAGGAACAGTGGTGGGGACAGTGGGGGCAGCTCGACAGTGGTGGGGGCACTGGTGGGGTCAGTGGGAACGGTGGTGGGAAAAGTGGGGAGGGGACAGCGGTGGGGGATGTGCTGCGCACGGTGGTGGGGACGCTTGAGTCGTTTGCCAGCGGTGAGGGAGGGGGGGGGATTCGAACCAGTAGTGATCCCCCCCCCGGTTTTTTGGAGGAGAGGAGGCCGGAGGGGGGGTGGTTCGAACTGGTAGTGAGCCCCCTCTGAGGGGGGGGGGGGATGTGGTTCGGGGGGGAGGGGGGGGGTTGCCAGAGGGGGGGGGGAGGGGTTCCAGCAAGGAGGGGACTTTTCGAAGGAGGGGGGGGGACCCCCGGGTTCCGGAGGAAGAGGGGGGGGGGATTTTCCACAGTAAAGCGGCGGTGGATCACGCTCTCTCGGCGATATCGTTGCTCAGCGAAGTGCGGGAGGCGACACTAGAATTAGATGTTTTCAGCTACAGCGCAGGGATCAGCGCCTGCGAGAAAGGCGGACAGTGGCAGCGGGCGCTGTTGTTGCTCGGCGAAATGCGAGATGCAAAGGTGGGGCCAGGTGTCGTCTCTACTACATTGCAGGGCCCAGTGCATACCAGAAGGGCGCAGGCTCCATTAACCAACAATCGCCCCAGGCTGGCCCCGGGCCGCCTGGGGCCGCCCCGGGAGGCCCCAAGACGCGCCAAGGAAGCCCCAAGAGGCCCCCAAGACGGCTCCGGAGGGCCCCGGCACGCCCCAAGATGGGCCCAAGACGCTCAAGATTGGCCCAAGACGGCCCAAGAAGCCTCCAAGACGCCCCAAGAGGCTTCCCAAGAGGCCTCCCAAGAGGGCCCCGAGCGGCAGAAACCGTCGATTTCCATTGTGTTTTTCGATGGTTTCGGCCTCCTCGCCTTTTCGGCTTCCCGACGCTCCAAGACGGCCCAAGAGGTCCCCCAGACCGCTCCAAGACGGCCGAAGAGGACCCCAAGAGAGCCCCAAGACGGGCCAAGAGGGCCCCAAGACGGCCCCAAGGCGGCCCAGGACGGCCCCAGGACGGCCCAGGAGGCGCCCAAGACGGCCCAAGAGGCACCCAAGACGGCCCCAGGAGCGGCCCAAGACGGCCCAAGACAGCCCAAGAGGCGCCGAAGCCGGCTTCAGACGGCCCCAAGACGGCCCAAGAGGCATCCAAGACGGCCCAAGAGGGCCCTGAGAGCCCCCAGGAGACCCAAAAGAAGCCCCCCGAAAGGACCCCCACGAGGCCCCAAGTGGCTTCAGAAGTGCCTTCACGAGGGGGTGAGCGGACAAGAGGCGACAGGCATATCGCGGGCACAAAAGAGCCGTTTTCGACGCTCCCAGGGATTCAGATGTTTGTCTGATGGGGAGCGCCGTCGGACCTCCGAACTTGGATCCTCCAGGCTCCACGCTCGAGGTCCTCCGTGACGCGCTCTTCAAACGGAGGCTCCCAAGAGCGAGCCGAAACGTCAAGATCTCTGAAATCCACAGCTCCCCAGAGCGAGCGGTGACGCAACCAGCCCTTTACGCCGAGGCCCGGACCACGGGTTCGCCCGAGGAAGAGCTACATGATGATCGGCTAGGTGGACCACTAGCGCAGGCGCGCCTCGCGCCTCTGCTGCTCCGGCCGCTGTTGTTTTTACCCGTGCTTGCCATCGTCGCCGTGGCTGCTCCCGCTGCTCCCGCTCTCCCCGCCGAGAGCCGCCGCGCGAGCCTCCCCCCCCCGGGACCGTCAAACATGACAGATGTTCTTTTGGCTTTCGCCCTCCCGAGGTCGCTCCTGGGCCCCGGGGCCGTCAACACACGACTCAGGGCGAGAAGCCAGTCCTTCGGACGTGGTCCAGGCTCACTGCGCATGTGGCCACTCCGAGGCGGAAGTGGTCCGCACGAGGTCGTCGTCGACATCCCCATCGTCGTCGTTCACCTCCTCGTCTTCGTCGTCGTCGTCGTGTTCGGCGTCGCCGTCGTCGTCGATGTCGTCGCCGTCGTTCTCCTTGTCGTTCTCGCCGCCGCCGTCGTCGTCGTCGTCGTCGTCGTCGCTGCCGCCGCCGCCAACGTTGTCGTCGGCGTCGTCGCCGTCGTCGTCGGCGTCGTCGTCGTCTGCGTCGCCGTCGTCCCCGCAGTTGGGGCCGCCAAGACGGCAGAAACCAGGAATCCGCGGGGCCGGACTGGGCCAGAATCCAAACCGAAAAAACAAGTATCCCGCAACATTTTCCTTTGAAAAATGTGGCGGGATACCTGTTCCATGGGCGCTCCCCCAGCGCAGCCAAACAGTGCCCCCGAGGGGCCCTCAAGACCGCTCGTCGTCGTCGTCGTCGTCGTCGTCGTCGTCGTCGTCGTCATCGTCTTCGTCGTCGTCGTCGTGTTCGGCGTCGCCGTCGTGGTCGATGTCGTCGCCGTCGTTCTCCTTGTCGTTCTCGCCGCCGCCGTCGTCGTCGCCGCCGTCGTCGTCATTGTCCCTTACCTTTTCAACAGGGCTCCGATTGCATTCCCTTAGTGCCTTCCCCTTTCAGAGGCCCGAGCGCTCTGCCCTGGTTTCCGCCCATCACAGCGCCTCTGTCGGAACCTCACCTTGCTTGGGATCTCACCGGCGGCCCCCTGTTGCGAAGCTACACGCTATGCCACGCTATGTCATGCAACGATATGTTACGCTATGCGAAGCCGGTCTCGCTGCCGCCGCCCGAGCCGCCGCCGTGTTTGTAGATTTTCGGTGCAATCTGCCGTTCCTCCGAGAACCATTCCAGAAAGATGTCGTGGACGGAGTCCACGGGTCAGCCCTAGTCGGTTACAGTGCTGGTATCAGCGCGTGCGAGAAAGGCGGGCAGTGGCAGCGGGCGCTGTCGCTACTCAGGGAGATGTGGGAGGCGAAGCAAGAGCCCGACGCCATCTCTCCTACAATGGCTGGCCCAGCGCTCGCGGAGGTGCCGATCGGTGGCAGCGGACCGGCCCCCTCCGGCGGCCCCTGCAGGCATTGGCGCGCTTCCAAGATGGCCCAAGAGCGTTCCGAGACGCACCAGGAAGTCCCCAAGAGGGCCCCCAGACGGCCGAAGACGGTCCAAGAGGGTCTCCGAGACGCGCCCAGAGCGCTCGAGAACGCTTCAGACAGCCTCCAGACGGCCCAAGAGGCTTCCAAAACGCTCCAAGTGGGCTCCACGACGAGCTCCAAGAGAGCCCGAACAGCGAAAAATCGTCCCATTCCCTCGGGGAAACGTGCAGTTACACAGTTCCCGGGCTTGCCCTACTCATAGCGTCCAAGACGGCCATGCAGGGTCGCAAAATGGCCCCAGGATGGTTCCTGAGGCGCCCCTGGCAGCCCACGGGGTACCCAAGACAGCTTCAAGAGCGGCCCAGGACGGCCCAAGACGACCCCCAGACGGTCCCCAGACTGCTCCAGAGGCGCCCATGGCGGCCCCAGGCAACCCCCAGAGGGCCCGACAACTCCCCAGACGGCCTCCAGACGACCCGAGAGGTTTCCAAAATTCTCCAGATGGGCTCCTCGACGACCCCCATGCGAGCCCCAACACCGAGAAATCGTCCCACTCCCTTGGGAAAGCGTGCATTTTCGCAGTCCCTGGTCTTACCCTCTCCGTAGCGTCCAAGACGGCCATACAATGTCCCGAGAGGGACCCAGGACGGCTAGGGCCGCTCCGGAGGCCCCGCGCCGTCCCGGGACGCGCCGGGCAGGATTCTGGGCTGGCGGCCGCCGATCTCGCCCCGGCCGACCCTGGAAGCGCGCGCGGCCGCCCAGGGCGCGCTGGGCGGGATTCCGGGCTGGCGGCGCGGTGGCCCAGCATCTGTCCCGCCGATTCTGGGCTGGCGGGCTGGTGGCCCAGCAACGGGCAGGCCCGCCCCAGAGGAAGGAGCACTGGCCCCGGGCGCTGCGCGGGAGCCTGGGCTGGCGGCGCGGCGGCCCAGAATCGGTCCCGCCGATCCTGGGCTGGCGGGCTGGTGGCCCCGCAACGGGTATAGGCCCGCCCTGGAGGAACGAGCACTGGCCCAGGGCGCGCTGGGCGGGATTCTGGGCTGGCGGCGCGGCGGCCCAGAATGGGTCCCGCCGATCCTGGGCCTGCGGCGTGGCGGCCCCCCGCCGATTCCAGGCCGGCGGGCCGGGGACCCAACATCGGCTGGCTGGCTCCAGAGGCGCGCGTGGCCCTGGGAGCGAGGGGCCGGGCTCTGGGCCGGCGGGCTTCGGGGGGCGACCAGCATCGGGCTGGCTGGCTTCGGAGGCGCGGGAGGCAGCCCGGGGCGCACCGGGCGGGATTCTTGGCTGGCGGCGCGGCGGCCCAGAATCGGCGCCGCCGACTCTGGGCCGGCGGGCCGGCGGCCCTGAATCGGGCCAGCCCAGCCTTGCAGCCCGTGGTCGCCGCCGCCGCCGCCGCCGCCGCGGCCGCCGCCGCCGTCGTCGTCGTCGTCGTCGTCGTCGTCGTCGTCGTCGTCGTCGTTGTCGTCGTCGTCGTCGTGAGACCTCCGGGAGCCCACAAGACACTTCCACATGTCCTGATCGCCTGGCGGCCGGGTCAGCCCTAGTCTATACTCTATACTATAATGCAGGGCCCCGCGCGTGCGAAAAAGGCGATTCGGACCGAAGTGGCGTAGCATGCCCCGGCGCGCGAGGCCTTCACGAGGGTCCCAAGACGGCCCAAGAGGGCCTCCGAGACGGTCCAAGAGCGTTCGCAGACGCCCGAGAGCCACCAGACGGCCAAAGAGGCTCCCAAAGCTCCAAGTGGGCTCGAAGAAAAGTCCCGAGAGAGCCCGCACAAGCAAAAACCGTCCCAATCCCTCGGGGAAACGTACATTATTGTAATTCTCATGTTTTTCGTTTTCAAAGCGTCCAAGAGGACAATTCACACCCCAAATATCGCCCCAGGACGCCTCAGCAGCGCCCCATGACGGCCCCAAGACGGCCCAAGACGGCCCCAGGACCGCTCCTGAGGCGCCCACGACCCAATGCAGTCCCAAGAGCGGCCACAGACGGCCCAACGGCCCCAAGACGGCCCCAAGCCAACCCCAGAGGCGTCCAAGACGGCCTCAGACGGCCCCAAGACGGCCCAAGGGGCACCTAAGACGGCTCATGAGGGCCCCAAGAGGGCTCCAAGAGGGCCCCAGGAGGCCGCAAGACGGTTCAAGGGGGGCTCAAAAGGCCCTCAGGAGGCCCCCAGGGGCCCCGGAGGAGCCCAAGACGGCCCAAGAGAGCCCCAAGACGGCGCGAGAGAGCCCCCACGAGCTCCTAAACGGGCCCCAAGAGCTGCCCAAGAGGGCTCACGGAGAGCTCCGAGGCAGCTCAAGAGCCGACGACCCAAGAGGCCGTCAAACGGCTCGCGGCGGCCAAAAATTACGCTACCGAGGAACCCCACATACTGATTTTATGTCTTGTGTGAACCGCGCTACCACTACCACCGCCGTCATGCTCTCAGGTGCCCCCTGTGGTCGTTGAAAGGAGGGGGAGGACGTGTGGGGGGAGAGGAGGGGTTGAGGAGTCGTCTGTGACGGTCATATCCGGCGTCGTCTGGCACTTGGATACGAGAGGTAATACGCAATCCCGCACTAGAGGCTATGCCTGGACGACCCTGACACGCATAGGGAGACCACCCCCTGCGCACCCCCTCTGGTGTTGAGAAAATGCCACGCCTGCAATGCCTGGACGACCCTGGCACGCATAGGGAGACCACCCCCTGCGCACCCCCTCTGGTGTCGAGAAAATGCCACGCCTGCCACGCTTTCCGACCCTGGCACGCATAGACGCCGCGGTGAGAGATCACCCCCTACGCAGCCCCCCTGGTGTCGAGAAAGTGCCACGCCTGTCACGCTCTCCGACCCTGGCACGCATAGACGCCGCGGTGAGAGACCACCCCCTGCGAACCCCCCCTGGTGTCGAGAAAGTGCCACGCCTGCCACGTTCTCCGATCCTGGCACGCATAGACGCCGCGGTGAGAGACCACCCCCTGCGCACCCTCTCTGGTGTCGAAAAAGTGCCACGCCTGCCACGCTCTCCGACCCTGGCACGCATAGACGCCGCGGTGAGAGACCACCCCCTGCGCACCCTCTCTGGTGTCGAGAAAGTGCCACGCCTGCCACGCTCTCCGACCCTGGCACGCATAGACGCCGCGGTGAGAGACCACCCCCTGCGCACCCCCCCTGGTGTCGAGAAAGTGCCACGCCTGCCACGCTCTCCGACCCTGGCACGCATAGACGCCGCGGTGAGAGACCACCCCCTGCGCACCCTCTCTGGTGTCGAGAAAGTGCCACGCCTGCCACGCTCTCCGACCCTGGCACGCATAGGGGCCGCGGTGAGAGACCACCCCCTACGCACCCCCCCTGCTGTCGAGAAAGTGCCACGCCTGCCACGCTCTCCGACCCTGGCACGCATAGACGCCGCGGTGAGAGACCACCCTGCGCACTGGTGTCGAGAAAGTGCCACGCCTGCCACGCTCTCCGACCCTGCACGCATAGACGCCGCGGTGAGAGACCACCCCTGGTGTCGAGAAAGTGCCACGCCTGCCACGCTCTCCGACCCTGGCACGCATAGACGCCGCGGTGAGAGACCACCCCCTGCGCACCCCCTCTGGTGTCGAGAAAGTGCCACGCCTGCCACGCTCTCCGACCCTGGCACGCATAGACGCCGCGGTGAGAGACCACCCCCTGCGCACCCCCCCTGGTGTCGAGAAAGTGCCACGCCTGCCACGCTCTCCGACCCTGGCACGCATAGACGCCGCGGTGAGAGACCACCCCCTGCGCACCCTCTCTGGTGTCGAGAAAGTGCCACGCCTGCCACGCTCTCCGACCCTGGCACGCATAGACGCCGCGGTGAGAGACCACCCCCTGCGCACCCCTCTGGTGTCGAGAAAGTGCCACGCCTGCCACGCTCTCCGACCCTGGCACGCATAGACGCCGCGGTGAGAGACCACCCCCTGCGCACCCTCTCTGGTGTCGAGAAAGTGCCACGCCTGCCACGCTCTCCGACCCTGGCACGCATAGACGCCGCGGTGAGAGACCACCCCCTACGCACCCCCTCTGCGTCGAGAAAGTGCCACGCCTGCCACGCTCTCCGACCCTGGCACGCATAGACGCCGCGGTGAGAGACCACCCCCTGCGCACCCCCCTGGTGTCGAGAATGCCACGCCTGCCGCGCTCTCCGACCCTGGCACGCATAGACGCCGCGGTGAGAGACCACCCCCTGCGCACAAGTGCCACGCTTGCCACGCTCTCCGACCCTGGCACGCATAGATGCCGCGGTGAGAGACCACCCCCTACTCGAGAAATGCCACGCCTGCCACGCTCTCCGACCATGGCACGCATAGACGCCGCGGTGAGAGACCACCCCCTGCGCAACCCCTCTGGTGTCGAGAAATGCCGCGCCTGCCACGCTCTCCGACCCTGGCACGCATAGACGCCGCGGTGAGAGACCACCCCCTGCGCACCCTCTCTGGTGCCGAGAAGTGCCACGCCTGCCACGCTTTCCGACCCTGGCACGCATAGACGCCGCGGTGAGAGACCACCCCTTGCGCACCCCCTCTGGTGTCGAGAAAGTGCCACGCTTGCCGCGCTCTCCGACCCTGGCACGCATACGGGCCGCGGTGAGACACCACCCCCGTGCGCACCTCCTCTGGTGTCGAGAATGCGCCACGCTTGTCACGCTCTCCGACCCTGGCACGCATAGACGCCGCGGTGAGACACTACCCCCTGCGCACCCCCCCTGGTGTCGAGAAAGTGCCACGCCTGCCACGCTCCCCGACCCTGGCACGCATAGACGCCGCGGTGAGAGACCACCCCCTGCGCACCCTCTCTGGTGTCGAGAAAGTGCCACGCCTGCCACGCTCTCCGACCCTGGCACGCATAGACGCCGCGGTGAGAGACCACCCCCTGCGCACCCCTCTGGTGTCGAGAAAGTGCCACGCCTGCCACGCTCTCCGACCCTGGCACGCATAGACGCCGCGGTGAGAGACCACCCCTGCGCACCCTCTCTGGTGTCGAGAAAGTGCCACGCTTGCCACGCTCTCCGACCCTGGCACGCATAGACGCCGCGGTGAGAGACCACCCCCTGCGCACCCCCCCTGATGTCGAGAAAGTGCCACGCCTGCCACGCTCTCCGACCCTGGCACGCATAGACGCCGCGGTGAGAGACCACCCCTGCGCACCCTCTCTGGTGTCGAGAAATGCCGCGCCCGCCACGCTCTCCGACCCTGCTGTGAGGAGGAGGGGAGGTGTGAGGTGCGACGCGGGTGCGACGCGGCAGGGAAGAAAACCAGAACCCCACGAAGCATGTGGGGAAGAAAACCAGAACCCCACAAAGCATGTGGGGAATCATTGATCTGTTAAACTAATATTTGCCTGGTTGTCAGGTTGACCGGCCCAAGACGGCTTCTGGGCCTCTCCTCCACGGATGCTCCAAGGCTCAAGAGGCACCGGCAAAGGCCCCAAGACGGCTCAGGAGTGCTCCAAGACGGCTCCTGGAGGAACCCACAGTGGCCCAAGAGAGCCCCAAGACGGCGCGAGAGAGCCCCCAGGAGCCCCCAGACGGGCCCCAAGAGCCGCCCAAGAGGGCTCACAGAGAGCTCCGAGACGGCCCAACGCCTCCAATATGGCCCCTACACAGCCCCAGAGGCCGTCCAGACGGGCCGCGGCAAACGAAATTATGGATTTCGCGATGGTCTGTGAAAGATTTCCACCTTCTCGCCATTTCGGGTCGAGACCGTTCCAAGACGGCTCTTGGGGCTCCCACGAACGCTCCAAGGCCGTACAAGAGGATTTGGAAAAGGCTCCATAACCACCCAGGAGGACTCCAAGATGCGCCCAAGATAGCCGAGGAGGCTCCAAGATGGCCCGAGAGCCATCCGAGACAGCCCCAAGACGGCCCACGAGGCGCCCCAGGCGGCCTCAAGAGGCCCCAAGAGGCCGAAAAGACCCCCACAGGGCCCCGAACGGCTTCCAGGAGGCCACCAGAAGAGGCTCCAAAGTCGCTCTCAAGACACGGGCAGCGGACCAGAGGCGAGAAGCTCACCGTACGCCCGAAGGAATTGTTTTCCACGCTCCGAGGGCCCTGGCAAACAGGAACAACTCGCAGAACCTGCAAGCAGACATCCAAGCAAGCATCACGCAAACGGCAAGACGGTGCATGCTAAGCAAATCACGCGCGCATTGGCAATGAAACGCAGCAAGAACGCGACAGCAGACACACGCTGACATGATTGTTTTCGTAGGCAGAGTCTACGGGTCAGCCCTTGACACTCTGCAGCCCTCTAATATTAAACCAAGACGCCCCAAAAGGCTTCCAAGACGGCCTCAAGACGCCCCAAGCTGGCCCCAGGACGGCCCCAGCGACGCCCAGACGGCCCAAGAGAACCCCGAGAGAGCCCGAAGAGCGGACCAAGGGGCCCAAGGCGGCCCCAAGACTGACCCAGAGGCGCCCGAGACAGCGCCAGGAAAGCAGAAGCCCCCAGAGACCCTGGACGCTTGTGCTCTTGGAAGCATCATTGTAGAAATGATGATTGGCCCGAGGGAACATCGAGGGGGAGAAGGGTGGAGGGACTGAGAAAGATGATGAGGATCCAGCAGCATTGAACAGAAGCAGCGGCGAGCAGCAGCTGCAGCAGCAGCAGCACGCGTTGACATCACCAATGCCAAGCAGCATCATGCAGCAAGCAGCAGCTGGCAGGCGGCAACAAGCAACACTCAGCAACAGCAAGCGGCTGTAAAAGGCCGGGCAGGTTCAAACACGCTTGCCCAGACACCGCTCGCCACCTCGAGCAGTTGTCGTGGACGTAGTCCACGGGTCAGCCCTAGTCATCTACAACGCTGGGATCAGCGCGTGCGCGAAAGGCGAGCAGTGGCAGCGTGCTCTGAAGCTGCTCAGCGAGATATGGGAGGCGAAGATGCAGCCCAATGTCGTCAGCTACACCGCAGGGATCAGCGCGTGCGAGAAGGGTTGCCAGTGGCAGCATGCGCTATCGCTGCTCAGCGAGATGCGAGAGGCGAGGGTGGATCCAGGCATGGTCATCCCCGCTCCTGTAGCTCCTCTCCTGCCCGCGCCTGCGAGAAAGGCAGACGCTGAAACTGACCCGCAGGACTCACAGGCTTGGCCGACCTCGCCCCGAGGCAGCTCCCAAACTCCTGGAGTAGCCCCGAGGACGCCAGGGGGCCCCAGGGCGGATAGCCCCCCACGGTCCATTGTAGAGCCTTCTCGGGGACGCCCACGGCGACCCGCGGGGCCTCCAGGCGGCCCAAGAGGGCGCCAAGGCGGCCCCGAGGGGCTCCAAGATGACTCCGGGGAGGACCCCTCCACACAAAGCATGATTCGAAGGTTTTGCGCACAGGTTCACGATTCTCCGTCGTTCGGTCCCAGGTGGCTCTGCGGAGGGCACCATAGAGACTTCCGAGGGCGCCCCCTGAGGCAACAGGATCCCTCAGGAGATGGCCAGCTGGGCCCCCTTGCCGCATGGCGGCTCCGGCATTGCCCCAGACCGCCTCGGAGCGTCCCCAACATACCAACCACCTTTCCCGACAACCCCCCCCCAGACCTCCCCAGGACGGTCCCACGAGGTCCCAGGAGGGCCAAGAAAGGCCCGACGAGAGCCCCAGAAGGCCCCAACATGGCCCCAGGAAGCTTCAAGGGGGGCTCCGAGATGGCCCTCAAAGAGCCCTAACGTGTGCCCAGGGATATATCCGCTCGTTCCTCCCCCAGAGTTACCGAGTGTCCAGCAGCGTGCGTCAGCGCGCAGCATCGCGCGACCGAGCAGCAGCAAATACCAGCAGCACGTAGCAGAAGCAAGCAGACGAAACACACGGCGGCTAGTTGTCAAACCACCAGGTCTGCAGCCTCACAAGCAGGTTTTCCACGAAACAAGCAGCCAAAAGGAATAGCAATCATCACTTTTGCATGCGGCGACTCAGCTTTCGTGTCCACTGGGAGGATTCCGACCAGATCGGGTCGCCTGTTGTGGAACCTTAGTTGCCTCGATACGCCCGCTTTGATACGCAATGCGTGCCGTGCTCAAGACGTCCGTGTGAATACGCTGCGTGCTGGCTCAGAGTACTGGCCCACGTTTTGACGAACGTACCGCGTCATACCTACGTTGTCAGTCTACGTGTCGAGCTCCGTGCCAGCACGCTACGTGTTGCGTGCTGCGTACTGGGGCAGCGAATGTGCGGAACTGTATCTACAGGTCCACCCGAGCCTCTACTCTCACGTTGGGCGCAGCGCGTGCCAGAAGGTCACCGCCCACCAGACCGCCCCAGCCCGACCCGAAGGCCCCGATTTGCCATACATTTCCAGGGGGGGGGGGTCGGGGAACATTTTTAAACACAAAATCACAAATATGAAGCCCGTACCCCCCCCCCCCCCCCCAACCCGAAATTCGGGTCTTGGGGTTGGGTTGGGGTGGTTTGGTCAATCGTCAGACGGGCGCCCGCCAGCATCAAGCGAGCCACCGTCGGGGCGGGCGGGGCTTTGGCGCGCCCCCGGGCCCCACCCAGGACGGACGCTGCAAGATGGCCCTGGAGGCCCCAAGACGGCCCAGGAGCTCCAGGCGGGCCAGGTGGGTGTTGGGGTTAAGTCGGGCTTGTCCCTCCACAGGGGGAGTATTCAAACATAGCCAAAACATAGTATGGGGACGATTGTCTGAGTATGTTTTGGCAATTTTTGAATATTTTGTGGGCGGGTATTATTTTTCCTCCAGGATCCCTCTGTAGGAGGACGCGCCCGACCTAATGCTAGGGCGCTCAGAGATGGCCCCCAGACGGCTCAAGGGGCCCCATAAGTGCCCCAAGAGGGGCCCATAAGCAGGAACCCGAGCTGACGTGTGGAGATCGTGGTCTGGCTGCCGCGACCGCCATCGGGCCGCCAAGAAACACCAGAGAGACCCCCACGAGGCAGCAAGAGGTCCCCGAAACGCATCCTGGAGGCTCGAGAGACAACCCGAGAGTCTTCGAGGAGGGCGCTTGGCCCATCGCTCCGTTTCCTCACACACCGGTCCCCATGGCCCCCAAGATCATAGTGAGGGGCTCGAACGGTCTCTGCGAGGTTAAAGTTTGATCCCGCGGCGCAGATTCTGGTTGAATTCTCAGTTTTCAAGAACAACTATTGTGAATCCCTTCTGCGGCGCCCACTGTGCTTTTCCAACTGAAGTGCCGCTCCCAGAACTCGCACCATGCTCTACAAACATTATGACGCGTCAGACTGTGCCCCTGGCGCCCGATTTTCAACAACAACAGCAACAATGTTAAGACTGTTCGCTCGTATCTGCTCGCGCGCCATGTAAGCACCCAAACACTCGATACCCGCCCCCTTCGCTTTCGATCGTTTTATCTTTTACCTGCAATTTGTTTTTCGTGCCGCCACGAACACAGGGGAAGAGAGGACGAATGGAAAGGAGGGACAATGGGGAGGGACGAGGATAGAGCACGAGAGACAGAGTATAGCAGGAGGTGGGCTAGGAACAGAAAACACGTGGTAGAACCAGACGGGCAGATCGAGCGGGTAGACCCTAACAAGCGGGTCGGGAAGGCGGGCCCAGGCGGCCACGTCGAGCAGCCGGTTTGCTGAAACGTGCGTCTTGCATGAATCGCGAGGAAGTTTCGAGCGATAACGCGATTCCCAAATAAGTCATGTGAGATCGTGCATGTGTGACGTGCGTCTATGCACCACTCGCCGCCACTCGCCGCCGTTTGACTTCTAGGGGCCCCTTTTTGCCATTGCGCTAAAACGCATCGTAATCACACTGGTAGCGGAGCTACCACACGATACCCGTATCGTACCATTGCACGCACGTTTCATCAGAGAGCGCCGCACAATATTTTTATTTTCTGTACTGGCAGTTTCCTTCGCTAGGGGATCGAGCCTTGCGCCATGACACGTTTTTCTTTTCGCTATTGGCCGAGCGCTGACGCGGTTTGAAACGAGGAGTAGCTCCTACATCTACGACGGCACGGTGAACAACTTCCACGGGTGGGAATTCCGCACAGAGATTCGCATGAATGCCGCCTTGGCCTCAGTGGATCAAGAGACGGGTGCACCACAGCAACACGTGATCACCCCAGCTGTCAAAAAGGCTGTAGAAGGCCAAGGAAATTAGTCAACCCTCGACAATATCAAGGATGTCTTGATCCTTCAGCACGGCCGCGTACACATCCGCCAAAAAAGGCAAGGGTGAGTCTGGTAAAGGCTCCAGCTCTTCGACGTGGCCGCAGCCCAGACCCAGCTACCAGAACAGAGCAAGGGCAAAGGCTAGGTGCGCTTGTCCAGGCCACATCACGTCTTCTACACTGCTGATGAATGATGATACGAGCAGGGGGAGCATCACTCTTAGGAGCTAAGTCCCTACGGATACTACGCGCCCGGCTATGCGCCAGAGCGCGGCTGGGGCGACACGGCACAGGACGACTACGCCGACGAATGCGTCGACGAGGAATCGTATGCTCACTGGGCCCCTGTCCAGGATAGCAGCGAGCCCGACGTCAAGGCGGTCGACGAGATGGTCAAGGCCGGATAAACAGAGGAAGCTTCTGACGCGAACCAAGAGGACCGAGTAGCCAATCATGGCGCCACAGAGTGGGGCGAAGGCAAAGGAAAGAGCGGAGGCAAGAGTTACCACTGCACGCCCTGGCCGCCCAAGGGGGGCGGCAAGGGAGGACCTTCCCTGACATGTTGCAAGAAAGGAAATCAATAAACGCTCGACATTCAAGACCTGCCACGAAACAGGGCACTGGTCCAGGGACCTTGAATGCGAGGGCAAGCCCGGGACGGCAATGGTAGCGTACACTGGAGACACTGGCGAGCGCCATGCCCAGTTGCGCGAGGACGATGACGAACGAAAGCTCGCATTTGTCAATTCTGTTGCTGCATCGCCGTCAATCCCTCATCCTACACTTAGGAACAAGGAGGGGCCGATGAGGAGGGATTCCCGTGTTTCCCGTTCCTGCTCTTCTTTTTTTTGCTCGCGCCATATGGCGCGGGGCACGCGTATTTGAGGGGGGGGGGGCTGCGACGGACAGAGCAACTTGCAGCACAACCACATTGAGCACCATGTCTGCGAGAGTTGCATGGGAATGATCGAAGCCACAACGGTTCCGAGACTTCCAGAACCTCAGGAGAAGAATCTTCAGACTCCTGCAGAGGCTGAAGGGGGGCACTCTTGGGTTCATCGCTGTTCGCTCGACCGAATCATACTCCATGGCTGGCGCTTCTGATGGGGATTTTGAGGAGGAGGAATCTGTTTCGGATCCCATCTCTGTTCCTGGCCAGGATGCCGCGTTTGCTTCGGGCCAGCGCACATGGCTTAGGCATGGTCGTGTTCCACGTGGATTGGGGTCGCAAGGTGAAGAAACCAAGTGAGGATCTGGTTCTGTTCATGGGATGGGTCGATAGCAACTTCACTCGGAAGGAGGACGGACAGTTTGCGAGAGCTTCGGGGCCGAAAGTTTCCAATGGCAAAGTTTCGCCTGCTTCGAGTTCTTTTTGCGGCCTGAACAGGAGACCCCCAGATCCCCCGTTGCCTCCTCCGCGCGCTCGAGGTTGTAAGAATATCTCGGGAGTCGGTTCTAGCGCGCGTTTGGTTGTTCGCACCTGCAAGGATTGCGGGCGCAAGACCAAGAAGGAGAGGTGCAAGGCGCTGCGCTCTCCGGGCGAGCGCCCGCGCGATCTTGTGGATAATCGCGGCAGCGCCCTGGATATTTTTCGCGCGCGCGGCTGTCGTTGTCTGACGCGCGTCGGCGAGCAGCCCCGGAAGCTAGCGAAAGACAAGAAAGCAACCGCAAAGAAAGTCAAACGCTCCAGCAACATCCAAGCAGAAGCAAGTGAGACAATTATTGAGGATGTTTGCCGTATCACCTCTGTAAGGCTAAAGGTTGCACTAAAGGTTTCACTGAACGTGCTGTTGAGATTTGCGATGATACAGGTCACTAACTTCACTGCTCCATGTTTGCGTCGCAGAAGTCACAGATCACAGTCTTGTTGGTTTTATGGCGCCAGCGCAGAACGCCCCCCTCGAAGTTTCAGCCCTTTCAAAGCATCGTACGGTTGACGTCTTCAAGGACGAACGTGTTTGGGTTACTCTAAACGAGGGCTGTCATTCTTGTTGCCGCGGCAATGCCTGGGCTTTCAGCGCAGAGGATAAATTCGAGAAATGCGGCGTCGATCCTGACGGCTTCACAGACAGCGCAAGACGTACAGCGGCATAGGAGGACAGGCAGGGAGTTAGACGACAGGCAATACGAGTTTTCCGTTTCGTATCGCTGTTTCTCGCGGCGCCGTCAGTGGATGTCTAGAGTCGCATGAGTGGCAAGATTCGGATCATGTTTCTCCTTTGCTATCTCTTTCTGCACACGCCTCCCTCGGTCTCGCGAAGGATCTTGCCAATGGTCGCGCTCTCTTGAGTCAGGGAGGTGAGCTAGGCATGTGTTGTTGTGCTCGCTCCGGGCTCCTTATCAATCGTCTTGATCAGTTTGGTCCAGGGCGCGTCGCGGATTCCATTCGCCCGTTGCACATTTCGCATCTACGCAGCTGCGCGGCCCCCGCCGGCCGCGCGGCGCCGCCTGCTGTCGTCGACCGCTGCAGTGACGACGGGGTCACGTGCGCGCCTGCGGCCGTCGATCACCCCAGCGGCGACGAGGACGTACGGGTCGCTGCCATGGCTGCCAGGGCTGGTGCTCGCCCCGCGCCAGCGGGCTCGAAGTTTGCTGTAACCGCGCTGGGCTCGGGGAGCTTCGAGAAGAACCCGAGGTGCTCGGGGTCGTCGATACTGCGAGAGTACATCCGCCTTCGCCATCTCTCCAGCCATGATGCGACGACCAGAGGGCGCGACCGCAATGCCATCATAGATGCGCTCATTGCTGCAGATGAGGACATGGCGAACTAGAATCG
The DNA here is from genome assembly GCA_963575745.1 of Prorocentrum cordatum. Lineage (NCBI taxonomy): Eukaryota > Dinophyceae > Prorocentrales > Prorocentraceae > Prorocentrum > Prorocentrum cordatum. The sequence continues at coordinate 180,727 of CAUYUJ010012259.1, read as the reverse complement.
GCGCGCGCGGGTGGACTGCGGGGCTCTCAACGACCCGACCCACGCGCGCCATATCGTCATCATCCGAATGTATTGCGCAAGTCGAATGAGAATGGTCTTTGCCGGCATCACGGAGTGCGCGGGAAAAGCTTTGGCGAAGAACAAGTCTTCGCAGTCTGTGCGCACCGTTGCCATCTGTCGTTCTTGTCGGCATCTCTCTGATGCTGTCAGTTCTGGTGTTGAGCAGTTCTTGGAGCAGTATGGCATTGAATGCAGTTCTGCGCACCTGAGTCGCCATGAGTGGCCCCAGCGTATTTGCAACGGGGAATGCGATGGCTGCTGTCACGTATCCGATTGGGGCCGTGAGATAGCGCGTTCTGCGACTGACGAGACGGTTTCGCTCTTTACTGAATCCACTGCGAAGTTCGGTTTGCCACCGCCCCCAGTTCCTGAACCGTCTGCCAAGCGCAGACCCCGTGGCGGGGCTGAGCTGGCAAGGAGGGAGGAGAGGAGGTCTCGCGCTTCATCGAGCGTGGTCGACGGAGTAGACGATAACGACGCGGCCACTGTCATCTGTGACCACATCAGACCGATCTGGCGTGATCGTCTTGGCGCTGACTATATTGAGGCAGATTTTAAGGTCATGGTGAAGCGATGTGCTGGAAAAGAGCTGCAATTCAAATTGACGATCTGTCGCGAGGACAACAGGCCGCCTGCAGCGCATGCGATTTGCACGTAGTGCTCGCGTGTGTGCAGAGACTGTATTGCCCAAATCTGTTGGTGGTAGTATTCCCTCTGCTGCTGCTTCGCCACCACCTGTCGCCGCATCGTTTTCTGCTGCTGCATCGCCCCTCCATATCGGGCACGCGATTCGCAGGGCGATGACGACGACGCGCCGAAGAAGAAGGCTCGCATGAGCAGCACCAGCAAGGTGGCGGGTCTGCCACCAGGCGAGGCTGCACCTCCGGGCACGATCGTTCGCCCTCCTGGAATGCCCCCCACGGTGCCGCCGCCCAAGCACAAGCCCGTGTCCTCGTGCCGAGGCAGCCGGACGGGCCGCCGCCTGCCGCCTCCGCCACCGGAGCCGCCGCGCAAGGTAGCGCCGCTGCCGCCGCCACCGCCGCCGCCGGCGAGCACTGTTGCCGCTTGCAGCGACAGCGACGACTAATCGCACAGGATTCGTGCGTCTCGTTCAGGATCCCCGACTTCCCCAGTCGAGGGGGGCCCGGCCACGGCGGGTGGTGAGTGGGCCGGAGATCTAGTCGTGGACTTCAAGCCGATCGCAGTTGGCGCAGATCAGTTGGATTCGCTGTTCGAGCAGGCCAAGAGCCAGGGCAAGAAAAGGAATTTCATCACGCACGTTGATCCTCGATCGTTCCCATCAGAGGGGTCGACGGGCCGCGCGGAAGAGCGGGGCGCTGAGAAGTTGGCGCGCGTGAGCTGCAAGGTCGCACCGTTCAACACTCAGATCGAGTTCCGGTGCCCGGACAAGAAGTGTCCACACCCAGGGCGGCAAGACACTGCGACATGATAACAACCGCAACAGCATGGCGCACTTGCCTCGCACCCCTCCCCCCCGAAACCCAAAATGGAAGTGTCCACATTTTGCCCCCGGCGCGCGGCCTGCCGCCCAACCCCGCCAACATTGAGTTTGGGGAAAGAGGGGTATACATATTCGTTCGACGTGATTTGACTACGAGTTGTCTTGGCGCGACATGCGTGGACACTTTTTGCCCGCCCACCGTGGTTCTTATGCTCTTGATTGGTGCTACAATACGGCGAGGGCATTGGATAAGGAATCGTCGGATAAGGAATCCAGGGTCTCGAAGCCAGTGGACCTCCAATTGTGGATCGGCCATGGGCATCGCCACTGATCCAGAGCGCGCACAGGCGGCCCCGCGCCCCCGCGCCCCGACGTGGAGCGGGCGGAGGCTGGCACCGCTGGGTAAAACTGGATAGAACTGATAGAACTGGTCATAGAACTGGTCATAGCACTGGTCCATTGAAAATCGGGTCCGGCCTAGAACTGGTCGGTCCAATTCGAAGAAATTTTAAGAATATCAAGAACTCTTCTTCTACATGCGACTAGTTCTAGGCCGGACCCTATTTTTAATGGGCCAGTTCTATGACCAGTTCTATGACCAGTTCTACCCAGTTATACCAGTTCCGCGCCGTCAGAGGCGACGGCGGGGGGGGAAGCGCGCCAGGCCCCACTCCTCAAAGTCGGCGCCCTTCGCGGTCCGCAACGCGGACCGCGAAGGGCGCCGACTTCGAGGAGTCCCACGGTTGTCCCACGTGGCTGTCCCGTGGGTAGTCCCACGGTTGTCCCAAGGGCTGCCCCGTGGGTTGCCCCGTGGTGGTCCCGCGGGTTGTCCCATGGGTTGTCCCGCGGTGGTCCTGCGGGTGTCCAGTGGCTCCGTATCCGCGCACATCGGCATCTGATTACGTGTCGTGCTGGACGCATAAGCACGCACCAACACACACTTAAATGCACGCGCACATGTAAGCACGATAGCACCATGAAACCACCAAACACATCTAACCCGGACGGTGCCCGGACAAAAAGTGTCCACACCCAGGGCGGCAAGACACTGCGACATGATAACAACCGCAACAGCATGGTGCACTTGCCTCGCACCCCTCCCCCCCGAAACCCAAAATGGAAGTGTCCACATTTTGTCCCTGGCGTGCGGCCTGCCGCCTAACCCCGCCAACATTGAGTTTGGGGAAAGGGGGGTATACACATTCGTTCGACGTGTTTTGACCACGAGCTGTCTTGGCGCGACAAGTGTGGACACTTTTTGTCCGCCCACCGCGGTTCTTATGCTCTTGATTGGTGCTGCAATACGGCGGGGACATTGGATAAAGAATCGTTGGATAAGATATCCAGGGTCTCGAAGCCAGTGGACGTCCAATTGTGGATCGGCCATGGGCATCGCCGCTGATCCAGAGCGCGCGCAGGCGGCCCCGCGCCCCCGCCCCCCGACGTGGAGCGGGCGGAGGCTGGCACCGCTGGGTAGAACTGGATAGAACTGATAGAACTGGTCATAGAACTGGTCATAGCACTGGTCCATTGAAAATTGGGCCCGGCCTAGAACTGGTCGGTCCAATTGAAGAAATTTTAAGAATATCAAGAACTCGTCTTCTAAATGCGACCAGTTCTAGGCCGGACCCTTTTTTTAATGGGCCAGTTCTATGACCAGTTCTATGACCAGTTCTACCCAGTTATACCAGTTCCGCGCCGTCGGAGGCGACGGCGGGGGGGGGAAGCGCGCCAGGCCCCACTCCTCAAAGTCGGCGCCCTTCGCGGTCCGCATCGCGGACCGCGAAGGGCGCCGACTTCGAGGAGTCCCACGGTTGTCCCACGTGGCTGTCCCGTGGGTAGTCCCACGGTTGTCCCAAGGGCTGCCCCGTGGGTTGTCCCGTGGTGGTCCCGCGGGTTGTCCCATGGGTTGTCCCGCGGTGGCCCTGCGGGTGTCCACTGGTTCCGTATCCGCGCACATCGGCATCTGATTACGTGTCGTGCTGGACGCATAAGCACGCACCAACGCACACTTATATGCACGCACACATGTAAGCACGATAACACCATGAAACCACCAAACACATCTAACCCGGACGGTGCCCGGACAAAAAGTGCCCACACCCAGGGCGGCAAGACACTGCGACATGATAACAACCGCAACAGCATGATGCACTTGCCTCGCACCCCCCCCCCCCCGAAACCCAAAGTTGAAGTGTCCACATTTTGTCCCTGGCGCGCGGCCTGCCGCCTAACCCCGCCAACTTTGAGTTTGGGGAAAGGGGGGTATACATATTCGTTCGACGCGATTTGACCACGAGCTGTCTTGGCGCGACAAGCGCGGGCACTTTTTGTCCGCCCACCGTGGTTCTCATCCTCTTGATTGGTGCTACAATACGGCGAGGGCAGTGGATGAGGAATCGTTGGATAAGGAATCCAGGGTCTCGAAGCCAGTGGACCTCCAATTGTGGATCGGCCATGGGCATCGCCACTGATCCAGAGCGCGCACAGGCGGCCCCGCGCCCCCGCGCCCCGACGTGGAGCGGGCGGAGGCTGGCACCGCTGGGTAGAACTGGATAGAACTGATAGAACTGGTCATAGAACTGGTCATAGAACTGGTCCATGGAAAATAGGGTCCGGCCCAGAACTGGTCGGTCCAATTGAAGAGAATTTAAGAATATCAATAACTCTTCTTCTAAATGCGACCAGTTCTAGGCCGGACCCTATTTTTAATTGGCCAGTTCTGTGACCAGTTCTATGACCAGTTCTACCCAGCTATACCGTTTCCGCGCCGTCGGAGGCGACGGCGGGGGGGGGGGGCGCGCCAGGCCCCACTCCTCAAAGTCGGCGTCCTTCGCGGTCCGCAACGCGGACCGCGAAGGGCGCCGACTTCGAGGAGTCCCACGGTTGTCCCACGTGGCTGTCCCGTGGGTAGTCCCACGGTTGTCCCAAGGGCTGCCCCGTGGGTTGTCCCGTGGTGGTCCCGCGGGTTGTCCCATGGGTTGTTCCGCGGTGGTCCTGCGGGTGTCCATTGGTTCCGTATCCGCGCACATCGGCATCTATTTACGTGTCGTGCTGGACGCATAAGCACGCACCAACACACACTTAAATGCACGCACACATGTAAGCACGATAACACCATGAAACCACCAAACACATCTAACCCGGACGGTGCCCGGACAAAAAGTGTCCACACCCAGGGCGGCAAGACACTGCGACATGATAACAACCGCAACAGCATGACGCACTTGCCTCGCACCCCTCCCCCCCGAAACCCAAAGTTGAAGTGTCCACATTTTGTCCCTGGCGCGCGGCCTGCCGCCTAACCCCGCCAACATTGAGTTTGGGGAAAGGGGGGTATACATAGTCGTTCGACGTGATTTGACCAAGCGCTGTCTTGGCGCGACGAGTGTGGACACTTTGTGTCCGCCCACCGTGGTTCTTATGCTCTTGATTGGTGCAACAATGCGGCGAGGACATTGGATAAGGAATCGTTGGATAAGGAATCCAGGGTCTCGAAGCCAGTGGACCTCCAATTGTGGATCGGCCATGGGCATCGCCACTGATCCAGAGCGCGCACAGGCGGCCCCGCGCCCCCGCGCCCCGACGCGGGGCGGGCGGAGGCTGGCACCGCTGGGTAGAACTGGATAGAACTGATAGAAATGGTCATAGAACTGGTCATAGAACTGGTCATAGAACTGGTCCATGGAAAATAGGGTCCGGCCTAGAACTGGTCGGTCCAATTGAAGAGAATTTAAGAATATTAATAACTCTTCTTCTAAATGCGACCAGTTCTAGGCCGGACCCTATTTTTAATGGGCCAGTTCTATGACCAGTGCTATGACCAGTTCTACCCAGTTATACCAGTTCCGCGCCGTCGGAGGCGACGGCGGGGGGGGGGAGCGCGCCAGGCCCCACTCTTCAAAATCGGCGCCCATCGCGGTCCGCAACGCGGACCGCGAAGGGCGCCGACTTCGAGGAGTCCCACGGTTGTCCCACGTGGCTGTCCCGTGGGTAGTCCCACGGTTGTCCCAAGGGCTGCCCCGTGGGTTGTCCCGTGGTGGTCCCGCGGGTTGTCGCATGGGTTGTCCCGCGGTGGTCCTGCGGGTGTCCAGCGGTTCCGTATCCGCGCACATCGGCATCTAATTACGTGTCGTGCTGGACGCATAAGCACGCACCAACACACACTTAAATGCACGCACACATGTAAGCACGATAACACCATGAAACCACCAAACACATCTAACCCGGACGGTGCCCGGACAAAAAGTGTCCACACCCAGGGCGGCAAGACTTTGCGACACGATAACAACCGCAACAGCATGATGCACTTGCCTCGCACCCCTCCCCCCCGAAACCCAAAGTTGAAGTGTCCACATTTTGTCCCTGGCGCGCGGCCTGCCGCCTAACCCCGCCAACTTTGAGTTGGGGGAAAGGGGGGTATACATATTCGTTCGACGTGATTTGACCACGAGTTGTCTTGGCGCGACAAGTGTGGACACTTATTGTCCGCCCGCCGTGTTTCTCATGCTCTTGATTGGTGCTACAATGCGGCGAGGACATTGGATAAGGAATCGTTGGATAAGGAATCTAGGGTCTCGAAGCCAGTGGACCTCCATCTGTGGATCGGCCATGGGCATCGCCACTGATCCAGAGCGCGCACAGGCGGCCCCGCGCCCCTGCGCCCCGACGTGGAGCGGGCGGAGGCTGGCACCGCTGGGTGGAGCTGGATAGAACTGATAGAACTGGTCATAGAACTGGTCATAGAACTGGTCCATGGAAAATAGGGTCCGGCCTAGAACTGGTCGGTCCAATTGAAGAGAATTTAAGAGTATCAATAACTCTTCTTCTAAATGCGACCAGTTCTAGGCCGGACCCTATTTTTAATGGGCCAGTTCTGTGACCAGTTCTATGACCAGTTCCACCCAGTTATACCAGTTCCGCGCCGTCAGAGGCGACGGCGGGGGGGGAAGCGCGCCAGGCCCCACTCCTCAAAGTCGGCGCCCTTCGCGGCCCGCAACGCGGACCGCGAAGGGCGCCGATTTTGAGGAGTCCCACGGTTGTCCCACGTGGCTGTCCCGTGGGTAGTCCCACGGTTGTCCCAAGGGCTGCCCCGTGGGTTGTCCCGTGGTGGTCCCGCGGGTTGTCCCATGGGTTGTCCCGCGGTGGTCCTGCGGGTGTCCAGTGGTTCCGTATCCGCGCATATCGGCATCTAATTACGTGTCGTGCTGGACGCATAAGCACGCACCAACACACACTTAAATGCACGCGCACATGTAAGCACGATAACACCATGAAACCACCAAACACATCTAACCCGGACGGTGCCCGGACAAAAAGAGCCCACACCCAGGGCGGCAAGACACTGCGACATGATAACAAGCGCAACAGCATGACGCACTTGCCTCGCACCCCTCCCCCCCGAAACCCAAAGTTGAAGTGTCCACACTTTGCCCCTGGAGCGCGGCCTGCCGCCCAACCTCGCCAACTTTGAGTTGGGGGACAGGGGGGTATACATATTCGTTCGACGTGATTTGACCACGAGTTGTCTTGGCGCGACAAGTGTGGACACTTTTTGTCCGCCCACCGTGATTCTTATGCTCTTGATTGGTGCTGCAATACGGCGAGGGCATGGATAAGGAATCGTTGGATAAGGAATCCAGGGTCTCGAAGCCAGTGGACCTCCAACTGTGGATCGGCCATGGGCATCGCCACTGATCCAGAGCGCGCGCAGGCGGCCCCGCGCCCCCGCGCCCCGACGTGGAGCGGGCGGAGGCTGGCACCGCTGGGTAGAACTGGATAGAACTGATAGAACGGGTCATAGAACTGGTCATGAACTGGTCCATGGAAAATAGGGTCCGGCCTAGAACTGGTCGGTCCAATTCGATGAAAATTTAAGAATATCAAGAACTCTTCTTCTAAATGCGACCAGTTCTAGGCCGGACCTTCTTTTTAACGGGCCAGTTCTATGACCAGTTCCATGACCAGTTCTATGCAGTTACACCAGTTCCGCGCCGTCGGAGGCGACGGCGGGGGTGGGAAGCGCGCCAGGCCCCACTCCTCAAAGTCGGCGCCCTTCGCGGTCCGCAACGCGGACCGCGAAGGGCGCCGACTTTGAGGAGTCTCACGGTTGTCCCACGTGGCTGTCCCGTGGGTAGTCCCACGGTTGTCCCAAGGGCTGCCCCGTGGGTTGTCTTGTGGTGGTCCCGCGGGTTGTCCAATGGGTTGTCCCGCGGTGGTCTGCGGGTGTCCAGTGGTTCCGCATCCGTCTAATTACGCGTCGTGCTGGACGCATAAGGACGCACCAACACACACTTAAATGCACGCACGCATGTAAGCACGATAACACCATGAAACCACCAAACACATCTAACCCGGACGGCGCCCGGACAAAAAGTGCCCACACCCAGGGCGGCAAGACACTGCGACATGATAACAACCGCAACAGCATGATGCACTTGCCTCGCACCCCTCCCCCCCGAAACCCAAAGTTGAAGTGTCCACAGTTTGTCCCTGGCGCGCGGCCTGCCGCCTAACCCCGCCAACTTTGAGTTTGGGGAAAATGGGGTATACATATTCGTTCGACGTGATTTGACCACGAGTTGTCTTGGCGCGACAAGTGTGGACACTTTTTGTCCGCCCACCGTGGTTCTTATGCTCTTGATTGGTGCTACAATACGGCGAGGGCATTGGATAAGGAATCGTTGGATAAGGACTCCAGGGTCTCGAAGCCAGTGGACCTCCAATTGTGGATCGGCCATGGGCATCGCCACTGATCCAGAGCGCGCACAGGCGGCCCCGCGCCCCCGCGCCCCGACTTGGAGCGGGCGGAGGCTGGCACCGCTGGGTAGAACTGGATAGAACTGGTCATAGAACTGGTCATAGAACTGGTCCATGGAGAATAGGGTCCAGTTTAGATCTGGTCGGTCCAATTGAAGAAAATTTAAGAATCTCAACAACTCTTCTTCTAAATGCGACCAGTTCTAGGCCGGACCTTCTTTTTAACGGGCCAGTTCTATGACCAGTTCCATGACCAGTTCTATCCAGTTATACCAGTTCCGCGCCGTCGGAGGCGACGGCGGGGGGGGAAGCGCGCCAGGCCCCACTCCTCAAAGTCGGCGCCCTTCGCGGTCCGCAACGCGGACCGCGAAGGGCGCCGACTTTGAGGAGTCCCACGGTTGTTCCACGTGGCTGTCCCGTGGGTAGTCCCACGGTTGTCCCAAGGGCTGCCCCGTGGGTTGTCCCGTGGTGGTCCCGCGGGTTGTCCCACGGGTTGTCCCGCGGCGGTCCTGCGGGTGTCCAGTGGTTCCGTATCCGCGCGCATCGGCATCTAATTACGTGTCGTGCTGGACGCATATTCACGCACCAACACACACACACTTAAATGCACGCACACATGCAAGCACGATAATACCATGAAACCACCAAACACATCTAACCCGGACGGTGCCCGGACAAAAAGTGCCCACACCCAGGGCGGCAAGACACTGCGACGCGATAACAACCGCAACAGCATGACGCACTTGCCTCGCACCCCTCCCCCCCGAAACCCAAAGTTGAAGTGTCCACATTTTGTCCCTGGCGCGCGGCCTGCCGCCTGACCCCGCCAACTTTGAGTTTGGGGAAAGGGGGGTATACATATTCGTTCGACGCGATTTGACCACGAGTTGTCTTGGCGCGACAAGTGTGGACACTTTTTGCCCGCCCACCGTGGTTCTTATGCTCTTGATTGGTGCTGCAATACGGCGAGGGCATTGGATAAGGAATCGCTGGATAAGGGATCCAGGGTCTCGAAGCCAGTGGGCCTCCAATTGTGGATCGGCCATGGGCATCGCCACTGATCCAGAGCGCGCACAGGCGGCCCCGCGCCCCCGCGCCCCGACGTGGAAAGGGCGGAGGCTGGCAACGCTGGGTAGAACAGGATAGAACTGATAGAACTGGCCATAGAACTGGTCATAGAACTGGTCCATGGAAAATAGGGTCCGGCATATCAATAACTCTTCTTCTAAATGCGACCAGTTCTAGGCCAGACCTTATTTGTAATTGGCCAGTTCTATGACCAGTTCTATGACCAGTTCTACCCAGTTATACCAGTTCCGCGCCGTCGGAGGCGACGGCGGGGGGGGAAGCGCGCCAGGCCCCACTCCTCAAAGTCGGCGCCCTTCGCGGTCCGCAACGCGGACCGCGAAGGGCGCCGACTTTGAGGGGTCCCACGGTTGTCCCACGTGGCTGTCCCGTGGGTAGTCCCACGGTTGTCCCAAGGGCTGCCCCGTGGGTTGTCCCGTGGTGGTCCCGCGGGTTGTCCCATGGGTTGTCCCGCGGCGGTCCTGCGGGTGTCCAGTGGTTCCGTATCCGCGCGCATCGGCATCTAATTACGTGTCGTGCTGGACGCATATTCACGCACCAACACACACACACACACTTAAATGCACGCACACATGTAAGCACGATAATACCATGAAACCACCAAACACATCTAACCCGGACGGTGCCCGGACAAAAAGTGCCCACACCCAGGGCGGCAAGACACTGCGACATGATAACAACCGCAACAGCATGACGCACTTGCCTCGCACCCCTCCCCCCCGAAACCCAAAGTTGAAGTGCCCACATTTTGTCCTTGGGGCGCGGCCTGCCGCCTAACCCCGCCAACCTTGAGTTGGGGGAAAGGGGTGTATACATATTCGTTCGACGTGATTTGACCACGAGCTGTCTTGGCGCGACAAGTGTGGACACTTTGTGTCCGCCCACCGCCCCGCCCGCATGGTCTTCTGGGAAGAAGAGTTGCATGGGTCGCACCAAGGGCGCCCAGTCCTGGAGGCGTATAGAAGATCGTGCTGCCGCGAGTTATTATGTTCGTGCTGAGGAGTCCGACCGAGCAGCAATCTTTGTGCAGCCTCCGAGGATCCGCGTTGAGGGAACATCGCATTTGTGCTCGCCACTGCAGCTGGACCAACATGGGATGACTACCATGAATGCTAACAGTCGTGCCACATATGGCTCTGGATTGTGTAACATCTGTATGCAAGTTGTGTTGTTATCTGCGTGTGTCGCCGAACTGTCCGCGCCTGGCCTGTCCGCTACCGACAAGGAGATCGTCGAGAAGGTGATCAGGAACACCGATCCGCTTCACGGACGAGGTGGAACCAACATGGCAGGGGTGCTGCTCTACGTCATCGGCATCACGTTCGCCTGCCCAGTCTCGAGCGACACGGTGGCGCGCTCAGATTGGGGGGCCATCGAGGGCAGAAGACATCGTCGAGCGCTGATCTCGTTGCCGCCTACGCACCATCATCAAATCATCATGTGTTCAGAGATTGTTTCTCTGAAAGGCTCAAGATAATGGCCCCGTAACAGTTGCGCTCGGTCATGAGCCTGGTTGCTCAAGCCTCGAGGTCACGAGTGCGCTGGACTCGTACCTCGAGTCATACGCAGACATCGCGAGTCAGAAACTCGTTGAATTTCTCAGAGAATTAGGTCAGAAGTTTGGCTGGATAGACTTGCTCTCCCAGCTTTCCTCGCTGAAGGACAGAGTTCGAGACGATGTGGGCGCGATCATCGGTGATGACGACGTCGCTACAGTCTCCAAGGAACGCTTGCGAGACGAAGAACAAGATATCCTGGATCGAACCAACTTACCTGGCGAGCCGAAACACGAAGGAAAGAGAAGGCAAGCGCGGTTGCACACTCCGCTCCGCACGCGGGTCGCCATTAGACGACTGCACAGACAGTTTTGTCATGTGCCTAATCGTGTCTTCGCGCAGCTATCGAAGATCTGGGATGTCATCCGACTACATTGAAGCTGCCGAGAATTATCGATGTGAATATTGCGAACTTCACAAGCCGTTAGCTCAGACTCACAAGGTTGCCTTGCACCAGAGATTCTGTTCCAATCATGGAATCGGTGACGACTCTCTAGAGGTAAAGGACAACAGTGGAGAACGTTACACCTTCTTGAACATAATGTGCCAGGGTACAACATTTTTGCGCGTAATCTTTGTCAAGCAACCGAGTCTCCCGAGCAGATGGGCCGCGCCGGGGGACACGGTGAACTTTGGAAGAACAGCTTCAAAAAGGTAGCACACGACGACAATGTTACCGGTTCTCGATGAAGTCATCTCTACTGCATCAGATCAGAAGTTGACAACACGAAGAATGAGATGCCACGAGTCGGCGGGCTCGCGCCTGCTCAGTGGGTACTCGGAATGACGCCTCGTGTCCCAGGGAGTCAATTCGAGGACGAGGAAGCTTTCGACTTAAGAGTGCTCGCGACTGTTGCAGAGGACGGAGCCGACGAGTTTGCTTGCCAGGCTGCGATCCGGGCGTCTGCCAGAAAAGCATTCGCAGAACACGACGTCGGGAGTAGGACGGCAAGGGCCGCTCTCCGAAAGGCAACACCACTATCTGGATAATATCAAGTAGGTGATATAGCGTGCCATCGCAAAAGGCCGAGGTGGAGCATTGGTTCTCGCATCGCGAGGTTCGACGGCAAGGACGCGTAGATTATCGCAGAGGGTGCGCCTGTCTGCGTGGCTGTCGACAGTCTCCGACCGTGTACTGCGGCGGAAGCTTTGTCATACCAGTATCTCTCTAAGCACCATGACGGTGGTGCTGAAAGATATGTACCTCCAGATGGGCAACAGCAGTCTGGCGTGGACGAAAGACGTGACCTGCCAGACCCACGGGTGCAAGAGCATTCTGTGCAAGAACATCCCATGGCTACGGATGAGCTGCCAGGGACCCCAGAAGACCCCGAGTTCATTGAAGAAGCATTTCGCCACATGGAAGATGATGAACTGTCTGATGGAATGGTCGTTCCTGTGCCGCCCGCGACGAGATCGCCGCCAGTGACTCGAACGCCTCTTCAGAGGTCGTTCCTGGACGACGCCCCGCGCGGCATGCAGAGTCGCAACGAGTGATGCGCGGAAGGATCGAGAATGCCGATGGTAGCGCGGGAAGGGTTCCCCAAAACGTCTCGGAGTCAGCCCCCGAACCAGCGAACCCACTTCTCGATGCCGTGCGCTGGGCCGGAACATCAGGGCCGGGCATGGATCTGCTAGCCCGCAGAGAAGCTTCACTTGCTGTTAAACCACATGAATCGCTTGTCGGATTCTTCAATGGACGCACCGCTCATCAGCCAAAAAAAGATGAAGAGTGCCAAGAATCTGGAATACCATCGAGAATCTTAGGACGCTAGAAGCGGCTTGCGCCTAGCAAGACAAGACGAATGGGGAAAATGGCGGGCGTTCAACGCCGCCGTGCCTTTGATCCCGTGGAATTGCAAAATGTTCTCGACTGAGGATACCGCAGTGGATAGAGATTGGCAGGAATGATCATCTCGGTAGACCGGGTGGACCTTCGGTTGTACCGCAGTACGAGAGTAGATTTGTCGCGCGTAGAGATCTGGAAGAGTTGCGGGCATCCGCGCGGATTCACCAACATGCGAATTAGAAGGGCCAAGGTTGATAGTATCATGGGCCGCCGGCACAGAGAAGACGCTCAAGCGTGCCGACATTACATCTGCGTGCCTCCAGGGTCACGAACTCGACCGCTTCATGCTGCTCAAGACACCGCCCGACGGACTCGAAGGAGTGCCGAATGGTGGAGCACTGGTCACGCGTATGCCTGTCTATGGCACGCGTGACGCAGGACGAGGCTCATGGAAGAAAATGCGCCAAAGGTTTGAAGCTCATGGTCTAGAGGAGAATCGTAACATGCCTGCTCTGTTCAGTATTCACAATGACACGAATGAGTTCACGTGCATGTTGGGTACACAGTTGGATGACAGAGTGTGGGCTGTACATAATGAAAGTCAGAAAGTTATCAATTCGGTATTCGCAGAGTTTGATACTCGCGAGATCAAGCGGACAATTTCCGTTATTGCGCTTCAGAAGTTGTTCAAGATGGAGATTTCACAGCGAGTGCCGCGGCCGAAGGCAATTTTGAGAAGATGAGAGCTGCGCTCTATCCTGGAGACAGCCCCCGTTCACGAGAAAATGCAAGGATGGCGAGACCGCAGAGCTCAGATTGGTCGCTGGTGCTTTGTTATGGGCTACACGTCAGCGTTCAACTGAGCTGCTGTATCGCGCGAACAGACTGCCGACAGCAGTGCGCCACGCTAAGGTACTCCATCTCAAAGAAGCCAACCGTGCATTTGAAGAGGCAACCCAGTCCGCTCACTGCGGTCTAGTGTTCAGAGGTGGAGCTTGTAAGTGGAACCAAGACATGCTAGTTCTTACTGTTGCTGACGCCAGCCAGGCTTCAGAAGATATAATCAAGGGCGAAATCGAGCCTCTGAGATCACAGAAGGGCTAGCTTCAATGGACTCGCAGGGACTGGATTCAGCGAGGGGAGCAGTGATCATGTTCACCCTAAATGTACATCTAGTAAATTTATCCAAAGGGGTATGTAAATCTAGACTACAAGCATCGACCCTGGCTTGTTTATGGGGTGTAGAATCTGGCGCACGCAGTCTCGCCGCCATCGCAGATGCGCGTGGGATGCTTGGCGCCGGAAAGAAGCTGTCAACACATCGGGGAGACAAGTCAGCCATGTCTAGAAGACATTTATGGATGACGGGTTGTGAAAGCTTTGAACAACACGCGAGAGCCCCAACTATGGGCAAGACAGAAGTTAAGCGCTTGAGCATTGATTTCAGTAGTCTACGACAGGACAATTTGATTTACAGAATGGAAGAAGTAGAGATCTTACATCCATGCATATCTCGTGGCAATATCCGATGGATCGATACAACCAGTATGGCTGTTGATTGTCTGACGAGGGATATGCCTAAGGATTCCCTTGTTCAGATCGTACGTACTAGTTCGTATGACGTAACCCCAGACCCTGAACCGACCTTAAAGAAGGTCAAGAATCAATCGGCGAGGGCCATGCTATCCCATCGGGGAAGTGAGTGCCTGAGTCTTGGCTGCCTTTGACTTGAGTAATTCCAACGTGGGAGTACTCCATGTATTGCCCTAGAGGCTTACTTTGACCAGCCGTACTGCGCGGTCTGCCGGCTAGCTCGTGATAAAGTTTCACGGGTGTGAGATAGTGCGTGTGTGACGTGTGTATACGCAGCACTCGCCGCCACTCGCCGCCGATTGACCTCTAGGGGCCGCTTTTTGCCATTGCGCCGAAATGCATCATAAGCACAAGTCATGAGACATCCACTGCGAGAGTGTGAGTCCTGAGTGTCGAGGGCACGGCGTCTGAAGACATTGAAGTCCCACGAGGGAGCGCGATGTCTGCATAAAGTGTGAGGAAGTCCCGCGCGAGAGCGCGATTGGATAATACAATGCGAGGAAATATGATTTGGGAGCTGCTGTTCGTGTAAGTCGGGGGGCCAGGGGCCCAACCTGAGCCTTAATATTTTCCTTTGTGCAGAACAAGGTGCAAACCCCGGTAGGTGCACTTTACTTGAAAAAATGGTCGCCAGAGGGGGGGTCAACACATATTTTCGTTTAGCAGTGAAAATCCGACAACAACAACAACACAAACAAGTACAGCACCACAACCACCAACAACAACAATCAGTTTAAGACCGCTCGCTCGTGCCAGTCACCACGTATATCTCTAACCGTCGATACCCAACCCCTTCGCCTTCGATCTAACCCCCTAAAGGGCATATTTCCTTTACCTGCAACGTATTTCGTGCAGCCCCTTATGGCAGGGGAAGAGAAGAAGGATGGAAAGACGGAGCAGGGGGCGAGCGGGTTGCGGAAGCGTGAGTCTTGCATGAGTCGCAAGGAAGTCTCGAGCAACAGCGCGATTCCCAACGCGAGAGCACGAATCCTACAGACACTGTGAGGCAATCTCGCGCGAGAGCGCGATTTAGGAACCTCTTGTGAGGAAGTATCAGGCGGGAGCCGCTGTTGTTGTAAACGTGGGGGCCATGGGCGTAGCTTCGCGACATTTCAGTTTTTCTTGTAAGAAGCAGGGTGCGAGCCATGGGAGAAGCATTTTCATTGACAAGAATACAATGAGAACCGGGCAGGGGAGCTCAACAACATTCTTCCGGTAGAAATTCGAATCTAACAGCCACGCTTCCCGCCTGACACCTCCTCACATGTTTTTCAAGATCGCGCTCTCGCGTCGCATTTCCTTGCAACGTCTGAAGGGATTACGCTCTCGCGTGGGACTTCTTAGCAGTTCGTTGAACCGCCTCGCCCTCGACACTCAGGAATTACGCTCTCGTTTTGAAGTTCCTCACGATTTACTTGGGAATCACCCTTTCGTTTTGGACTTCCTCACGATCTACTTGGGACTTGCGGTTTATGCAGGACCGACTCTTGAGCGACCCGCCCGTTCGGTTTGGCCGTCTGGGCCCGCCCGCCCGACCCGCTCGTTCGGATCCGCCCGCCCGACGCGCCCGTCTGGTTCAACCGCTTGCTTGCTTGCTCCTACCCCTCTCATGTTTTCTCCCTCTCCCTTGTCCCGTCCCTCCTCCTTTCCCTCGTCTTTAGGAGTTACGCCAAATACACGTGACAGGTGAAGCACGATCGAAGACGAAAATGGCGGATATCGAGGGTGGGGACTGGACATGCCGGTTGACACGCGAGCCGATAAGAGCGAACAGTGCCCCTCCCGGGGCTCGCATTTTTTTTCAAGGGAAGGCCGTTGGGCTCAGCTAGGTTGCCAACCCCCAGTTTACAACAATAGAGGCTCCCGCCGGGTACCCCTTCACATGTTATTCATAGTAGCGCTCTCGCATAGCATTTCCTCGCTAGGTATGCATGGACTGCCCTCTCGCGTGGCACTTCCTCGCAATGTACTGAAATAACGCTCTTCCTCTGGACTTCTCACGATTTGCTTGGGAGTCGCGCTATCGCCCGAGATTTCCTCGCGATCCATGCGGGATTGACTCTTCAGCGACCCGCCCGCTGAACCCCGCCGTCTGGGCCTGCCCGACACGCCCGTTGGTGTCCGCCCGCCCGACCCGCTCGCCTGGTTCTGCCGCTTTGTTCCCTGCTCTCAACCCCCGTCCTGCTGATCTCTCTCATGTTCCACCTTTCTCCCTCCCAGTTGTCCCTTTCCTCCTCCCTTCCCCTGTCTGCGGGGTTGCGCCGACTGCACGTAAAAAGTAGAGAGGATATTTCCCCAAAGAGGGTATGATCGAAGAAGAAGAGTGCGGGTATCGAGGGTTTGGGATATACATGTCGGTTGACACGCAGGCAGAAAATAATTAACATATTTAACATACTTGTTGTTGCTGCTGCTCTGTTGACGTCGCCCACCCCGCGACCCACCCGCGACCCATCTGCGACCCACCCACATTGCGTTGACTAAAGATCCGCGCATGCGGTGGACGCGTTGTGTTAAGTTTAAAAGATCGGTGCCTGCGGCGGGCTTCATCAAATTTGCTGTTGATCATCGCAGACTGCCGACGATCCTCCCCCCCGCCCCCTTGCTTTTGTCCGCAACTGTATTCCTCACTGTTCCTTGCATACAGACTTCTGTGCTGCCCAATGTGCTCCTGAGACCGTTCCACTGGGCCCCCCACCGAGACGACCCCCCACAGAGCAGCCCAGGGCCCTCAGTGCCTTCGAAGCAGCAGCACCAGACGTGGTGCAGGAGCGCTCAAGACTGCGGATGACGCCCCTCCTCTCATCTCCTCGCTCACGGATCCCATGGGCCCCAGGATGTTCCTCCTTGTTCTTTGCCCGCAGGACGCCGTGCTCCCCAATGTGCTTCCAAGACCACTGAGCCCTCTACCGCGACCCCCCGCAGTCGGGTGTTGCTAGAAGTACCCCTGGCCCAAGGTACCCCCAGGATTCTCGGGGTGGCCCAGGCGGCCTCCATGGCACCCCTCACGAGTCCCAGAGGACCCCAGGGGCGCCAATCGGAGCGAAAAGCGGACGCCAGATCGGAGCTCAGCTACCCCAAAGTGGTGATCTGTGAAGCGTGCGGTCCTGCGAGATGGCAGCGACTGAAGCTGAGACTCGGGTGTCCGGGCAGGGAGTCCATAAGTGGCTCACGTGGCAGCTTGTCCGGCGCCTTCCACACAAGGTGGTAAACCTAGGTATGCCATACCGGCGCGGCTTTCGTGTTCACTGTGTAGCGGCTGGAGGCAGCCCTGCACCCAATGACAGCGGCACTGGGGTCTCGGCGTTCTGCCCCTCCGCGCAAGCCGAGGGAGGTCCGCACAATCTAGTGGTGGGAGTGCACCGGTGCCAGAACCCTCAGCCCACCTGCAGTTCGCCAGATATAGTGTCATCCCAGTGTCGTGAGGAAACCCAGACGGAGGAACCTGCGGGTGTGGCTCGCGGGACCCTTACGAGCAAGCCCTCCGTCGGGTGCAGGATAGTGCCTAAGGTCGCTAGGTGGTGGTTCATGTTAGCTGTGCCGGAGGGGTGGTCTACAGAGACCTTTCTCGCCCCCGCCGAGGCACCTTGGGCCAGGGGCACTTCTAGCAACACTCGACGCAGAGCAGCCGCAGGGGCCCCCGGCGCCTGCGAAAACGCAGCGGCAGACGCGGTGCCTCTGCCGGCCCGCCGCGGCTCCCGCTGCCGTGGCGTGCAGCACCGGCCCGGCAGCAGGCTGAGCGGCGTTGCCGACTCTGCGCTCGTGGACGCGGCCTCTCCTCCTCCTCCTCCTCCTCCTCCTCCTCCTCCTCCTCCTCCTCCTCCTCCTCTTCCTCTTCCTCCTCCTCCTCTTCCTCCTCCTCCTCCTCCTCCTCCTCCTCCTCCTCCTCCTCCTCCTCCTCCTCCTCCTCCTCCTCCTCCTCCTCCCCCTTCTCCTCCTCCTCCTCATCCTCCTGCGGGTCAGCCATCGAGCATCAAGCCAATGGAAGCAGAATCACTGTTCGCGAGCAGCATCAGCAGCAAGCAGCTTGAAAATAAACAAGCAGCCACACGCTGGTCGACGTGGACAGAGTCCACGGATGACCCTTCGCCTTCACTGCATCGCAGGGCCCCGCGCGTGCGGGAAAGGCGCTGCCTTGATGGCTCCTCCGGCGCCCAGAAGGCCACCGGCGCCCGGAAGGCCACCGGGGGCGCCCCCCAGAGCCACCAGACGCTCCCCAGACGCCCGTGCCGGGACGCCTGTGGCGGCCAAGGGGGTTCCAAGAGGCCTCCACAATAGTCCGAGCGGACTCCGAGACGAGGAGGAGGGGGAGGAGGAGGAGGAGGAGGAGGAGGAGGAGGGGGAGGAGGAGGAGGAAGAGGAGGAGGAGGAGGAGGGCGCTCCAAGACGCCCGAGGAAGCCTCCACGCGGCCCACGCGGCCACTGAGACGCTCCATGAGAGCTCCGAGAGGAGTACCCAGACAGTCCTACTGTTTCATCGGGCGTGTCCCTCTACAGGAGGAGTATTCGAAAATAGTAAAAAACGCATGGGGACGATGTTTCTATTATGTTTTGGCCATTTCTGTGTTTTGTGTGACTATGTTGTACTTTTCGTCCAAAGCCCCCCTGTATGGGAGACGTGCCCGACCTAATGCTATTGCAGTCAGCTACAATGCTGGGGTCAGCGCCTACGAGAAAGGCGGGCAGTGGCAGCGGGCTCTGGCTCTGCTCAGCGACATGCGGGAGGCCAAGCTGGAGCCTGACGTCATCTGGACGAGCCAGCTGCCCCGGCACACCCTGCCACAGCGCCAGCGCAACCTCCTCCTCCTCCTCCTCCTCCTCCTCCTCCTCCTCCTCCAGAGGACGAGGAGGATGATGATGAGGAGGAATGCTGCGCATCAGGCAGGAGAGCGAGCGGGCCTAAGGATCAAGACCCGTTCCAGTTCAGCTCCTTGCCTGAACTGGCATGGTCGTATCAGGAGGGGGGGGAAAAAACATCGAGATCATGAATCGTCGACGTCTGTGAAAACATGGGGAAACATCAGAATTGGAGGGGAAGCGGAAAACCCAGAAGATCTGAGAAGATACGGGGAAGCTCGGGATGTGTGCCTATGTATGTGTGTGTGTGCGTGTGCGTGTGCGTGTGCGTGTGCGTGTGCGTGTGTGTGTGTGTGTGTGTGTGTGTGTGACCTTGGGCCTCTGCAGTTTAGACGTGCCCTCCGTGTCCGCAGCGTCGTTCTCCCTCGTGCTCGTTCGTCTCGGAGGACCACCTGGGAGCCTGCTGGAGGCCTCTTGACCGGGGGGGGGGCATGGTGGGCCCGTCGAGAGTCTCGGAGCCGTTTTGGTCGCGATGCTTCCACCGAGCTCTCCCAACAAGTCTCGGTTGGGCCATCTTGGCGTGTGTGCAGGGCTTGGGCGCGTCGTGGACCCGTCCCGTGACGATTTCGGGCAGTCTGGCAGGCTTCTCAGGCAGCGTTGGAGCTGCACTGGGGGCCCGCCCAGGACCGTCTTGAGCCGTCGTGGGTGCTGGCTTGAGCTCTCAGAGGCCTCCACGGCTAGGCTGTGCAATGCTCTCGGCCGCTCGTGGTACCCCTGAAGGCCTCTTTGAACGGTTCTTGGGAGCTTCTCGGGGCCTTCCCTGTGGTCACCTGGGCTCTCCCAGGGAGCCACAAGAGAGCCCGAGGACGTCCCAAGGCGGCCCAGGATGGCCCAAGAGGCCCCAGACACGCCTCCAGGCGCCTCCAGCAGGACCCATGGGAGGGCCTCCAGGAGCAACAAGCACTGAGTTCCCGATGGCTGTCTCCAGATTTGCACATGCTCATTGATTCAGGCCTCGGGGCGCTTGGGACGGCCCAAGAAGCCCCTGAACTCAACCCGAGATGGCCCAATGGGCCCCCGAGTTGGCCCCACGACGGCCCAAGAGGCCGCCAAGATGGCCCCAAGACGGGCCCAAGGTGGCCCAGGAACGCACCAAGATGACCCCAATGGCACCCGCCCCACGCTCCCAGACCCCCCCAAAACAGCTCCCAGTGGACCCAAGGGCAACTGAGATGGCTGCACGAGGCTTGGAAGGGCCCCATGGGAGCCAAGGAAGCCCCCAAAGAGGCGTCACGAGACCCCCAAGAGCCACCGAAAGATCTCCCGAGAGGCCTCCTTTCACGAGGTCCTGAGAGACCCCCAAGAAGTCCTTCCCCCCTCACGCCTGATCGCCCCTCTCTCCTCGGCCGTCGCCTATCCCTTCTTGCTCCTCGCTCTCCGCTGATCACTCCTCGCTTCTCCCCCCTCCATCCTCGACCTCCTTGGTCCAGACTTCTGGACCCTCTCATGAGCAGCAGGTTGCGCCAGCCCTGTAGCATCATGCAACAGCAACATCAGCGAACGGCAGCAGCACGCAGCAACAAGCAAGCAGCAGCAGCGGCAGCACACAGCAACAGCACGCAGCAGCAGGTAGCGTGCAGCAGCACACACGAATCAGAACGGACCATATGCAGCATCCTTCAGCCACAAGCAAGAACAACACGCAGCAGCGGCAAGCATTACTAACAGCACGCGGCAGCAAGCGGCAACACGCAATAGTTTGCGCGGAATGAGAGGGTCGAACCCCGCGTTATCATTTCAGCCATTCGGCAGTATGTCCATGCCAATTCGTGCAGATTCCGTTCACGTCGTCAACGTGTCAACCCTAATCTCTCCTACATGGCCGGTGGAAGCGCGTGCGAGAAGCCCAGGGCCTCAAGTGGACAAAATCGCCCCTTCACGGCGCCACCACGGGGCCAAGTCGCTCAGGCAGGTCCCAGAGGCGCTCCAGAGGGGTTCCCAGGCCGTCAAAGAGCGCTCCAAGACGGCCTCAGTGGGTCCCGAGACGGCCCACGAGGGCCCGAAGCCTTCCGTGGGGGGGGGCTCCACGACGATCCAAGAGGCCGCAAAGACGCCCCAAGAGGACCCCGAGCGCACGCCAAAGAGGCCCACATCGTCAAATTCCTTTTTAGGAAAACGTATATTTTCAGCATGCCCGCCTTGCGTGCTCCTCAGCGGCCCAGGACACGCAAAGAGGCCTCCCAAATCGCCCCAAGAAGACGCCAGCGGTCCCTAAGAGCGCCCCAAGACGGCCCACAAGAGCCCCAAGACGACGCCAGAGAGCCCTGAAACGGCCCTACAAAAACCCTTACGACGGCCAAGAGAGTTCCGGGGGGGGCCCCAAGAGGCTCCCAAGACGGCCTCAGGCAGCCTCAAGAGAGCTCCAAGACGGTCCAAGGCCTCCCGGACGCCCCGTGACGGCCCAAAATGGCCCCAAGACGTCCCAAACCGCTCCCAGAGCAGCCCAAAAAAGCTTCAGAATGGCCCGAAAAAGACCCCCACAAGGACCACCAAGCAGGCCCAGAGACGCCCATTAAAAGAGCGATCGGTATGCGCGTATGGCACGGAGCCGCGCCGTGGAGGCGCACCAGGGGGACCTGAAGGTCGTGGGCGAAGTCCACGGGTTCGCCCTAGTCTTCTCTACAATGCAGGGACCCGTGCGTGCTGGAAGGGTCCCTGTCTTGATCGAGTGAAAATACCCCGCAACGGCTCCGGGGACGCCCCAGAGGCGCTCACGCGGCCCAAGGGGCGCCCAGGACGGCCCCATATACCCCCAAAACGGCCCAAGAGCGCTCCAAGAGAGCTCAAGACCGCCGACAACGGGCCCGACAAGGCCCAGGAGGCCTCCACGACAGCCCCAGAGACGCCCGAGAGGCGTCCCAGGATGGCCCCCACAGGCCCAAATCATTGTTTTTCTAACGAAAAGCGTCCAATTTTAGCACACACTGCTTGTCGGGAATATGGCGCACAAGATGGGACAAGATGTCCCCAAGACCGCCCCAAGACGGTCCAAGAGGCCCCCCAGAGGCACGACAACCAGCCCGAGAGAGCGTCAAGAGACCCAGGAGGCGCCCAACACGGCCCCCAGGCGGCCCCAAGAGGCTCCCAGGAGGCGCCCAGGACGGCCCCACACACACCCAAGACGGCCCAAGAGCGCTCCAAGAGAGCCCAAGACCGCCGAAAACAAACCCAAGACGGCCCAGGAGGCCTCCACGACGGCCCCAGAGACGCCCAAGAGGCGTCCAAGGATGGCCCCCAGAAGCGAAAATCATTGTTTTCCCCAGAAAACGCTCACTTTTAGAATGCGCCGCTTGTCGGGAATATGGCGCAGAAGCTGGTTCCAGGCCCCCACGACCGTCCCAAGACAGCCCAAGAGGCCCCCAAGACGCACGAAAACCGGCCCGAGAGGGCGTCAAGAGAGCCCAGGAGGCGCCCAAAACGGCCCCAGGGCGACACCAAGAGGCTCCCAGGACGCCCAAGGTATCCCCAAGACGCTCCAAGAGCGCTCCACGACAAGCCAAGACTGCCTTTTGCGGCGCCAAGACGGCCCAAGACGACTCTACGACGGCCCAAGAGACGCCGAAGAGGCTTCCCAGGAGGGCCCCAGGAGGCCACAATCCGCCCATTCCCTACAGGAAACGTGCATTTTCACGATGTTCCGTTTTTCGTCTTCACAGTGTCCAGGACGGCCACACAGGCCCCCCAGCTCGCCCCAAGACGCGCCCAGAGGCCCCCAAGAGGGCCCCCAAACGTCCCCACACGGCCCCGGGACGGCTCCAGAGGCGCCCGAGATGGCCCACGGGACGGTTACGAGAGGCTCCAGGGGGCGCCAATCCGGCCTCAGAGCACCCTTGGGAACCCCAGGACAGCCCCAGAGGCCCCCAAGGCAGGACAGGAGGCTCCCAAGACGGCCCAGGAGGGCCTCCAAGAGGCCAAAATCGTCCCATTCCCGGAGGGAAACGCACATTTTCACTACTATGTTTGTGTTTCGTTTCGTCCTCGCAATGTCCAAGACGGCCACACAGGCCCCCCAGCTCGCCCCAACACACAGCCAGAGGCCCCCAGGAGGGCCCCCAAACGGCCCCACACGGCCCCAGGACGGCTCAAGAGGCGCCCGAGACGGCCCAAGACGCACCCAAGACAGCCCCAAGAGCAGTTAAGCATGGCCCGAGACAGCCCCACCGCCCCGTCTCCAAGACGGTAGAGGCCCCCGCCGCCCCGTCTCCAAGCTTTTCCGTCTGCACAGTCTCCAAGACGGTTTCTGGGCCGTCCGGGACGGCTCCAGAGGCGGCCGAGACGGCCCAAGAAACACCCAAGACAGCCCCAAGAGCGCTTAATATCGGCCCAAGAGTTCCCCAAGACGGCCCCAAGATGGTCCGAGAGGCGCCCAAGACGGACCCACATCGCCCCAAGACGGTCCAAGAGGCATTCAAGACTGCCCATAGGGCCCCGAGAGACTCCCAGGAGGACGAAAAGAGGCCCCAAACGGCTCCCAAGAAGGCCTTGCATGCTTCTCGGGGAGCGTCGAACTTACAGCGTCGTTTTGGGAGCTTCTTGGACCCTCTGGGAGCCATATCTGCGCCATTCGGGGACGACTTGGGGCGGTGCGCTCGAAAGGTCGATTCGTGTCCTCGCATTGGGCCCGTCTTAGGGAGCTCGTGGGCCGTCTGGGAAGCCTCTTGGCCCGTCCAGGAACCCTCTTGGGCCGTCTCGCCGCCCTCTTGCAGGCCGCTCCCACTGGCCCCATTGTCACCACACTGCCAGCTAAAATTATCATTCGGCCCCAGCGAAGAGCAGATCAACTTCTCACGGCTACCCTCCCCGCAGAAGCTATGATGAACACATATTGCGGCGTGAGAAATAGCTTCTGTCCACACCATGGCATACCTACATGGGTGTGCTTCCACTGATACCACCTCCACCACCGCGTTCCTGCCTTCAGGCCTGCTTGCCTGCATCTTTCGCCCACCTCCACCTCCACCGGCCACCTCCTCCATCCACGCCATCCCCTCCAACCACCCCTTACCCGCGAGGCCCCAAAGACGCTCCTCTTCCACGTCCACGCCATGGCGGGCAGATTCCGCGGCCGGAAGGCCGCGGGTCAGCCTTAGTCAGCTACAGCGCTGGGGTCAGCGCGTGCGAGAAGGGCGAACAGTGGCAGCGTGCTCTGGCGCTACTCAGCGAAATGTGGATGGCGAAGTTGGAGCCCAACGTTATCTCTTCTAGACTACCATATGCAGCGCGAGTAAGAATGCACAAGGATCAGTGACACTAAATTTGCCCAGCCGGCCCTAAGAGAGGCACCCTGAGACCCCATGAGGCCACCAATGCTGCCCGGGTACCTCAATAGAGGGTCCCAGCCCCTCTCGGGCCCAGAGCACTGAAACACTGGGGGGGGGTCATGCATGCTCAGTGTTGCCCTGTGCCGGGGGCCTGCTCACGAAGAGATTCGGGAGCCTTGAGGCGGGGTCAGTGCAAACAGGGTTCAGCCAGAGCGCCCGATCTTGCAGGATCCTGCAAGGCCAGGGTCGCATTGACCCGGGTTTGGGCGCAGGATCCTGCAGGATCTTGCAGGATCCTTCGCATTGACCCGGGCTTGGGTGCAGGATCTCGCAGGATTGCAAGGCCTGACTGACCCGGATCTGGATTGACCCGGGTCAGAAGATCCCCGAGAAATGCGGCCAGGCCCCCGCTGGCCCGAGGAGGCCCCAAGAGGCGCCCATTATAGACGTTGCGCGCGGCTCCCGAAAGGCTCCCTGTGTGTCGGCCCCAACAGGGCCCCAGAGCAGTTTCGAGACGCCTCGAGGTCCCAAGGGGCGCTCAAACTCAGAAGCCGGGCGAAGGCTGGCAAACCCGTGGCTGCTAACACGGAGCTCCGGGAAAATGTTTTGTTCTTCCGGGAAGCAGCCCGCTTATTGTTTAGTGCGCTGAGTTGTATTCTGGGGTTGCGTTTTTTCCTTATGGGAAGGCCGTTTTAGCAGCCACGGATTTGCCAGCCCTCGCCCAGTTTCTGACAGACCTGCCCCCATGAGTTGAGTCTGTCTGTTGGTCAGAGATCGGGCTCTGTTGGGGGAGCCCCACACGGGGTGAAGACAGTTAGGTTTTCATGTTGGTTTTCGGACCCAAAGGGGGCGACACTTGGTGTTGCACTTAGATCTTGGTGAGGACATTTCCTGATCAACTTCATCATTCGATGAAAATCTTCTTCAACCTCCTCCCCATCCTTCTTCTTCCTCCTCATACTCCTCCTCCTCGTCCACGAGTAAAGGGTTTACGGAGGGGGAATGAGGGAGAAGGGGGGATGTACATAGATATTGGGGTAGTAGGAGGGATGGGCACCATTCCAGGCGAGAGGAGGGAGAGGGAGGAGGAGGGGGTGGAGTAAAGAGGGACAGAGGGAAAACATGAGGGAGGACACTGTAGGTGCAGAGACATGCTAAATATTGCAGTCTTTTTCGAGGGGGTCATTGGCCATTCCCCACATGTACAGGGGGAGGCATGATGAATACATTATCGATGTGAGCCTTATGGAGGGGGTCTTGGTTAGCAGGGCCCTCACCCCACCCAGTGTCATTTTCGATGGGGGCCTTCCGAAACCCCACCCATTGTAATTTTCGATGGGGTCCTTCCGAAACCGTTTTGGCTCAAACCAGCGACGAGTGGTTCCGCTGAGAGTCCTCCGCGATGTTGATTAGTCAATCAGTTGTTATCCATATATTTGCTGTTCTTGGGTTCTCCGAGTTCGGCACCTCCATAAGGCTTGACTCGTTCAACCGCGACGGCATCTCCAAGGCCGACGCCTCCATATTCGTCGACTGGTTCGACCGCGACGGCATCTCCAAGGCCGACGCCTCCATATTCGTCGACTCGTTCGACATAGACGGCATCTCCAAGGCACTCGCCTCCATATTCGTCGACAAGCCTGATTGCTGCAACAACACTTTCGGCAGCGAGATCGGCACTACTGGTGGCAGCGACTCTGACACAACTGGCATCGGCGCTACTGGCAGCGACATCTTCACTACTGGCAGCGAGATCGGCACTACTGGCAGCGGCATCGACACTACTGGCACGAGTACTGGCTGCGAGTTCGGCACAACTGGCGACAACAGCAACATGGACATGGATCAGTTCGAGGAGTTGGAGGTGGAGGAGGCGCCAGCTCCAGCAGCAGCAGCAGCAGCTCAGCAGGCGCAGCTCCCTTTCGCGTTGGACCAGTTCGAGGAGTTGGAGGTGGAGGAGGCGCCACCAGCAGCAGAAGCAGCACCGAGACGGAAGCCATCGAGGTCGGCCGAGGGCGTCGGCCACGCGAGGGAGGTCAAGTTGAAGAAAGCGGTGAAGGAGCTCAAGCAGAAGTTGAAGGTTGGGGTGGTGGGCTTCAGCGCACCTGCGACGGTTCATCCGCACCGTCGCTTCGCCAACCCAGCAAGCTGGGTTGGCGAGGTGGGGGGTGGCGGATGAGCAGATGCAGGCGCGAGGAAGCCTTGCCCACCTCGTGAAGGCGGAGAAGGCTTCCCACGAGGCCATCATCAGGAACGTTTCCACCATGGTGCCAGGCTCGGAGCTGATCACTGGGAGACCTGGGACGGCGCTGGGGAGGAAGCGCAAGGTCGAGGCGTCTCGGATATGACCGAACTCACCTGGCACCCATCGCCCCTTGCCCCCATGCACCCCTCCCCCATCGGACTTTAGGGGGAAACGCGGGGGGGGGTCGATGGGTGCAGGCGAGTTTGGTCATCGACAGGCGGGCGACTTCCAGCTGGCCACGCGGGCCGTCTTCCTCAAGCTCAAACGCAACATCAACATCGGAGTGAAGCACAAGCGCATCCAGACAGTTGCTTGTGCAGTTGCTCGGCTGCGGCAGGAGAAGGCTCTCAAGCATTGCTTCGAGAAGAGCGCGGTGGCCATCGAGCTCTCCGGCGACAACATAGTTCATGCGTCTGGAGGACACATGTGGGGCGAGGTGGAGGTGAAGCAGGCGTGGCGCCCGTCGAAGAAGTACCGCGTACTGAGGAAGAACGTTGCGCAGCCAACATTGGTGCAGCGCACCACCGTCAACCTGAGCCTCGTCAACCTCAGCCGCAAGGAGGGGAGGCAGTTTCAAACGTATTGGGTATCTCAGCCCACGGAGGCCGGCGGCACGAAGGCGATGCATTTACTTCCTGGCATTCTGAAGGGCATGCCAGAGCAGTGGGATTTCCAAAAGGTAGCGAAGCTGACCGAGACGCTCGGCGCAGTATCGAGCCTGACGTTCATGCCAATGTGCGACAAGGCCAGCAGCAACGTGAGCATCGTGAAGATGTGGGCGGGCGCCGAGCAGCAGTTTAAGGAAGCGTTGCCCGAGCTTGGCAAGAAGTTGCTGTATTTTCCAGATGCGCGCGGTATACATTCACACCACCGCGGCAAGCTGGCTCTCAAAGGACTGCGCCCACACACCATGAGACACTATTCGATAGCGTCGATGTCTAGATACAGAGGCAACCTCTCGCGGTGCATCCACGGCATCGAGAATATCGTTCAGTCTCAACTTCATCGAGAGGTTGGCCCAGCCCCTCCATTCCCCGACACGCTGGAACGAGTGGCGGACTTCCTCTACGACTTCAGCGCTGGTCACCTCAGACGACCAGGCAAGGGCGGCAAGGGCGACGGCGAGTCGCAGCTTCTGAAGGACCTGAAAGGTTTGACCGCCATGGCCAACGGCAGCCTTACGGCAGAGAAGTGGACGCACTGGTGTTGGGACGCCTCCCTGCAGCGCCCGTGCTGCAGATCGCTGCAGGACTCCGTGGAGAAGACGACGGTTGCAGCAGTCCACGCTCTTTGCGGGAGCGCGGATCCGCGGCCAGCCGAAAGCCGTTGGATTCATTTACTTCCCAGCTTCAAGCGCACGTTGGTACGCAGAATCCTACACAGAGTTGGGCTGGACTGCTTCGTTGATACCATCAAAGAGGGCGAGCTCGACGGACTGGGCGGGCAGCAGTTCGGCGTGGATCAGGAGGGTACCGACGCGTTCTTCAAGCACATCATTCGGGTGCGGACCAAAAAGGTAAGGGACTACTACGCCGACGACCGCAACATGTACAAGTTAGTTGTATTCACGGCCGTTCTCGAGGCCAGCGATGGCAACTTATTGTATCCACTTCTCGGCGATGCGATCAAGGATAAGGCCGAGGAGAAGAGCAAATTGGATACGCTCCTCGGCGAGGACTCCGTCATCGGGCGCTTCAGCCAGGACATGCTGGGCCTTTTAGATTCTTGGAACACTGGAGATCGTGCGCGGCGCCCGTGGATGCTACTTGATATTCTTGGCGCGCCCTTGACCGACCAGGTCTTTTCAAGATGGGCCAGGGGGCAGATTGTAAAGCTGACCACGGTCATGCATCGCAGGTACGAGAGTCGGTTCAGCGCCTGGCCTTATAGGCTCTACCCTTTATCACACGGCCGCTCCACGGAAGCAGACAAGAAGAGGGTAGCTCGTGAGGCACTCGACGCACCTGACTACATGATCGACTGCTACACCAGGGGGATCCGCAACCTCTTCCCGTCGGACGCTGCATTGTTATCAACGCACTGCCGAACGGTTCTTGCTGCCGACTTCAGGGCGCATTGCTACGGGACCGACATGATCGAGAGGCTGAACGCGCTATACACAGCTCGCCACCCAGTGCGCGCTCCAGGCAGGAACGCGGTCAACGCAGAGCGTGAACATTTCTTGGACCAGGTCAAGGCCATCCACCAGAAGCAAGGCGGCGACGACCCCCTTGCAGTACGTAAGTTGGGCAATTCGTCGTCAGTGGAGGCGGTCACTTACATTCCTTTATGGGACGGCGCTGCATTCGGTTCGGTGCCAGTTCTACCTGCCCTCGGCGATGCGCCTGCTCCGATGGCGATCGAGGATGCGCCTGCGAACGCAGACGAGCAAGCCATCGTCCCAGCAGCACCCGCAGCGGAGCACAGGAACTTCGAGGAGCCCATCGTCGCGCGCATCCCGAACCCGAACCTGCTACCAGGAGACCGCGCGGCCGGTGAAGAGGCCGATGGCGATGGCACCAAACGCGGGCTTAGCCGATACATGTTGGCGAAGAACCGGCACCTCGAAGATGCTAGGAAGTCGAAAGGATCACGGATGACCTGGAGCGAATGCTTAGCTCACGGCGAGGAGTTCCGGGAGCTCTATGCAGATGCAGATCAAGATGTCTACGCCGAAGCCTACACTGATTGGCGGCATAGTGGAGGTCAGCATCAACATGAGCAAGTACAACAACCTTACGAACTGTGGTGTGGAGGCGGCAGCAGAGCGAGCCCCTTTACGCCAGACGAGCTCTGCCAGTACATCGTTCAGCACGGGTGGCCGAAGGACAGCGCCGTGTTCGACGTTGACCTCGTCGAGAGGAGGGCCACCCCAGATTTCAAGACCAAGTTCACGGACACAGACGAGATCGACCCTTGGGGTATGTCACGTTCGGCGAGGAATGCCGACAGACCTGGGTCGAGGGTTCCAGCAGCCTGGGATGTCGTGGAAAAGGGCATCTACAATTTCTTGCTGTCTATCAATGCTGGCAAGGGCGAGGATGACGCCTCGGACGTAATGTTGATCATTGCAGGCCGAGCTGTCCACGGTGATGGCCACATGAGGTTTGCGAGCTTGGCCACCGACGTCACCTTCAACCCGCACGTTTTCGACGTGACGTTGAACGAGTTCGAGAAGCATGCCGACGTAGTGTCGGAGGAGACGCGTCGGGCTCGGAATGGCCGCCGCCCGCGCCGCCCGTTGCCCGGTAAAAATATATGTTTCGGGCCCCGATTTTTCGCCGCCCGCGGCGCCCGTTCCCCTGTAAACAGTTATTTTTTCTGGCCCGACGTTTCGTTAAATCGGGGGTCTGGCGGTCCTGGACTGGGGGAGTTTTTCTCGCGGGTATGGTCAGCGCGGGGCGGCGGCCACTCTGTGCTCAAGGAGTTGGCGCTACCGTCTTGGGTGAATATCGCGGAGCGGCAGAGCAGGGTCAGCGTCAGGCATCGAGCTATCGACACCAACACGTCGGACGAATGGATAAACTTACTCATCGACAAGCTGCAGCATATGGACATGTACATCGCCGATTACGAGATCTGCCACGACACAGGGACGCTGAGGAGATCAAAAATCATAGGTTTGAAGCTCATCGGCCGCCTCTGGGATCCAAGCATGAAGAAACCTTTGGCATTTTATCGTCGAGGTGGAGGCGATCCGAAGATGCGCGAGGGCGACCCCTTCGGCGAGGAGGCCCAGGCGATGGCAGACCGAGATCTTGCACGGCAGCGCGGGGGCTGAGAACGTGGCGACAGAGGACGTGGAGGCCGAGCACGTGGGCGCGGACGTGGACGTGCAGTCGCAGGTGCTTTGCCTGAGGGCCCCCTGCCGCCTGGAGTACCCGAAGAACCCCTGCCCATCGCCGACGAGCCAGAGCCATTCGTACGCGAGGACCCGCCTGACCTTCATGATGAGCGTGCTCTCGACATGGCTGATTCGGACTGCCAGTCTGAGATCGAGGAGGTGGAGGAGCTCGAGGCAGTCCACATGGAGGGGAAGCTGCCCGACTACATGGCCGAATGGCAACATCCACCAGTGGTCCCAGGCCCTCTCCACGTAGATGGTCGCCCGCCTGCCGATGATTTTCTAGACGAGGAACAGGGTGCAGCAATGGCCGAGGCAGCGTTTTCT
Source organism: Prorocentrum cordatum (assembly GCA_963575745.1). Classification (NCBI taxonomy): domain Eukaryota; class Dinophyceae; order Prorocentrales; family Prorocentraceae; genus Prorocentrum; species Prorocentrum cordatum. Next base: position 149,888 of record CAUYUJ010012259.1, on the reverse strand, counting down.
TTTTTGGAGGAGGTCGAAGGGGCCCCAGGGGATCCAGCTGCGGGGTCTTCCACGGATGGCCCACCACTCCCTCCCCCGCCAGATCCCCCTCAGGAGCCTTGGCACCTTTTGTCAGATCAGAGCCCTCAAGGTTACTATCATCTAGGTGGTAGGCAGGTTTTGCGTGTACAGCGGGGCAGGCCAGTCAATTCGGTTACGATAACCTGCTACCGTCACAGAGGATGTTCAATCTGTGTGCCAGGGCACTTGTGCGGCACGGATGAGGACATATTTAAATGGTTGTTCGAGGTGGAGCCGACGCCTGACGGCGCCCATGCATCCGTGAACAAACCATTGGCAAAGCAGCATATGGATTCTGGTAGGGCGAAGTGGAGTGCGAAGGCCCACAAAGCGAAGGCTAAGGCTAAGGCCGCGGCCTGAGTGATGCAAGCTCGAGGTGGGTGATCCCAGCCCAAACCCTCATAAACCACAAGCACGCACACACATAAACAAAACACACGCACACATAACAAGCTTGCGCCACTCAGGAAGGAGTAGGCAAACGCCCTCAACCCCTGACCCTCTGCCAGCAGTCGGGGAGTGATGAGGGGGCGGAGGAGGAGGAGGAGGAGGAGGAGGAGGAGGAAGAGGAGGGATGAGGGAGGAGGGGGGGGGGGGGAATGTGGATGGGGAGGAGGGGGTGGATGGGTGGATGAGGGAGGAGGGTGGATGAGAAGGAAGAGGAGGGATGCTGGTGGACTGGGGCGAGGCGGACGTGGAGGAGAGGGGATGACAGGGCGAGGGAGACGGTGGAGGAGGCAGGGAAGGACTAATACAGGAATGACGGGGGGAGCGCGAAGAGGAAGGGGGGGGCGCGAGGAGGGGGAGGGGGAGGCGACGGAGGAACGCCTCTTGCACGCTGGCGAGAGACACGCTGCGGCCCATGCAGGGCGCACAAAGGCATTTGGCCGTTCTGGAAAAAAAAAAACACATCTTGACATATTATACGTTTCCTGTGAGACATCCCACTTGTTCCAATGCATAAGCCTTGGAGTTACAGACGAATCCATATCAGAAGCGCAACAGGCATCAGTATCACCATCGTAATCGTTTAACAAAAAAACAGTTAAGCCCCCAAGAGAACCCCTGGCAAACCCGAGAGGGTCACCACCCGACCCCAAGGGCTTCCCAAACGCCCCAGAGGGAACCCAGGGAACCCCAGGGAGGCCCCAAGTGGAGCCCAGTAGGTGACATACAAATTTGCACGTTGAGCTTGTCTCCCCAAGATGGCCCCGATAGCCCCTTCCCCCCCCCCAGGGGCCCTCGAGGCGCCCCACAAAGGCCCCGACAAACCCCCTAAAGGGCTCCCAACACGCCGCCAAGAGGACCCCAGGAGGCACCAGGAACCCCTTTTCCCAGGCGTTCCCAAGACGCCCCTGAGACGCACCCCAAGGGACCTTCATAATACGCATCCAAGAAGTTCCTGTCGCCGAGACCAGACACGGTGGCGGGGCGAACCGAATGCCATTCCAAAATTTCAACGATCGCAATACGCTATCACGTTTTCTTGAGGGTCGTCGGAATGGCGCGAGCCACTTAGATCAATACGCTTACGCGCCCTATGGATAAAACAGTTATAACTGCGGCTAAATTTATTCGCACGCTGACAAGGGTCGGGGCCTTCCTGAACCTTTTGCATGTGCGCTCGCGCGTTACCGCGCGCGTGATTCGGTTTAGCGCACGATTCATGCCGCGCGCGTGCTCCGCTTACCCCGACCACGCACGCGGCCGCGCATGCCGACCCAGTCCCCCTCGCGCCCGACTACGCGCAATTGTTTTTGCGCATGCGCCGCGGTCTAGTTGCACCCAGGCCCATTAGTTGCGAGCCCCGCCAAACCGACCAGCGCGTAGTCGGATGGAAACCCAGATGCCAATTGATGTACATTCAGCCTTCCGCCCGCGTGCACGACCTCACTCTCGGCCAGGCAACATATCGCAATAACTTAAACATTCACTACGCACCGACTGGTTGAACTTAGTTAAATTCAACCAAACGGCACATTGCATGATAATGCGCTCGCCTGTGCATGGGTTGCCGCGCCGCCCACCCGAAACGCGCGCGCTCGCGCCCGTTCCGTTCCGCGCAACTAACGTCAGGCACAGCCTGACGCAACGTGCACTGACTCGCACTCAGGTCCAGGAGGGCCACCCTGCGCCAGATCGGCGTCGCGCGCGATCAGTCGACGCGCATTCGCGCTCCAACGCGTGATCTCACTCGGCGCGCGAAGCGCGCTAAACGGTTCGCACTGCGCACGGCTCGGCGCGCGAAGCGCGCTTCAAGGTTTGCAAGGTCGACCGCTCGGCGCTGCGTTCGAAAAACCGATCTACGTAGCCCAATCCGACGCGCGTTCGAAGTCGGTCGCGACGTGCCACGCGCACAATGTCTCGCGGCATGCGCATCCGTGCCCCATGAAGCGCAGTCACAGTCACATTCGCGCGGGCGCACTCACTCCGTCCGCGGCATGTCGCACTCTGGCATGCCCGATCCCTGCACCTCGCACCCAAACTCCTTCACGAGCACTGGCAGAAACGTCGAAACACGTCACGCATGCGCAGTCATACGCAGACCCTGTCGCAGCCAGGCCCGTGCCAATCAGCTCATGCATGCTCGCGCTGCCCCCCTCTCAACTGCCAGGCCCGCTCATCCATATCCTGACGCGCTCTCTAAGAAGCTCTTCAGGTTCTGTGAAGCCCGACGCTGGCCACCTCGCGCCCAGCCATTCATGCCCATGCCAAATTGCAGCGATGCGTTTCTGTGGGCGCTGGAGGAAGGTGGCGCGGCAGCCGTTGCCACGTGGGTTGCCGTGCAATTGCCGCGATGGCAGCGCCCCGATGCATGGCCGCGCGGGGGCTGCCCCTGAGATGTCGCTGCAGTGGAATGCCGCAGCCGACGACGTACACTGCGCCCCACTATGATGCCGCTGCTCGCAGATTTCCAGTGCGCCACCGCGGGGGCAATCGCCTTGGCCGCGGGCAGAACAGTCCATTGGCGAGGCCGCGCTGCCGAGTGCATCGTGAAGGGCAAAGCTTGAGCTCCTGCTCGGGGCTCCTGGCGCAGCTTAAGTGCCGCCAAGTAGCTGCGTCGGCTGGGTTCATTCGGGCGGCTTTACTTCGCCCTGGTGAAGTTGATCAACCGCCGTGCGACGGCCACCCGCGGTGAGTGCACCTCTGGTTTTGCCGACGCCTCTTGCCTACGTATCCTGCCTACGTATCTTGACTACGTCTCTTGACTGCGTCCCTTGCCTACGTCGCTTGACCACGTCGCTTGACTACGTCGCTGTCGCCGCTAGAGGTCTTGACTGCGCGAGTTGACTACGCCGCTTTCGCCGCTAAATCTCTTGGCTACGAGAGTTGACTACGTCGCTGTCGCCGCTAGAAATCTTGGCTACGCGGGTTGACTACGTCGCTGTCGCCACTAAAAATCTTGACTACGCAGGTTGACTGCGCCGTCGTCTTGACTGCGCATCTGCCGTCGCCCCGCGAAGTATCGCCGCCCCCCGCCTCCCGTCGGGGGAGTTACTCGAGCCAGCTGCTTCCTGGCGGGCGAGTTAATCGCTCCACGTTGCTTCGCGTCGGGCTGGTCACGTGCCGATGCCATCTTCACCTCGATTGGGCGACCCGCATCCATGCGCTTCGCGCCGCGGACCCCACCCATGCCCAATGGCCTCGCCCGCGCGAGGATAGAGCGCCGCGCGCCCCAATCGGTGGACAGATGAGGGGCAAGGATGCGCGAACTAAGGGCCCCCTGCGCCCTGCCTCCACGCCCGATAACGCGGACGAGCTGCGGCGCTGGAGGGCGCGGCGACGCGCCGCTGCGGCCCGCGAGCTGCCCAGCGGCGCCACGCCCGCTGCCCAACCGCGCCCGACGGGGCGCGCCACGGCCGCTCCGCGGCGGCCCAGCTGCGGCGGCGCAGGCGCTCGCGCGCAGCCCCCCCCCCCCCCCCTCCGCTACATTGCATCCCCATGCGGCGGTGGCCATGCTTCGGCCCGACGGTCGCCCTGGCACCGCGCGCCCGATGACCCCCCCCCCCCTGCACATTTTGCAATTCCCGCGCAGGGGCGACCGATCGGTCGGCGCCGCCGCTGCAGCGGCGCGCGAAGCATTTGGCCAACGACAGCCCGCTCACAGCAGCGCTGCGGCAGGATTTCGGCCGAGCAAGCGCCGCCCGTGACTGTCCGACAAGCGCCTATGCGCGATTTGCTGGCAACGGCGCTTGGCCTTTGGCCTTCGGGCACAGAGCCGTTCGGATCCCAAGGCCTTAATGCCCATATGTGATATACCCTCGGCACCGGGCCTAGCCCCTAGACGTAGAGAAGCCCCCCCCCAGCTGTAGATAGGACCATCCCAGCCAGTAGGTATGACCATCGCAAAAGTATCCAGGACCCGCCAAACAAGTAGGTGGGACCCTCCGAAAAGAAAGCAATCGTATTTGCCCAGAAGCAGATCGAACCCTTCCAAAAGTATATAGGACTTGCCCAACGTGTAGGTAGGATCCCCCAACAGGTAGATACGACCTTTCCAAAAGCCCCCCACGCACACACACACACACACACACACACACGCGCACACACACACACACACACACACACACACACACACACACGCACACACACACACAACACACACACACACCACCCACTCCCCTCCCCCCCAAAAAAAACAAAAAAGAAGACAAAAGTCCCCCCGAAACAAGTATATAGGGCCCTCCCAACAAGTAGATAGGACACTCCCAACAGGTAGCTAGGAACTTCCCAACAATTATGTCGGAATCTCCCAACAATAAGTATGACCCTCCCAACCAGTAGATATGACCATCCAGCAAGTAGTGAGGACCCTTCCATCAAGTAAATATGACCCCCAGATCAAGTAGATAGGACCCCCCCAAAAGCACATGGGACCCTCCCAAACATAAACGTGCCCCCCCCCCCCCCCCCACACACACACACGCATAAGTGGCGGGGAGCCTCCCAACAAGAAGGTAGGACCCTTCCAACAAGTATATCGGGACTTCTTAAAAGTAGATAGGGGCCTCCCAGCAACTAGATAGGGCCATCCCATCAAGTGTATACGGAACTCCCCAAAGTATGTTGGACCCTCACAAAAGTAGACCGGACCCTCTCACAAAGTGCGTGGGGCCTTGTTAACAAGTGTATCGGCACTTCCGAATAGTAGGGCCCTCCCAGCAAGTAGGTAGCTCCCCCCGTCAACAGTAGCTGGGACCCTGCCAAAAGTAGATAAGACGGTTCCAGAAATAGGTAGGACCCTCCTGACAAGTGGTTATGACTTTCCGAACAAGTAGATCGGACCCTCCCCAAAAAATATAGGTCAGCCAAACAAGTTGGTCGGACTCTCCAAAAACCATATAGGACCCGACCAAAAGCATGTATAAACCTCACATCAAGTAGATAGGACCCTCCAAGCAAGGAGGTAAACTGCTCAAAAATAAAACCCTTCCGAAGGCAGATAAGACCCTTTCCATAGTATATAGGGTCCTCCCAGAAGTGGATAAGACCCTCACAACAAGTACATACGACCCTCCCAACGAAAAGATATGACCCTCCCCAAAGTAGGTCGGACCCTCCACAAAGTAGAGAGACACCTCCAAACAAGAAGATAGCACCAGCCAAACAAGTAGAAATGACCCTCCGAACATATAGCTAGGACCCTCCCAGCAAGTCCATAGGCCGTTCCCGACAAATAGATAGGATCCCCCGAGAAGTAGATCAGAGTCTCCGCAAAGTAGATAGGACCCTCCGAACAAGTAGATAGGATCGTCCCAGCATGTGGATAGGACCCTCCCCAAAAAATGTGAATATGATCTCCCAACAAGTAGATAGGACCCTCCCAAGTGTATATAGGACCCTCCCAACAAGTAGATAGGATCTCCCAAAAGTAGATAGGGCCCTCCGGACAAGTAGATATAACCCTCCCAACAAGTAGATAGGACCCTCCCAACTAGATAGGACCCCCCCCCCGAACAAGTAGATAGGACCCTCCCAACAAGCAGATAGGACATAGGACCCACAAGACATATGAAAAACCATTGCCCCCTCTCAATATGTATGTATGTCGTTTCGGTTTCTTGCCTCACAAGAATAGGTGTTGGTTATCGCCCTCTGCGTAGTCACTCAATAGTAGGAATGCTTGAGTGCCCGCTTACAATATGTGCGTTGTGTGTTTTTGGTTGTTCGGTTCGGGTGTCTCCGGCCTCCGGACAGCCAGACCCATCAGGCCTCCAGAAGGCCGGACCATTCAAGCATTGGGGTTACGTCCGTGATGCAGCGGCCCTATCAGACAAAACAACGAAAACATGCGTTGGTGCCTACTTGAAATCTTCGGGCGGTGCTCACCAAAGAAACGCATTCGTTGATCGTCATTGTCTCTCCCCCACGATGTCGGGGCCCAGGGTTATTGCCAGACGTTCCCAGGACGAACGAACACACCTCAAGCTGTCTATTTCCACAGGGCCTGCCTCGGCCATGTCCGCGCGCCTCGGCCAGGCGGCGAGCGGCCAGCCACCGCAGGGCGACGCCAACATGGATGTCGACATTGAGTTGCCCGACGCAGACACGGCCTTGGTGTGCGGCGAGGAGCCGATGATGCCCACCGACAAGCGTCTCGGCGGCAGAGACCAATATCATCGGGCCCCCTCGTGTCTCTTGCGTGACCACGACACGCTCGACGGCCGCGTGAAGTTGGAGAATCCCGACAGCGTCAAGGCGGAGGGTCATGAGTGTCAGGAGGAGGCGACCGCAGGAACCGAGGCCAGCATGGGGCAGGAGGATCACGGCACTGGGGGAGATGAACGGCAGAGGTTGTATCGGCAGGCCGCCGTGGAGCTCTACACCAAGCTTGCCAAAATGATGAGCCGCACGTCAGTTGTTCCACCGCCTTTACCAGACGCAGAGCCTGAGAATGCCACGGCCGAAGCAGTCGAGGCCCCACCAGAGGGCCAAGGCGATGGGGAAGCTGCCGAAGGAGATGCGGATGCAGGAGGAGCACCCGAAGGAGAGGTCGGCGCTGTCGACGACGGCGGGGACGTGGAGAAAGACTTGGAGCTGATTCGGGAGAAGGGGGTCAGCCCCTTATCCATGGGGGCCCCATGGCCGACAGGTTCACACCTTGGGGCGGCCTGCAGGATCAAGAAGACGATCAACTCGTACGTCGACGCGCTAGGTGACCCCAAGTGGTTCGAAGAGTTCATTCTTGGAGCGGTCCACGCCTTGCACAGGCGCTACCAGAAGCACAAGCCCAGCATAATTGGGAAGTGCTCTTTTGAGGTGCAATTGGCTTACACTCAGGTGGACAATCGGCTTGCTGCGTTGATTACCCTGCACAAAACCATTAAATCATGGATTGAGGCCCAAGTGGATATGCTCTTGCAGGAGACGCTGGCGCCGTTCTCCGTCATGGTCTCCTACTTCCTCCACTCGGACAGCGCCATGTCGGAGGAACTCAACATCATCTTGACCTATGCCACGTTCCAGGGGATGTCGCTCAAGCTGGAGTCGGTCGCGCACGCGATCGAGACATTCGACGTTAGCATTCTCACCCACATCAGCGAGCTCGCGAAGGCCAAGCCCGAGGAGCCAGCTCCAGAAGCTACGCCCGCTGTAAAGGCTGAGGAGGGGAGCACGGCCACGGCCAGCGCTGGCACGGGCACCAAAAGGGGGAAGACCGCTAAGGAGTCGATCAAGCGAGCTGGGGAGGAGCTCAAGCAGCGAGCCGCCATTGGCCAGACCCCGATCTATCACCTCTCCGTCATGGTGTCGGAGGCTGTTCGGACATGGATCACCGAGCTTCCCGAGTGGTGGATTAAGGACGAGTTGAAGGCCTACGACCTCGTAGTCGAGATCGAAGTGATCGTTAAGCAATGGGACGCCAAGGAGAGGAACATGCGGACCGACCTGGAGGACGACACGTTTTCAGAGGCCGGCCAACACCGAAGCATTGCGACCCATCCATAGCCACGATTTGGGGGTTGGTTCAGGTCCTGGGGAGGCTGTCACGATGTTTTTTGGGGGTTGGAGAGGCCAGTAAAGAACACGTTTTCTGACGATGATGGCGTGGTTGTGTTGCAGGTTTTCGGTATTGGAAGGTGCTCAGGAGCTTCGCTGTCATCGCGAAGTGCGCTCACCACACGGAGTCCGCCAGGCCTTCCTCGAGCGACGCGCGGCACGCCAGGAGGGTGATCCTCGACCAGGTTCGGCAGCCGAGCTCTCCTGCGTCGGAGCTCGCGCGCACGCTGCAGGCATGCCCAGTGGGCAAGGCGATGATGGAGGCCAGCCGCCTGCACGTGGCTCAGAGCATCGAGGACGACGCGGCGACGGGAAAGTTCGAGGCCTCGTCAAAGCGTTTCGAGAGCCACTTCGCGGAGTGCTTTGACGATTTGCCGCAGTGGATCGCCAGGATGCGCCGCATCTCTGTCGAGGATGGCTTCGGCTTCATCGACGACCTCTTCAAGAACATGTGCCCTTTCTTCGCGAGCGCGCACGGTGCCATGCAGAAGTGGTCCGCGGCGTCGGTGCACTCGAACCTCGACTACATGGCGAGCAACCTGTCGAACTCAATGGACCTCATCAGGATCGGCAGGCACATGCTCATCGACATATGGGGCGAGCTCGTTCTGCCTATATTGCCGACGCTCAGCGACGCGCTACTAGCGCGCACTAACGGGTACGATATTCAGGGGGGTGATGATGGGCACCCTTTGATGGATATGGATCAGAAGTCCGAGCACGATGAGGCCATCACGGAGGTGAAGGCATCACACGATAAGACCATCGAGCACTTCTCCGCGACGGCGGTCCTCGTCAAGGAAAGCATCACCAGCTTCGGCAACACCCTGACGGACATCAACACCAGGTGGGAGAACGCCAAGGTGGCCTTACTCGGTCGCGTGGGCGAGGCTATCTACGATAAGTTGCCTGAGGAGTTCGTCTCTAACCCAGTCAAGCTTCAGAGCTCCATCGGGCATGCCACTGACCTGCTGAAGGAGATGCTCACATTCATGGAGTACTGCGTGAAACTTACGGATATGAAGGCACATGTCATGCAGATCGCTGAGCAGCAGGAGGAGTTCACGAACACTGTGGTCAAGTTTGCGGGCATGTTGAACTGGATGATTCGGGAGATCTTCGAGTTCGATGCCGACAGCTTGGCCACCGATCAGTGCCGCGTCCTGAAGGTGAGCGATGTCTTCAGGCAGTTCGTCAACGACGTAGGCTCGCAGGGCAGCTCTTCGCTGACGCGCATCCTCGCCGCGCCGACCCCCCAGCATTTAACCATGATGTGTGTTTGAAGGTTTCCACCCAGCTATTTTGAAGAGTTTTGAAGGTTTCCACCCAGCTCTTCTTTACATTGTGTGATGGTTTACTTCGTGGCTTTGAAGGTGTCGAGGGGGTCGGCGACGGCGAGGGGCGCGCTCGTCGGGGGGCTTCTCGCCCAGGCACGCCCATCTACACCGACGCCGCCGACAACTTTGTCAATGGCCTGCTCGCGGAGATCGCCCCCAAGCTCAGCTTCGGACTCGGCGAGGTCAGCGAGAGCGTCGTGCGAGAGATCGCCCAGGAGCAGGCTTTCGCCAGGCTGGTCACTGACGCCGACATCACTGCCGTCCTGCTGCCAGGCGTTGCATGGGCTGACGGCTCTCAGATCGACGATGCAGCTGTAGAGGCGGTTCCGTACAACAAGGCGTTCTCAGACTTGGTGTCATTCATGCAGGCAGGTTCCATTAGCGACATCTTGATCCCAGGCGCCTCTAAAGACGGCCTCGAGGCTCGCATGCCAGTGGATCTTGCGAAGCTGTACTTGGACATCGTGACGCAGGTGAAGGACTTGGTGGGGATCGCAGCGCAGCTGCACTCGAACCTCTACATGGACCAGAAGGCGAGCGAGGAGGACATGTTCGACAAGTTCCCATGCGCAGCGCATGATGGGGAGGGCGCTGGCACGCATGGACAAGCTCCTGAGCTCGAAGGAGGTCCACGAGTTCGAGAAGCAGGGCTGGGCGCTGACCGTCACCCCTCAGAGCGCGAGGCAGTGGATCAGCGCGCTCGCAGTCTACTCGTGCAGCTGCCGCAACCAGCTGTTCAAGAACTTGGAGGCGGTCCTCCAGTGCCACTCCAAGGCGTGCAAAGGGATACTTCCAGAGCTCGACGCGGCGGTCGACTCGAGCGGACGCTTCAACGAGAAGCTCGGCCTCAAGCTGTTCAACAACCAGCAGGGCGTGGTGAACGCCTACAACAAGGTGCATAAGAGCATGTCACACCTGGTCAGGGCGGGCAAGCTCCTGGAGTTGGTGCCTACCGTGGCCGAGCACGACCTGACGGCGGAGGCCGTCGCGACGGGCGTCACGTGCATGGCCATCGGCCTTGCAAAGGGGCGCGCTGCGCCACCTGGGGCGCCATCGGAGCAGTTTCAGTACCCACCCACCCCCCCCCTCCTACATAGAAGTGGAGAGGGGGATGGGGACGACGACGACGACGACGACGACGACGACGACGACGGCGATGCTCTGATGGCGCCCCAGATGGTGCAGCGCACACTTTTGTTAGCCGTGCAGGCGAAGGCGAACCAGGTCGTGGCGATGACCCGCGGCGTGCAGATGCTGGAGGATCTCAAGACATCCCCGACGGGCCCTGCGAGGGCCGCGGCGTTCCTGGAGCGCTACAAGACGGACAAGGCGAAGGACGTGCCCACGTGCTTCTGGGCGGAGTTCGAGGCGATCTCGGCAGAGGATCGTGGCGCGCCAGCCGCGGTCGGCGCCGAGGCTCCGCCTGCCGCCGATGGCTCCGGCGGCTGCTGTGGAGGGGCGGCGCGCGCGGCCAGCGGCAGCCAGTGCTACACGCCCCAGCCAAAGGGCACGGGGCCGCCGAGCCAGGGCACGGCGACCAAGACCAAGCAGGAGCAGCACGACAGCGGCGGGGCGTCGAGCTCAGCCGCGGGCGCCAAGCGTGGCGCGCCAAGCTCCAGGCCAGCTGGCCTGAAGCGCGCGAAGCGCTAGGGAGGCAGGCTCACTTTTCGGAGCCTCCCTGGGCCACCTCGCGGTGGGGATATGGGGGGTCAGACAATGAGGAGGATGAGAGGGAGGAGGATGAGGAGAATGAGGAGGAGGAGGATGAGGAGGATACATCATCAACCTGATGATGGTAACGACCACGATGATGCTGATGATGATGGCGACTATGCTGATGGTAACGACCACGATGATGGTGACGGTGGTGATGATGATGCCGATGAGGGTGATGATGATGATGATGACGGTGGCGAAGATGATGATAACGATGACAATGACGATGACGATGGTAATGGTGCTGATGATGATGCTGATGATGATGATGGTGATGGTGATGATGATGATGATGATGCTGATGATGATGATGATGTTGATGATGATGGTGGTGATGACGACGATGATGCTGATGATGCTGATTATGCTGATTACGATGATGACGAATAGGAGGGCGACGAGGATGATGAGAGGGAGGATGATAATCATGATAGGGGTCCCCGTGAGGTGGCCCGCGCGAGCGAGGCATTCTTTTTGTTTCAAGAAACAAGCCTGCGAGGGGACCCCTCGTGGCTCGTGCCGCCATCGCCCACTGCTGTGAAGTGGGCGCGGGCAAGGCGGCGGGAGAGCCCAGGACGTCAGGCGGCGAGAGGCGTGACATCATCGTCGTCGTCGTCGACGTCGTCGTCGTCACCTCCTCCAGCTTTTGCTGTTCGCCTGGGTTGTTTTTTCTCCCCCCTCCAGCCTTCCCCCCGTCCTCCTCCTACTTCCGTCCCCTCCCTCCTTCACTACTCCTTCGCCCTCCTCCTGCTCCTCCACTCCCCCTCCGCCCTCCTCCGACACCTCCTCCTCCTATTCCCACGCCTTCTCCATGCTCCTCCACTCCTCCTTCGCCCAACTCCTGCTCCTCTTAATCCTACTCCGACTTCTCCACTCCTCCCGCACCCTCCTCCCGCTCCTCCTACGCCCTTCTCCTACTCCTCGTCCCTCGCCCTCCTCCTCTTCCTACCCAACATACACGCTCTGCAGTAGTTCCACCCGTGGGCGATTGATGGTCACGGCTGGCCCGAGTTATGGGCGTTGCGGGAGGGCCACGGATCATAATGTGTGCCGCTGTTAGGTTGCGCGTTCGGTTATGCTAGTGCTATGCCCCGAAGTGTTTCGTAAAGTATAAGCTGCCTCAAAAAATCGCGACCCTAAAGGAAATGAAAAAACAATGCGTCGTTAGGAAGTATCGCCCCCGAAAGTCTTGACGAACGAAGTGTCGCCGCCAAACGTCTTGACGTACGAAGGTGCCGAGTGTAGTGTCGCCGCCAAACGTCTTGACGTAGTGCCCCCCCCCCCCCCCCCAACGCTGACCCGCGGGACACACTCAACCCATGAGGGCCCCCACAGAGCCAACCAGAGGCCCGTCAGAAACGCCCCAGCCAGCGCAAAAGGGCCCCGCAGAGCCCCCCCAAGCAAAAGCAGACAGCACCCAATAGGCCCCACGGCCCCAGAAGGTCTGGTCGTGGCTCTCTTTTTCTTTCCTCCTCCTCCTCCTCCCTCCTCCCCTCCTCCGCCTCCTCCTCCTCCTCCGCCTCCTCCTCCCTTCAACTCCTTCACTACAGATAAATGAGTTCCGTGACTGCACCCTCGTTCCCGACGGTATCGCGTACTATCGGGGCTAATCTTACTTGGGACATCCATAGGGAACTCCTGAGCCACGGACGGGCCCCCTGGTGTTCCACCACTGTGCCAAGGTCTGCCTCTCCAAGAATGGTGACCCCTCCGCCGAAGCCCAGACGAAGTCCCCCGACGAGACCCGCCCTCTCTCCCTCAGCGACGCGCCCAACAAGATCAGATCGCCTGCACCAGGGTCTCGGCTGGCTGTCCAGGCCTCCCCGTCGGTCTTGCAGGAGCAGCGGGGCTCCACGAGGGGCCGCAAGATCAGGGAGACCAGCTCGGCTGATCTTGGCATCGCTCGGACGTGTGCATTTTTCCCTTCGGCGAGGAGCATCCTTGATCATTTGGTGAAAAAACCATGCACGAAACCGAACAAATACAGGGAGTGGACGTCCGAGCGATGGCCAGTGATGCCCAGCTCGCTATGCGGAGCGCTGCATTGGAAAAGAAGTGTGCCGGCACGGCGCTGCGCCGCCTGTCCGCATCTCGCCCATGAGTTTTATATTGTGGGTCTTCGAGGCCATGCAAGTCCCCTCGTACATCATCGGGGCCTTGAGAAGGCTCTGCACGATGATCTTAGGGGAACGAAGAATGGCATAAACACAAAAACTCGGAGGTCCGCACGGACTTCTCGGATCCTCGCTGTACCCCCCTCGCGGCGCCTCCGGCGCCGCCCCTGGCACGCTCCGCGCGCCAGGGAGGGGGGTCCAGCGCCGATCTGAGACATCCGCGCGGACCTCAGAAGTTTTATTTTTATGTCACTATTCGGTTCCCTAGATCTGGCTGTTTGGATTTCTTCCGGAGGAACGGTAGCATATTCTCACGCTGTCGCTCGAACCGATCGCACAATGCATCATGCACTCCCTTCCCGATCCGTTGTCGTACCGTCCCGTTTTCGCGGACGAGATGAACCTTTTCTTCCTCCGACTTTACTCGGGAAAAGAAGAATGACATAAACATGAGAACTCGGAGGAGGTCTGCGCGGATTTCGTGGACTCCCCTGGCGTCGCCTCCGGCGCCGCCCCTGGCGCGCTCCGCGCGCCAGCGAGAAGGGTCCAGCGCCGATCCGAGAAATCCGCGCGGACCTCCGAGTTATTATGTTTATGTCATCTCTCGTTCCCCTAATCCCACCAGCCCTTTGGGCGCAGGTGGTTTAACGATATCTTTCTTCCCTCTTCCAAAGCCCCCTCTTCCCCTTCGGGGAGGGGTTCATCACTGTTCCCTCATAATATACACCTCCTCCACTAGGCGACTGGGAGCCAATCAGGAACAATGCGGGCACGCACCCACCATCCCTTGTAAAAAAACTATAGAAACCACACTCTGCCTCCAAACTCGGAGCATGCGCAGCGAACCCGATGCGGCCTCCCCCCACCATCCCTGTCAAAAAACAATACAGAGTACACTTGGCGGCGGCGGCGGCGGCCGCGGCGGCTGCGGCGGGGGCAGCGGTTGCCGCGGCGGTGGCGGCGGCGGCGGCGGTGGCGGCGGCGGCGGCGGGGCGGCGGCGACGGCGGCGGCGGCGGCGGCGGGCGGTGGCGGCAGCGGCTGCGGCGGCAGCGGCTGCGGCGGCGGCGATTCGGCAGCGGGGGCGGCGGCGGTGGCGGCGGCGGCGGCGCGACGGGTTGCGCGGCGGCGGCGGCGGCGGCGGGCGGCGCGGCGGCGGCGGCGGCGGGCGGCGGCGGCGGCGGAGGTGGCGGCGGCGGCGGCGGCGAATTCGCCCCCAGTAGCTGCCCATCCAAAGACGACTGCTGAATATGCTGCGGCTCGGGCCAGGCTCGGGTGCTACGTATGTGTTGGGAGGGCGGGTGGGAGTGAGCGAGACGGCTTGCGGGCGGGGAGGGAGTATTGATCACTGTTCCCTATTAGTATACACCCCCTCCCCCAGACGATTAAAAGCTAACCAGGGACAACGAGGGCACCCCCTACCATCCGTTGTAAAAAAGCAATGCGAACACACACTCCGTCTCCAAATTCAGAGCACGCGCAGCGAACCCGATGCGGCCTCCCCCCACCATCCCTGTCAAAAAACAGTACAAAGTACACTTGGCGGCGGCGGCGACGGTTACGGCGGCTGCGGCGGGGGCAGCGGCTGCGGCGGTTGCGGCGGTGGCGGCGGCGGCGGCGGCGGCGGTGGCGGCGGCGGCGGTGGCGGCAGTGGCGGCAGCGTCTGCGGCGACCGCGGTTGCGGCGGCTGCGATCCGGCAGCGGGGGCGATTGCGGCGGCGGTTGCGTCGGCGGCGGCGGGCGGCGCGGCGGTGGCGGCGGACAGTGGCGGCGGGCGGCGGCGGCGGCGGCGGCGGAGGTGGCGGCGGCGGCGGCGGCGGCGGATTCGCCCCCAGTAGCTGCCCATCCAAAGACGACTGCTGAATATGTCGCGGTTCGGGCCAGGCTCGGGTGCCACGTATGTGTTGGGAGGGCGGGTGGGAGTGAGCGAAACGGCTTGCGGGCGGGGAGAGAGTCTTGACCCCTCCCCCATTTACGTCCTTTTTCCCTGGACCTGGACGGGGGGAGGGCGCGAGGTGGCAGAGGGCCTCTTTCCTGTCAAGATGGCTCCAAGATGGCTTCAGAGAGCCCAACACAGCCCCAAATATCATTCAAGATAATCCAACATGTCCCCAAAAAACGCGAACAGCATGTTTCCTAAAGGCCCAAGAAGGCAACAAAACGATTCCAGGTGCTGTCAGAGTTCCTTCGCCCCCCCCCGGGGAGCCAACATCTTTCAAAAACCGATGGAACATCATTGATCATGCCTTTTTCGCGCTTTCGCTTCCGATGCGCTCTCGAGGTTTCAACATGGCCCCACGATGGCCCAAGAAAACTCCAGTAGCGTCCAAGAGCGCACCAAGAGGGCCCCAAAATGCGGTTTTGACGACCCCGTAGGGGGGGGCAAATCAATGACCCCCCCTCCTGTAATCGATGGAATCCAGGACGGCCCCCAGAGGCGCTCAATAGCTCCCAAGAGGGCTCCACGAGAACGCCAAGAGAGCCCCAAAAGAGCCCCATGAGGGTCCCATGAGGGCCCTACGAGGCCCCCGAAGTACCCGTGCTCGCCGCCTGAAGTTTATTGGTTTGGGCAACGAGTTTGGGAGATATGTAGGGCAGAGCGGGTGGGAGATTTCCGTTGAAACACATACCAATGAGGTGCAAGTCTGTGTCTACTAGATTGAAAGCTGGCGCCAAGGTCATGTTCGTTCCATTGTCATTTCCCACACCAGCGCTATCCCGTTCCGCTCCTACACGTGTCAGTTCTACCGTGTCCCGAAGCGTATGTTGCAGCATGGAGAAGACAGCATCCGGACATTGACGTGCGGTCCGAGGCACGTTGTGCCGCTCATGCTGTCTTGTTCGGCTTGTGCACGCAGTCTCCAGTTCACGAGCCGTGCTGCCATGCACCGTGTTCGCTTTGCTGCAGTTGCGTTGTGGTGTTTCCCGACGGGCCGAGCAGGCACTTCCAGCAATTTCAGAAGGGGCTGGGTTCCTGCTTATGTACCAGGCTTAGGTCGGGCACGTCCCTCTACAGGAGGAATGCTCCAAACTAGTCAAAACATGTTGCGTGTGCTGGAATATGTTTTGACTCTGTTCATGGTTTCGTCCGAAATCTCCCTGAAGGGGGACATGCCCGACCTAATACCAGGCCGCCCGTCGCTCGTCCCAGAGCATCTCCATGCGCCTCAAGCACAACGAAGATTCGGTTTGGTCTATCCATAAATGTCCTGCGTGGAAGTGCCAGGGGCATTCAGAACAGCACCCATGTGGCCCGAGTGAAGAATTTCCCCAGCTGTAACGTCGCCAGATCGTCGATTCTTCTTCCGCGTCTTCTATATTGGACCCCGCCTCTGAGGCCGAAGTTGTGCTCGGTGCAGTTGTGGCGTGTGAGATGTTGGGCATCCGCCGCTCGTGGAATTCCTGGGCGCGTCTGTGTTAAGCGGACGAGGACTCGTGGTAAACGGGCGACCCACCACCCGCCGTTTCAAATCATGTCTGGGTCCGTGTCTTTTGTGGTGCCAAACTCGTGGAGGCGACCAAATTCGGCAGTGTCGTAAGTGCCCCGCGGTTCTGCCGCTGGTCCGCGCCTTGCTCCCCAACCTCGCCTCTCAATGGTCATCAGAGGAAAGGACTTGGGCTGACCTTGCCTTCTTTTCGTCTCGTGATGTTCGCCCTTTTCGCCGCCCGCCTCGTTTCTTCTTGGGTGATTCGGTCTCCTTCTGCTCCTTTCTTCTTCTCGTCTTCCTCGCCTTCTCCTACCTACTTCCGCTCGTTGTCTTCCTCCACCCCCTGCAGCTCGTCCCCGTCCTCCCTATCACCCTCTCATCTCTCTACCTTCCTCCCCGCCCCCTCCTTCAAGAAGGCCCCCCAACGCCCTGAGATATCATCCCTACAAGGCACCGCGTGTGCCCCAATTCGTTTCGGGCGCAACTGCGTTCGCTCTCGCGCGCCAGGTCACGGTTCGCTATCCCCTCTCCCCAAGGAAGTTCCCGGGCCCTCAAGGATAGCCCCACCACGCCACCGCGCGTGTCTTCATTCTTTTTTGGGCAGTTGCGTTCGCATGCACGCGTGCCTCCAAGAGCAGCAGGTCTCGTTTCTCCCTGGTCGGATTATTCAAGGCCTTCGGATCTCGGATCTGGAGAGGGGGTCCAGCAAGTTATGTTCCCCACGACGTCCGAAGATTGCTCCAAAGTGGCCGCCAGGGGGTCCAAGATTATTCTGCGCAAGGCCCCCGAGAGGGAGGAGATCGTGAAGTTGCATGGCTTATCCTGTGACCCCCTCCCACTCTAGGTCCACACGGCTCCAAGACGGGCACCAGGGGCTTCCAAGAGGCCCGACGAGGCCTTGAACGGCCCCTCCAAGAGTGCCCTACCCGATACTCCTCTAAGACAGCCCGAGCTGAGACGGCCCAGGCCGGCCTCCCAGATGGCCCGAGGCGGTTCCGAGACGACCACAGACTGACCCACTGTTGCCCCAAAGCGTTTCCAGACGGCCCCCTGGCCTCCCGCACGGCTCCTCGAGGTCCCTGGGAACCCTTGGAGATGGCCTGTAGAGGCGTAGCGGGGGTCAACGGAGGGCCCAACGTTGGCCCCGAGAGACTTCAAGGGATGGCTCTCGAGACATCCATACTCACTCCGTTTCCCTGGGTTGCGTGGAAGTCCGAGCTGTTCCCAAGATCGATCTAGAGGGCCCCAAAGGATCCCAGAGTCGAAGGTCCACGTTGCCGCCAGGGAGAAACGGACACGGGTATCCGACTCGTTTCTCCAGCTTGTGTGGGAACGCGCGCAACGGCCGTAAACATCCCGTCGTCCGACAAGCGGGCCCCGAGACCGTCCAGTTATACCGGGAGAGCTGGCAGCAAACAGCAGCAGTTCAAAACCAGAAGCAGCACGCAGGAAGAGCAGCAAGCAGGAGCACGCAGCGGCAAGCCGCGACAGGCGGTCACAGCCTAGCAGCGGCAATCAGCAGCAACAGGCCGCGGCAGGCAGCACCAAGAGACAGCGATCGAGAGCGAGCAGCAGCAAGCATCAGCGAGTAGTCGCAAACAGCAGCAAGATGCAGCAAACCACAAAGCCGAGCAGACGTTGTGCCCAGGCAGCCCCCCTAATGAGGTTCGAGCTCCGAGACTGGCGCATGCGCGCACGCGAGACACTGGTGCACTATACGTGCCCCTGTGCGACGGGATCTTTTCGATCGGCAGATCGGCTGCCCTCTTGTTTAAAGACACTCGCCTCTTGCTTCGGATTGTGATTCATCCCAGATGCCGAAAAATATATGATCCAGGGTCGAGGGCCCACGGCCCCCCCCCCCAGATGGTATGGTCCCCAGGATTCCTCGGGCCCCCCCCCCAGATGGTATGGTCCCAGAGACGACGACGACGACGACGACGACGACGACGACGACGACGACGACGACGACGACGACGGCGACGACGACGACGACGACACGACGACGACGACGACGGCTGCGGCGGCGACGACGCCGGCGGCGGCGGCGACGACGACGATGACGACGATGACGACGGCGACGACGACGATGACGACGACGACGACGATGACGACGACGACGACGACGACGACGACGAGGACGACGAGGACGACGAGGACGACGACGACGACGACGACGACGACGACGACGACTCTGAACCACCACAGCACCACACCACATCCACAGGGGGGGGGAGGGGGGCACCGCAGCGCAGCACCACGCCACGCCCACCTCTGAACCACCACAGCACCACACCACATCCACAGGGGGGGGGGGGCACCGCAGCGCAGCACCACGCCACGCCCACAGGGGGGGGCGGGGGGGACCATCGCGCGGGGGGGGGGGCCCAATGGCATCAGCATTGGGGGGGGGGCCCAAGCCCTGGACCATATATAAACAAAAGCTTCGTTGCATCCGCCGTACTGTGCCGCGAATAAATGTGTATTCTCAGTTGTTTCGCTGTTCCAATTCGCGTTGCCGCAGCATGTTCTCTTCTGTGCGAGAACGCTTTTGTGGACGATAGCCCACAGGTCCAATGCCCCATGATACCCAACTATTGCGCAGATACCCTGAAGCCTTCAACAGCAGCAGCAGCCACAGGAAACCAGCAGCACCGAGCAGGATCCGCACGCAACATCAGCAGCAGGCGGCACCCGCAAACTGCAGCGACCAGCAGAAGCCGCAAGCAGCAAGCATCAGAAACGAGCAGCCAGTCAGCAGGAGCCAGTAAGCAGCAACGGCAGCAGCAGCAGCGAGCTGCGCCCAACAGCAGCAGATAGCGGGCAGCAGGCAGGTGAGCGCGAGCAGCAGGAAACACGCAGCAGCCGGCAGCGGACAGGAACGAGCAGCAGCAGGCGCACGCTGGACGAGCTGGCTCATCGTGGACGGGGCCCGCTGGCCAGCCCCCGTCCGGACCACGGTGCCCGGAGCAGCGTGTATGTGCGAAACGCCGTCGAGTCGCGCGCTGGAGGGGGCCGGGCAAAGACCGCAGTTCGGGATTGGCATTTCGGGTTCTGGTTCGGAGGTGGACAGACCTCCTACCCTGACACGTCGGTTAAGGAATTGACCGTTTTCGGTTCGCGAGGGGGCGTCGTGGTCGTCATTTTTGCGGGTCCAGGTCCGTCGGTTTCGGTCCCAGGCTGTTTTCACTAAGGGGAGGTTTACTAAAGGGAGGTTCGTCCGCCGCCGAATGGTTGGGGCTAGGATGCACGGTCAAGGTCGGGTTGGATTGGAAGGACCGGGCTGCTTGTCAGAAGCAGATTGAGGGTGTCAGGGTTCGGGTTGTTTAGGTCTTTTTGTGTTTTGGGGTTAGTGTTTAAAGTAAGGGTTGCAGTGTTTGGAGAAGTGAGTTGATTGCTAGGGGTAGCATTCAGAGTGTAGGATTACGGTTTGGGTCGTAGGGGGTGGGTGAGGGTGTGAAGGTTAGAGTGTGGGCGTTGTTGGAGTAGGATTAGTGTTCTGGCTACGGCTAGTGTGTATGATTAGGGTTCGAGTGTTGCGATAAGTGCGTAGGCTGGTTCGAAAAAAGGTTAGGTAATTACGATTGGGGCTAGTGCTTCACTGGTGTCAGAGCAAGCTGTCAGGGTTAGTGTTTAGGGCTTATGTGTTCGAATGTTAGACTTAGGGTTAAGGTTCGTGTGCAGGGTGAGCGGTGGTGCTTAGGGATAGGGTATGAGTTGGGTTGGTGGATTCAGTTTGAAGGTGTTATGTGCGATATGGGTTACGGGATGGAATTCGAGAGTCCAGGGTTAGGGTGTAAGGGTTCATGGATCGGGTTTAGTTTCCACTGTGGGGGAAGGATTCGGTCAGAGGGTCTGGAATGAAGTTTTAGATCAGGCTAGGGTCAAGGTATTCGGGCTCATATTCAGGAGTAGGGCTCGGACCTAGGGTTGAGATTGAGTTCAAGGGTCTGTCTTAGGGGACCGGCGTAGTGTTTAGTGTCAGGGGGGGCAGGGGGGGTCGGGACGGCGGACCAGGGAAAGGGGAGGAGTGGGCCCAACGCCCCTTCCTCTCTGGGCCAACCAGCGGCGCACCCTCCCAAACTTGGCCCCCACAGGCAGCACGAGGGCCACCAAGACAGCGCCGGCCTGGGCCCTCGAAGGGCAGCAGAAGTGCTGTTCGGTGATGGGTATTCTTAACCCTTCTGGCACTCTGCTAGTCTTGGCCTCAGAGGGGCCTCCACGCGCAACCCAGAGGCCTCCAAGGCGGCTCCACAGGCCCGCGAGGGCCTCCAGAAGCACCTCGGGCGCCTCAGGAGCAGTCCCGGGAGAGGCCCTGGCTGGCCGCCAGGGGAGAGCCCCAGGACGGCCCAGGGCCGCCCGAGGACTGCTCTTCCAGGACGGCGCCAGGGCGCCACACGGCTGGCAGGACAGCTCACGGCCTATGATTCAAACAGGGGCGACGCGTTTCGGCTCGCGGATCGCCTTATCAAACAATGTTCTGAGAACCTCTTGTGGTTTCCACGCAACGTTCTTAGAACATGTCTGGCGGAGTCTGTCTTGTTTTATCACACCGGGCTTATGTTCTAAGGACATTGTTTTTGCGATTCGAACATTTCAGGGTTCTAAGAACATGTCGTTGTAGGACTATAGGAATGCCCGGACGGTCGGTCCCTGCTCAAAGGATGAAAATTCTTGCGGCCTCGCGCGGCGCGCAATAGTTGTATCAGCTGGTCCACAGGTACGCCCCGTCAGGCACGGGACGGCGTTCGTGCGGCGACGGTCCGACGTAAGTCCGTCGCAGTCGTCACGTGCATCCGACGTAAATCCGACGAGCCCGACGTAAATCCTATGTACGTGGATCCTACGTACATAGGATTTACGTCACCGCGCGCGGCACCTCGATCACCGCCGCCGCGTCCTGCCATTGGTCGAGCCAGCCGCGGCTGGGCTCCCAATCGGGCGATTGGGGCCGGGTGTCGGAAGCGTTGTGGAAATGAGAGACTTGTGGCCGCGAAGGCCTCGCTGAAAGCTGAGTCCTACGTATAATAGGTCTCAAGTTGCCGCACGAGGCCTCAAGGATGTCCCTCATAACACAGCCCCAGGGCCAGCACAGGGACCCCCTCAGACCGCCAGACCCCCAAAAGGGCCCCGTCAGGCCCCACAAAACCTGCACATGGTGCCCAGAAACCTTCCATCATCGCCCAAATGGAGGCCAAAAACGACTGCAGCTCACATTACCGAGGCCGGCGACGGCCGGCAGATGCACGTGAGGAGACCTCACATGGCCCAACAGGCTCCGGAAGTGCCATCTACGACGTCACAGGACCGTCTAGGATTCTTCAATAGGTCCCAGACGTGTCCCGAATCACCTCAGCAGCAGCAGCAGCAGCAGCCAACAGCAGCAGCAGCAGCGATCAGCAAGCACCCAGCAGCGGCAAGCAGAATCAATAAGCATCAGCGACAGCAGGCGTCAGCGACGCCAACAGCAGGCAGCAGCAGCGAGCAAGCATCACCACGTGTTCGACTGCTCGGGAAGGTCCCTGCAGCATGCTGCCAGGATCTCAGAAGCTCCAGGACACCCGCACCCAGGCAAGCACCCTCATTAAGTCAGATCAGACGAGCAAGTCACTTGCGGATTTGTTCAAGGGGTGCAAACTAGTCAGTCAGCTACAGCGCTGGGATCAGCGCGTGCGAGAAATGCGAGCAGTGGCAGCGGGCCCTGGCGTTGCTCGGCGAGATGTGGGAGGCGATGTTGGAGCCCAACGTCATCTCTGCTACATGCAGACCTACGTGCGTCTGAAGAGGGCGCCGTCTTGACGGCTGTTCCAGCGCCCCGGCGGGGTCCAGCGGGCCCCCTTGGCCACGCAGGCGAGTCCCAGCAGGCCCCGGCCCGCCTCCAAGACGCCCGAGACGGCCTCAAGACGGTTCGAGAGGACTCCCAAGATAGCCGCAAGGCGGCCTAAAAGGCCCCCAAGAAACCCCACGAAGGCTCCGAGAGGACCCCCGAGATGACCCCTAGAAGCCAAAATTGTCCCAATCTCCTTTCTATCGTGTGGGGAAACATGTATGTTTAGCATTCTCGTTGTTTCCTTTCTTCACTCCGTTGAATCTTGGGCCAAGATTGCCCCAGGAGGCCCCCAAAGAGCTCCACGACAGCCAAAACAGCCCCAGGACGGTCCAAGAGGCGCCCAAGACGGCCCAAGAGGAACCCAAGAGGGCCCCCAGGGCGGCCCCAAGCAGCCCAAGACGGCCCGAAACCAGCTCAAAAGAGTTCAACACGCCCCAGGAGGCGCCCAAGACGGCCCAGGAGGGCCCCAGCAGGCCCCCAAGGCACCCCAACTGCCTTCCAGCACGTGTTGACATCACCAGCACCAACCAGCATCGTACAGCAGGCAGCCGCAGGCAGGCAGCAATACCCAGCACCATGCAAAAAAGCTAGCAGCATGAAGACAGAATGCAAGCAATCAGGAAGGCTTCGAGCCCACATAATGAAGCTCGTTGCGGCCCACCGCTGTCTTGCGCTGCATTCGAGGGGGCGCCGAACACCAGCCGCTCGTCGTCGTCGTCCTCTTCCTCCTGCTGATGCGTGCCGCTCCGCCTGCTCAGCCTTCTCACATCTGGCCCCCCTGGCAAACACTCGGCCACGCTTCGTTGGGATTCGTCCCTTCGGGCTCCAGCCTGTGCATCCGTCTGGGCCCTCCGGCGAACTGGTCAACACTTCGTTGCGACGCTCTTCCTCAGGGCTCCAGCCCGTGCGCCCGTCTGGACCCTCTGGCGCACACTTGGCCGCACCTCGTTGCGATTCGTTTCCCTTGGAGCTCCGGCCTGTGCGTCCGTCCGGTCCCTACCCGGAGGCACCCGGGGGGCCTCTCGGCAGCGTCTCCGCGCTCCTCGTTTTCCTGGCCCTGGGCACCTTCCGCACCAGCAGGGCCTCTCACGGTCTCGGAGTGGCCGGACGGGGCTGGCTAGAGGACGCCCCCCATACGGAGATGACCTTAAGACGACACCAGGCAGCAAGCGGCAGTGAGCGGCAGCGAGCGGACGAGCAGGTAAAGAAGCAAGCAACAAGGTGACCAGGCGATCGGGCCACGAGCTGCAGGCCACCAGGCCAGCATCTTCGCTGGCAGGCTTGCAGGCGGGAGGTTGATCAAACAAGCGATCCACACTCTTGCATCCGAGTGAGCTGTCGTGACCGCCTGGAAGATTATGGTTAAATCAGGCCGCCTGTCGTGGACGTAATCCACATGTCAGCCCTAGTCTCTCCTGCAATGCCTAGTCCCTCCTCCCTAGTCCTCCTAGTCTCAGGTTTCTGCATCAATCAATGGAGTCCCCGACGGCCGCGAGCCGCTCGCGACGGCGCCCAAGACGCTCAAGAGGGCGCCCCAACGGCCCCAAGACGGCCTTGGAGGACCCCCCATGAGAGCCCCAATATGCAAACATCGCCACATCCCAACGGAAAACATACAGTTTTGGGCATTCTTGTGCTTCTCGTCCCCGACGCGGCTACGACGGCCAGACCAGCCTCCAAGAACGCCCCAAGATGCCCTCGTGAGGGCCCCAAGGCGATCGAAGACGGCCCCAGGATAGTCCAAGAGGCGCCCAAGACGACCCAAGAGGCACCCAAGACAGCCCCAAGAGCCGCCCAAGACGGCACAAGACAGCCCCAAGACGGCCCAAGAGGCGCCCAAGACAGCCCCAAACGGCCCAAGAAGACCCCAAGACGGCCCCAAAAGGCACACAAGGCGGCCCAAGAGGCCCCAAGAGGTCCCCAAGAAGCCGAAAAGAAGCCCCAAGAGTCCCCCAAGAGGCCCCCAAAGGCCCCCAGGAAGCCCCAAGTGGCTTCAAAATTGTCTCCAGGCGAGGGGGGGCAAACGAGAGTCGAGAGGCAGATCGCAGGCCCCCAAACAGCCGGCCCCCATGACGCCCTAAGTGGCTTCGAACTTGCCTCCATGAGAGGGGGGCGGACGAAATGCGAGACGCAGATCGCAGGCCCAGAAGAGCCGCTTTGGACGCTCCGAGGGCCTTGGATGCTCATCTTCTGGGGAGCGTGAGGTGGACAAGGAGGAAGAGGAGGAGAAGGAGGAGGAGGAGGAGGAGGAGGAGGAGGAGGAGAGGGAGGAGGAGGAGGAGGAGGAGGAGGAAGAGGAGGAGAAGGGAAGGAGGGGAGGGGAGGGGGAGGATGAGGAGGACGAGGAGGAGGCGCAAGAAAACCCCGAAGAGAGCCCCACCAGGATCTAGATGACGTGCACGATCCTCTGAATTTTGAACGTGGAGACTTCAAGAGCGAACGGTGACGCACCCAAAGCTCTGAACGCCGAGGCTCCCAAGCGCTAGTGTGAAGACTTCAAGAGCGAACGGTGACGCACCCAAAGCTCTGAACGCCGAGGCTCCCAAGCGCTAGCGGTGGCGGACAAGAGCGTTTACCGCCGGCAGCAAGCAAGCACACTTCAAACAAGCAGCACCGGGGACCAAATTAGGAAGCTCATCAAGGCCCACCGCTGCTGCGCGCTCCGCTCCGGAGTCGGTGGTTTTCGTCACATGCACGCGCCGACCCTCCAGGCCACGACGACTGCTCCTCTATACGCTACGTTGAGACAGGCGCGCGGCGCCGGAGGAGCAGGAGGAGGAGGAGGGCGACGTCGCCGGCGATAACGAAGATGACGACGACGACGACGACAGCGACAGCGACAACGACGCGACTGAGCCGACGACTAAGATCACAACGACGACGACGATGACGACGCCAAGTCAGTGCCAGTGCGGATCCCGAGCAGCAGCGTCATGCACTGTGAAGATGGAGCGGGGTGGTCCCGGACAATTTCTGAACATTTGCACCTGGGGGCCGGTCTGTTCAGAAATTGTCCGGGCCCACTTGTGCCCAAGCAGCCGTTGCGCTCGTGATTTATGCTTGCTTGTTCTTTCTTCCCTCCTCTGACCTCCAGACCACCTTGGCCCGCATGTCGTTGCGACCCACGCTCTGCAAGCAACATCATAGAAACCTGGCCGTCGGCCACGGGTCAGCCCTAGTCATCAGCTACAGTGCGGGGATCAGCGCGTGCGAGAAAGGCGAGCAGTGGCAGCGGGCTCTGGCGCTTCTCAGCACAATGCTGGAGGCGAAGCTGAAGCCCGACGCGGCCGTTTTCAACGCTGGGATCAGCGCGTGCGAGAAAGGCAGGCAGTGGCAGCGGGCTCTGGCGCTGCTTAGCGGGATCAGCGAGGCGGAGTTGGATCCCGACGTCATGTATACTGTCATGCCGGGCGCCCCGCGTGCCAGTGGGGGCAGTGCCTTCGCCCGCCGAGCCCGAGGCGGCGGCGCCCCCGCGGCCCCGCTCGTGGAGCGATCCGCCCTGGCCCAGGAGAGCCCCGCAGATGCCCCTTAAAGGCCCCCAGAGCGCTCCCCTGCAGCGCACGAGGGCCCCCAGGCGAACCGAGGAGGACACCGCCATGCTCCACTGGGCTTCCAGATGGCGTCCGGCAGAGCCAGGAACACGCGAACGAACAGCTACAGGCGGCCCGGATTCGCAGGTCGACCCTGCCAGATCAAGGGCACCCTTTGAGTCCTGCGTCTCGCGGCCCATGCTTCGTACATTCTTGTGGCGACGTGGCCCTCGAAAGGGTCGCGTTGTCTTCTCGCGTGCCCTCTCCAATCAAGCACGACTGTATAGACATTCTCCAGGTTTTAGCAGACTTTCTCTTCCGATCGCTTCCGCGGCCAAAAGACCCCAAACCCGCCCCGAGAAGCCTTCCAAATAGTTCGGTGGGCCCCCAGGGAGCTCCCAAGAGAGCCCCAACGACCGCCCCAGAGACCCTCAAGACGGTTCCGGAGACCCCCGAGACGGCAGAGCAGCCCCCCAAGACGGCCCACAGGGAGGCCCAACAGAAACAAATCTGGAGTGCCTTGCCCTCCCGTCCCGCCCCTTTCACGGCCAGCAAGCCACCGAAGAAAAAAGCAAGAGGTTCCCAGACGGCCTCCAGGACACTCTCCATAGGCCCCCAGAAAGCCTCCACCAGTTCCTTCGACACGGCTACGACATGTTCCTAAAAGCCCCCAGATCATTGGAGCAAGTGATGCGTCACGGGCTCCTGGAAGGCCTCCAGCAGCTCTCTCCAAAGGGCTCAGATTGGCTCCTAGATCCTAGAAAGCACCCGTAGATTGGAAAATCCATGCCCCACATTTCTTGGGACACCTCTGGGCCAGGATGGGTTGCAGAACGCAGCTGCCCGATCCAGCCGCGGACACCCAGGAACGATGATCTGCGACCTCTCCCGCGCCGAGCGTGCCCCAAGAGGTGTGGAGTGTGGCCTTTGTCCAGAATCAGATTGGGCCTCCTCCTTGTCCTCCACATCGTCGTCGTCGTCGTCGCCCTCCTCCGCCACACTGGCTCCTGCTGTTGCTGCTGGAGTTGCTGCCGCTGCTACAGGAGCCGCACTGTTATTGTTGCTGCTGGAGCTGCTGCGGTTGCTACTGCCCATGCCGCTGGATCTGCCGCAGCTGACACTGCTTGCGCTGCTCTGGACGCCGTCAGAGAGCCCGCCAAGAGGCTTCAAGGATCGGTCCAAGAGGACCGGCGAGATGGCCCCAGGACGAACTCTGAGATCCTAAGAAGCATCCAGGGCAGCTCCAGAACAACCATGACACGGCCAAGAGACGACCCAACAGGGCGCCCGACGAGAACCCCCAAAGACAGTGCAGGACAGCCCCAAGTGGCCCAAGAGCTCCGAGGCGCTTCAGGGCATCGTCAGATGCCCCGAAGGTTTCCCCATTGCAGTCCAGAAGAGATCGAAGACGGCCTCTCCAAAATCCTTGCAGCCCCCAGAAGGCCACACGCATCGAACACCTGACATGTGTGCAATGCTGCTGGGTTCCTCGTCTTGCCGGCCCATGTCGGCCCTCGTGATGGTTATGTCATCAGTTGGTTGTGTTATTGTTGCTCAGCGGCTTGGTAGTTGATCGGGATATTGAGCAGCATCTTCTCATCTGCGTTGCCGGGCAAGCTTGTATGCGGAATCATCATTTCAATATTCTGATTGTTTCCGTCATGGTTGGCCTTGGTTGGGTCCGATCGGGCTCCGCCACTTGTCGGCACGTCGAAGATCCGACCGACTGGCCGCCCAAGCGGGTCCAATCGGACTCCGCCGCTGGTCGGAGCGCGTCGAAAGCTTCTAAGCGCGATCCCTCCACAGTGTCATGCCACGAACAGGTTGGTCGTCCATAATCCTTTGTTGCGCCATGATTCAATGTGTGTGCCGTGCCGCGTCGCGACGAAACTAGTCCCTTCCGAAAATGAGATGTGCCGCGTGTGCGCGCTGCAATCCTCACTTTCGAATGCAAGTGCGATCTTGTGGACGGTAGTCCACGGGTCAGCCCTAGTCAGTTACAGTGCTGGGATCAGCGCGTGCGAGAAATGCGAGCAGTGGCATTGGGCTTTAGTGCTGCTCAGCGATATGTGGGAGGCGCAGTTGGAGCCCAGCGTCTTCTGCACTATTATTACAAGGGTAGCCGTGCGAGACTGATTTGGCGGTGATACGTTCGGACCGAGGTATGCGATCGAGGTCGGTTCGGGGAGGGTGCCCCACTGTTCTTCGTGCTTGTTCGATGCTCTT
Organism: Prorocentrum cordatum; assembly: GCA_963575745.1. Classification (NCBI taxonomy): domain Eukaryota; class Dinophyceae; order Prorocentrales; family Prorocentraceae; genus Prorocentrum; species Prorocentrum cordatum. Next base: position 121,651 of record CAUYUJ010012259.1, on the reverse strand, counting down.
GCGCATCCTGGGAGAGGGCACCCTCGCTGGTTCTCCAGTTCTAGCCAGCGGGTGGTCTCATGTTCTTCAGGGACGTTGTTATGTCCCAGGTCCGACCGTAGCCTCCTTCGCCCCCTCGGAGCGTATGGTCGACCCAAGGCAGCCCTATCTGTTCTGCAGGCCCAGACAGGTCCCAAGAGGTCGCGAAACATTGTGACAAGAGGTTGTTAACATGGGAGTAGCGACATCGCGTAACATGTGACTTGTTTCTCTGTCGCCGCGCATCGGCCAGGACTGTTTCATGAACAGGCCTTCTAGAAGTCCACAGGGCCTCCCAGACAGCCTCCGCACGGTCAACGAGGCCCCCTGGAGAAGTCCAGGACGGGCCCGATAAGTTCGAGACCGCATCGAGACGGCTCCAAGATTGCTCAAGACCGCCCCAGAAAAACAAGTCTCCCTCCTGCACAAGACGGTCCCAATGAGGCGTCAAAGCAGCTTACTATTGATCCGCGGCGGCGGCGGCCCCGAGATTCCCCTTGTTCGCCGGAAGGCCCGCCAAGATGGCGTCGAGAGAGGTTTTACGAAGCCAACAGGGTTTCAAAGCAATTTGTTTTCTAAGGTTGGCTTTGGTTTCGTACAGCATCTGTTGGCCCGAATGGTCGCCCAGCTGACATTGAGATCAAGATCGAAACCATGTCGCTCCAAATTGTGTGCAGGCGTCCAGAGAA
>CAUYUJ010012259.1:88444-115944 GCA_963575745.1 Prorocentrum cordatum | reverse complement strand
GCCGCCCACGCGAGCGCCCGCGATCGCCCGCAAGCGCCCCAGCGGCAGCCACGGCTCTTCCCTCCATGACATATCAGCCCCGAATTCCAGGAAGTTGAAGAAGATCACCCAGAATTTCCGATGGCGCCTCAGAGCCAACGCGTCGCACGGTGCCACTTCGCCCATGCGCGGCACCAGCGAGAGCGGCGCGCCGTGGACGCGGTTCGCGGCCATCGCGAGAAGCTCACAGCACACGGGGCTGGCCGTAAAAACATACCGCATGAGCTTGTCGATTCGAGGGGGCGCCCAAGCGAAGGGCGGCTTGTCATCCTCCTTGGGCAACTCGATGGTCGCCCCGACGTCGTCGAATACGGCGCCAATGGTGGATCTGATCGCGCCGCGCGTCACCCGCGCGGACAGGCTTCGCGAGCTCCATGGCGATGCGAGCGAGGGCGCTGCCAGTCGCGCCAGGCGCAGCGATGACATCGGAGAGCCGACGCCGCTTGGCCGCCAGGCGCCGCGACGACGCCGGGGAGCCACCCCACTTCGGGGCCACGCCGCCACCGCGCGAGCATCATCGCGCGTCGAGCCGAAACGGCTGAACAACTCGCCCTCATCGCGTGCCCCTCCTCGCCCACGCCAGCCCCAGCGATCGCCATCGCCCCGCCCCCTTCCCCTCCCCGCCCGAGCGACCGGCCATCGCTATCATCCTCCTCCTCACCCTTCTTCTGATCCCTTTCGTCCACATCCCCCATCCACCTCCTCCTTCGTCTCCTCGTCCTCCCTCCTCCTCGTCCTCCTCCTTTCCTTCGTCCTCCTCGCCCTCCCCGCCCTCCTCGTCGCTCTGGCCCACTCCCCCTCTTCCCCAGCGATCGTCATCGCATCGCCCCAGCACTCCCCATCGCTCCCCTGTCCCCAAACGAGCACCATCGCTCCCCCTCACTCCCCCGCGCTGTCTTTCCTTTGCTCCCGCCGACAGAAGTCAAATCTGTCAGGCAGGGCGCAGCGCGCCTCCGCGCCGCGGACAATGGCGCCCGCAGTAGCAGGTGGGCCCTGACTTGGACTTGTCCTTGGAGTTGTCCGCGTCATGCATGGACTTGGCCATCGTCGCCGCCAGCTGGGCCTGCGCCGCCTGCTGCGTCGCGGCGTCGGCGACCTCCTGGTAGGTCCAGCTGAAGTCGCTCGGGGGCAGCTTGCCCTCGTTGGTCTTCACGGCGGTCTTCTTCATCGGGCCGAGCTTCTGAAAGAGCCCATTGGCATGCCCCTTGACGGCCGCGGGGAGCTCGTTTACTCCTGGAGAATTGAGCGCCACCTCGAGCTTGCTCATGGGCATCATGATCGTGGCCAGGGCACGCGTGACCAGGAGCTTCTGATCGCGAGTCTTCTTGTCCTTCTCCTGCTGCTCTTTCTGCGTAGCTCTCTCGCACGCCTTGCGCTCCTTCTCGGATTCGATCGGAAGAGGGCGCGCAGCCGCCCCGCCCCCCGCGTCGCTGTCCGAGCTGCTGCTGCTGCTGCGGCAGGATGGCCCAGGCAGCTCCTCAACATTCGGCTTCTTCTGCTTCTTTGCAGCCGATGCAGTCGCCGCGTCGCTCGCGCGCTTCTTGTCCTCGGTGGTTGGCGCGCCGCCGTGCGCGTGCGCTTGGCCACGTCAGCGGCCTTGCGCTTGCCGTTGCTTGCGCCTCCAGCGCCCTTCTCCTCGTGCCAGTCATTGCCCTTGTCCTTTTCGTCGGCTTTGTCCTTGGCCTTGTCCTTGCCTTTGCTCGTGTTCTTGTGGGCGTTCGCGCCCTTGCCTTTGCTCCTGTGCTCGTCCGTGGTCCTCCTGTGTTTGGCCTTGTCAGCGTCTTTGCCCGCGTCCTTGGCGTTGTCGGCGCCCTTGTGCTTGTCGTTGTCCTTGGCCCTGGACTTGTCCCTATCCATATCCTCGTTCACGTCGTTGGCCTTGCCGGCGGCCTTGGGCATGGGCGCGTCCTTGCCATTGGCTCCGAGGGCGCCTCTGCCCTTGGACTTGTCGGCGTCGGCGCCCTTGCTCGTGGACTTGTCCTTGTCATTGTCCTTGCATTCGTCGGTGCCCTTGCTCTTGGACGTGTCCTTGTCCTTACCTTTGTCGGCGCCCTTGCTCCGGGATTCGCCCCCGCCGTCATCCTGGGGTGGGATCGCGGCGCCGATTGCTGGGAGGGGGTGGGGGGGGGGGGGGGGGCGATGTCGACCGACGCGGGAAAAAGGAGGGAGCGGGGGCTGGCCGCGCCCTCGCGCGCGGGGGCTGGCGCGTCGTCGCCGCTGCTCTCGCTGCGCGATGGCGGAGGAGTCGATGGAGGAGCCCGTCCGCCGCGCGACCTGTCGCCGCCCCCCATGGAGCCTTCGCCCGAGACATCGCAGCGGAATATGCCCGCCTCGCCGGCGTCGCCATTGGCGCCCTCTTCGCCGTCCGAGCCATCAGCGCCATAGTCGGCGACGTCCGAGGCCGACTCGACGTCGCCTTCATGAGCAGAGTTGTCGTCGTCTGCATCAGCGCGCACTTCCCCGCGCGCTAACTTCTTGAGCGCAGGGGCGACTGTGGGCTCGATGAAGCCGTCGTCGCCCGAGGCGGCGCGCTCTGCCCCCTGCGCCTTCACCCGCTGCGCGATGTTGGACCCTTATTTCCCGATCTCGTGGATGTCCACCGCGCAGCGCAACCCCAGCGCGGGATGGTTCAGCTTGCCTGAGCAAGATGCCCGAACTTTTTGTCCATTGGAAGCCCTGCCCCTTGCACCAACTCAGCGGGTAGCGCCCTCCTCGCCTGCCCGCCCCCCTCCCCCGCTCATTGGCGGTCTCGAGCGACTTCATGACGAAGGCGCGGATCTCTGCCACCCCCTTGCGCCCGCGAGCCCGCTCCCAGAACGCGGACCGCTCCCCCGCGCTGAAGTCTTTCAGCTGCCTGCCCATGGCGGGCCACATTGGCGCCCGAGACGCTTGCGCCCCCCGCGCGCTGCACAACGAGCACCTGAATTGTTGCCCTTTCTTGCCCACGCGCACGGGGCAGGCCTTCGCGACGTCGCGCGGCTGGCGGGAGAGGTCGCAGAGGCGAATCGCTCCGACAGCGTCGAGGCTGATCTCGCCGCGCGAGCGCTTGGACGGCGAGGAGTTCAGCGCGAAATCTCCGTCGCGCCACGTCGGCCGGTCGCCCCGCGGCCCCTCGCCCACGCCATCCTCGAACTTGTCGGGATCGCCATGGGGGTTGACCCTTCGCGGCGGAGGCGACATCAACTTCACTTCTCGGCTGCGCCGTCGCCTTGGCCTTCGGAACGCCGCTCGACGGCCGCGCCCAGCGCGCGACGTCGGCGAATTTGCACGCGGGCACCCCCGACACCTTCGCATTCGCTTTCGCCTTCCCCTTGGCATCGGCCACTGCCACTGCCTTCTCCTTGGCGTCGGCCTTGGCAAAGGCCCTCGCAGCCGCCTTGCCCGCGGCCATGGGCGGTGGGCCCCTTCGGGCCTGCGAACTTCGCCCTGGCCATCTTCGGGTCGCGCGCCCCCGAGCGCGCCTTGCTGCTGGGCGCGGCGGCGTCTTCATCGCGGCCCCCGCCTCAGCATCGGCTTCAGCCTCGGCCTCAGCCCCGGCACCAGCTTCAGTCTCAGCCTCGCCTCCGCCTCAGCCTCAGCCGCCGCGGCCGCGCCTCCCCGTCGAGACCTAGGTCTGCCGAAATAGCATCGAGCAGCGAGGGGTCTTCGGGAATGCCGCTGGACGCGTCGCCTACGAACTGCAGCGTCTCCCGGCGTTTGCAGCTCTCGCCGCCGCCCTTGGCCATCGCTCGCAGCGCCCCGCCGTCGCCCTTGACGGCGCGCGCAGATAGTCGCGCGACCTCGGTCGTCACCACCTGAGCCACGCATGCCGCTCGGCGCCGCTATCAGGCAAGCCGCGCGCGTCAGCGGTCGGCATCGCTCGAGGTGGCAGCGATCAGCATGGCTCGAGGCGGCCGCGACCGAGATCGCTTGAGATGCTCATGCAAGTAGCAGGTTGGTATTTACTCGCGCAAATATCATAACTATCGCAAGTGGCAGCCGATGGCTTCATTTTGTTACATTGTTGTTGTCCTGCGTTTTCCTTTTGTCATCCTGGGAAGGGGGCTCCCAGGATAACGAGCTACCTCCCCGAAGCGATCGCCGTCGCTGTCCCTCCTCCTCATCCCCATTCTTCCCCGAGCGATCGGCATCGCTATCCCCCCCCCCCCCCCCAGCGATCACCATCGCTGCCCCTTCTTCTCCTCGTCCTCATTCTTCCCCGAGCGATCGACATCGCTTACTCCCCCAAGCCATCGCTCTCGCCAACCCTCACTCCCCAACGGTCGACATCGATACTCCCCCCCCCCCCCCTCCTCGCAGCGATCGGCATCGCCATCCTCCCTTCGGGGGCCCCTGTCGAGGCGTTCCATTTTCATCTTGAGCCCATTCAGGGCCCAAGCTGCGCCCTCCAAGTTTGGGGCCCAAGCTTTGCCCTCCAACTTCGGGTGCGACTTGGCCCTCCATGTTCGGGGCGCTCGTTTTAGCTGATTTTTGGGGATGCTCGTTCTGTGGCGGATCCGTCGTCGCCAGCCCACCGTCTCTGCCTCGCCATTCTCTTCCCCTTGGCGATCGCCATCGCTGCCTTCTCCATGGCCCGTCTCATTGCCCGAGCGAGCGATCGCTATCGCTGCTTCCTCCGTCGCCATATCACCCCGCTCTCATGCTGAAGCCACGTCGCGCGGGCGCTCTCCGAAGCCGACGGAGAGGCGGGCCCGGAGAGGGCGGGGCCGAGCGGGCGCGTCAAAGCGCTGTCCCCGCACGCTGCGGCGAGGCCTCCGCGTCGGCCTTCGCCGCCGCCAAGGACAGGGCCTCGCCCCTGAACGCTCTGGCCGCCTTGGCGCACGCGTCCGCCGCCGCGCTGGCGCAGCCTCCCGCCCGCCCGGCGCAGTCGACCACCGCGTTGCAGCTCGCCAGCGAGAGCACCGCGCGCGCCGAGGGGTCGGCGACCCCCGCGCTCACGGGCGCCATGACGAGGTCGAGGGCCTCCGAGCCCGCCGCCCCCGCGGCCGATGGGGGGAGCTGCCGATGGGCGGCTTTCGGAGTTGTTCATGATAGTGCTGCTGGTGCACCTGGTGCTGCATTTGCTGCTGATGCTGCTACTGCTGCTGCTGCTGCTGCTGCTGCTGCTGCTGCTGCTGCTGCTGCTACTCCAGCTCCCACTACAGCTGGCGCCTCCACCGTCTGGCCCAAGGTGTTCGCGGTCTTCTTAATCGCCCCCAACGTGCTCGGACGGCTTCTCGGGCGCGCTGCCGAGGAGCTGCGGCGAGAGCTGCGCCCGCTCGACCGCGCCTCCGAGGGCGGGCCCCGGGTGGGCACGCGACGGGCCCGCGCCCGCTCCTCGGCGCCATGGGTGGGCCCGCGCCCGCGCCTGCGGGGTGGCCCCCCCGGTCGCGGTCGGGCTGTCGTCTGCGGCTGCGGCTGCGGCGGCTGCGGCTCTGGGCAGCCATCGCGGCCTTCTCGGCCTCCCGCCTCTCCCACTCCTGCACCTCCGCCGCGCCCACCTTCTCCTCGACCACGTCGAGCATATCCGCGAGCCTGCCCTCGTCGTTCTCGCGCTCGAGGTGGCTCTCGGCGGTGCTCTCCTTCAAGTGGTTGGAGCACCAGTCGAGGCACTCTTTGCGGCCGCGCTTGCACGCCCCTTGGGGAAGCCAGGCACCGCGCACCTTACCTTGAGCCAGTTTGACGCCTCCGCCTTCAAATCCATGCCTGCTGCAGGCATCATGAAGTAGGCGCTTGTGTAGGCGCTGGCGCAGGCGCTGGGCGAGCAGCGCGGGCGCGGGCGAGAGGGCCCACGGGCGCGCGACGGGCGCGCGAGCTTCGCTCTCGTGAGCCATAGATGGCTATGGGAATTCGCGCAATGATGCGTGCAATGTGCGCACATGCCCAGCGATCGGAATCGCTCCTCCGCCCGATCCCGTCGTCGTCGGTGGTCGCCCTCGTCGTCCTCGCCCCTGCCGTGCTTGCGATTGGGCAGACGTCGTCGTCCGCATCGTTGTTGTCGCCATCGTCGTCGCCATTCGTCGGCCGTCCTTAGTCGTCGTCGGTCGTCGACCCAAAAGTGGATCCAGCCTCCAACAATGCCCGAATGTGCTGTCATCGTTACTCCCCGTAAGATGTCGATCCCCACCTCCCATTCCTGCAGTCTCTAGTCATCGATCCCCATCGTCAGTCGTCAGTCGTCGTCGTCAGTCGCCGGCCGTCGATCCCCATCCCGTCAGCGATATCAGAATCGCTATCTCGCACACAAGCGATAATTATCATATCTCTGGCTGTGCGCACACAAGCGTTAACTTTCCACGTCGCCTGATGCCGCTGGCGACGTCGATCTCTCTTGCGCGCCTCAGGGCGCGAAGAAGCTGGCGCGGGCGTCCGCGAGGTTGGCGATGGCGTAGGCGGTGGCGTTGGTGCTGGCGTCGCTGCTGGGGTCAATGCCGGCGCAGGCGCTGACGGCGAAGCTGCCGGCGCGCGCTGCAGCGCCTCGCGGGCCCGGGCCCGCCGCCCAAGGCCGAGGCGGCCTCGCCTTGCTCGAGGACGCTGGCGATGGCGTAGGCGCTGGCGCAGGCGCTGAACGCACCCGCGGGGGCACCGCGCGAGGGGCGCCGCCGTGGCGCTGGCTGCACCTGCTGCTGCTTGGTAGCCGCTGCTGCTTGCTGCTGGCTGCACCTGCTGCTGGGTGACCGCTGCTGCTGGCTGCACCTGCCTTCGGCGCTGCAGGCCGCGACCCCGCTGGCGCGATGCTTAGCCGCGCGCCGCCGTACTTCGCCGCGAAGTACGCCCTAGACTTCCCGCCGCGGTTGGCCCACTGGCCCGCGTTGACGCGGCACCTCCGGCCGCGCCGCGTCTCGGGGCCGCCGTCGCTTGGGCCGCGGGGGCCGCGCTGGGCACAGGAGAGACCCATCTGCTTCGCCACCGCAGCCTCCGCGCGCAACTCGGCGACCTGCTCGCGGCTGTCGCCGGCCCCAGGGCCGCTCGCGCGATCCTCGCACGTCCTTATCCAAGCCGCCGCGGCCGTCGGCGACCGCGCGGGCTGCGTCGCCTTAAGCGGCGGCGGCCGCGCGCTCCCGGGCTTCGGCCGCGGCCCGCGGCCCGCGGCTGCGGCTCCGCGGCGCCGCGGCCGCGCCGCGCTGGTCGAGAGCGTCGACGCCGAGCTTTGGGGCCCGCCCGACGCGCCGCCAACCTCAGCCTCGCCGATGGACTCGGGCGCGGGGCTCAGGGGGCTCGCTGGGTCAGCAGGGGGCTGCGTCTGGTCGCTGGGCCCGGCCATGCGTTCGAGCGCGTCCTCGGCGTCGTCGCACTCAACGCGCAGGACTGCCTCGGGCCCCTCAGCGGGCGCCGCCTATCCAGCCACCGCAGCCGCCTGCGCCACCCCCTCCCTCGGCGGCGCGCTGACCCGCCACCTCCGCCGCCTCATCCTCAGAGAGCTGTACCTCGCCAGCGCGCTCGGCCTGCGGGGGCGCAGCCGACGCCTCCACCATCCTTGGCAGCTCCCACAGGAACGCCGACGCCGCTGAATAGAACACGCTGGTCAGGTCTTCCGCAAACGTCATGAAGTAGGCGCTGGCGCATGCGCTGGCGCCGGTGCACGCGCTGGCGAAGGCGCTGGGCGGCGAGCAGCGCGGGCGCGGGCGAGAGGGCGCGCGGGCGCGCGACGGGCGCGCGAGCTTCGCGCTCGCGAGCCAACGATGGCTATGGCAATGCGCGCAATGATGCGCGCCATGTGCGCACATGCCCAGCGATCGCCATTGCTCTCCCGCCTCCTGCCACTCCACCTCATCCTGCTACGCATTACCACCATTAATCTAGCTTCGCGCTCGTGCTCCCAACCTCTCGCCCGCCTCCCCTCATCATTATTGTGATCGTCTCTACTCCCTGTGTTCCACCCCCGCAATTGCGGAAGGGGGTGGGGCTATAGCACCTGTGAATATGATCGTCTCTACCCTTCTGTGCTCCACCTCATTCGCCTCCCCTCCGCCCCATCGCTATCATATCTACTCTAGCTTCGCCATCCTCCAAGCGACAGCAGCAATCCCAAGCGATGGCCACCGCTGCAACCCCAAGCGACCGCCATCGCTGCAATTTGCCATCGCTGCAACCCCAAGCGATCGCCATCGCTGCCCTATCCCCGCACACGCATGCATGCTGCGACGTCGCAGCGCCCGCGCGGATTCGCGGAACGCGCGGGCCCGATCAAGCGACGACGCCGAGTTTCTTGATGTGCTTGCGCGCCCACTTCGCGCCCGCGGCGGTCGCGCTGTCGCTGCTGCCGCCGCGGTCGCTGAACTTGACGGCCGTCGACTGGCCTGGGCCCGGCGCCCCCGCGCGGCACAAGACCTGGTTGCGGGGCCACTCCGCCGAGTAGGAGGGCCTCGATGGCTTCTTCTCGGCCTTCTTCTTACACTTCAGGCAATCGTGCTCGGCCTTCTTATTGCTCTTCGCCTTGGCCTCGGGGCGCGAGGGGGGGGGGGGGGGGGGGGGGGGGGGGAGTTTAGCTAAAGCTGGCAATGCAAATGGGGGCAATGATGCAACTGATCGCAATGGCCTTGGGGTGGCCGCCGCCGGCGGCCTTGCGCTTCCTCTTCATCGGTGGCGCCGCCGCCGCCTGCTCCGCCGGGTGGCATCGCCGTCGCCGTTCGCGCCCTCGGAGTCGCCGCCGAGCTTCGCGTGGGTCTTGCCCCTGGCCTTCTCCACGCTGCGCGTCGTCGGCTGCGCTCGCGTTGGCATCGTCGCGGGCTCCACGTCGCCGATCGGAGTCGCGTCGCCGGCGGCGGGCGCAGGGGCGCAACGCCTGCAGGTCACGCCGCCTCGCTCATCCTTGCGGCCGCCACTCTGCATCGTCATCGCCCTTTCCGCGAGCTGCAAAGCCATGTCGGTCGTCGATTGGTGGGCCTCGGACTGGCTCTGGAGGCGAGCCTTGGACCCTGGCGTCGGGGCCGCGTCGCACGTTGCCATCAACATGGCGCGGCCCAGCGGGCACTCGGCTGCTGGGGCCCTCCTCCGCCGCCATCCGCGCGAGAGTGCCACTCGGGGTGTGTCCTCAGCATGCCATTCGGGCACTCAGGGAGGTCGCTGACGAAGGGCGGCTCTGACGCGGCCAACTGCTTACACAACTTCCACGGCAGGGGTCTCTTAGCGTAGTTCTTCGCCCGCGTAGAGTAGCCCCACAAGGCCATCGGGCACGCCCGCATCGCCCAATCGAAACCGCCCACCAAGGGGGCGACGCACGTCGCCAACTGGATTGTCGGCTCATGCAGCCTGCAGCACGCCCGCAGCCCGACCCATAAAGTCGTTGCGCTCGTCCAGTAGCATGTCCCACTGCCTCTTCGTCAGGTAGGCCAGGGCGGGCGCGAAGTCATGCATGGGCGCCCTGCTCGACCCCGCCAGCTCCGCGCCTGCGGCCGCGAAAGCGGCCAGCATATGCGCCGAGGGCGTGGCCAACTCCGCGACGCGGCCGAGCAGCTCGGCCATTGCCCTCATCGTTTAAAAGCATATGGCCGATCTCTAAGACCAGCGTGGCCGAGTCCTCGGCGGAGATGAAGGCCCACGGCAACATGATGGCGAGCGCCGTAGTGCTCTGCGCCTCCTAGATCTCCGCGCACGAGTCGGACCTCTTCCCGATCTGGGAGAGGAGCGACCAGCCGGCTTTCAGCTGCTCCACCAGCTCGGCCACAATGGCGCCCGCGGGCGCCACTCGAGTCGCGCGCGCGACGCGAATTCAAAGCCGCCAACGGCGATGCATAGCATTCGATCGCAACGATCGCCGCGTAGCGATCGGCATCGCATCGCCCTCCGCCAAATCCTCCGAATATCCTCCTCGTCTTCTTTCCCCTCCTCCTCTTCCTCCCCCCCTTCTCCTCCGTTGCCATTTTGGCTCAAGATCGGGACAGGCCCGCGTTGAGTGAGGCAGCCCTTTTTCGGGGCCATCCAGCTTTCAGCAGCTGGCGGACATCTCCTCTTCCCTCGCGTCATGGCCGATGGCGCCCCCCTCGCGTCCCAGGAGCCCCGAGAGCTCGCCGAAGCCGTCGACTCTGTCCCGACCTCCCCCAGTCAGGAGACCCCCGTTCGTGCTGCGGGCAAAGGCAAAGGCTCTCTCCGTTCTGGTGCTCGTAAGTGGCTCGCTGCCGACGTTCCTGTCGACCCTGGCTCCGACGGCCCCGCCGACGTGGACGACGACGACTTCACGTCAGACGAATACCTCAGGCAGGTGCTTCGTGAGGAGTGCCAACTCACGTGTGGCACCATCACCTCAGAAGTCAGCAGCAGCGTGTTCAAGACTGTCGGCGAGAACCACGCCACTCCTCCCACCATGCTCTCAGCCATGCAGGCGGAGGTCGCCAAGCAAGCCGCCGCCGTCGAGCAACAGGTCCAGTCCGCGCTCGCCCCTCGGCTCGATGCGGTTAGCCGTCGCTTCCAGTCTCAGATCGACGAACACACGGCCCAATTGCTCGCAGCCCAGACCAGGCTCGATCGCCACGATTCCGACATCGAGGCCCTTCGCGAACAGATCGCGGAGCTTCGCAAGCAGCTCGCCATTGCCGCCGCAGCCCCTCGTGATGAACAGCCCCCTCCCGCGTCGTTCGAGCGCGCCGAGGACTGCACCGTCGTTGTCGCTGTCTCCCAGAAGCCCACCACCCAGGCCAGCATCGTCGCCTCCCTCCGGCCCTGGCTCGAGGGCCTCAATTTCACCAGCGAGGACTTCTCCATTGTGCTTCGTGGTGCTGCCCCAGCTCGCCGATTCGAGGTACAGTTCAATGTCCGTCTGGCGCTGCCGCTCGGAAGGCCCGTTCCGCCATCTCGAGCCCCCGTGACCAGTCGGGTTGGAAGGAGTTCTGGGTCACACCTCCTGGCGCTGAAAAGTGCAGGCTCCACTTGGGGCCCGACAAGTCCCCCAAGCGCAGCAAGTTGGAGATCTCCCTCCGCAAGGTTCGACAGGCTGTCGAACTCCAGTACCCAGGCAGGCGGCTCTTCTCCGACAAGGAGCGCGGCGCCCTCTCGACTGGCTGGGACAAGTTCATGCAAATTCAGGTTGCGCGCGGGGACGCACCGCCCAAGATCTTCTGGGACATCCCTGTTCTCGCCAAGCACGGCATGGATGTGGAGACCCTCCGCGCAGCCTGCCGCGACATCACCCATCCCTCGGATCCGTCACAGTGGTCTATTTAGCGCCGCTGCCCTGCTTGCTCCCAGTGCTCTCCCGTCCGTGGTTCCCACCCTGAGGTTGGCTACGTGGAATGCAAGAGTCTTGTTGCAGGCCGGTGGTGACAAGGCCCGAATCAAGAAGTCGTACTTGAGTAGCGTCCGCCCAGCATGCACTATCATTGCGCTCCCGGAGATCCACCAGGATCACCACCAGCTCGTCTCGTTCATTGCGACCATCGCGAATGACATCTCCGTCTTCTCCAGTTTCGACCAGGACCCAGTGTCGGGCCAGATTCGCGGCGGTGTGGCTATCTTGGTTCCTCTCGCGGGCTCCAACGGGGTACTTCCGACTACAGCGCAGAGGGTGCTCATTCCTGGGCGTGCGCACGTAGTCACGATATCTTCGGCTTCCCATGCAGTGGATATATTTAACATCCACAACCACGAGCTCTCCCACTCCGACATCCGCCATGCTGTTGAGGCTATCAAGGCCTCACGCCTTCGTGCGCAGGAGGACCCCAGCATGTACACCACATTTGTGCTGGGCGACTTCAATTTTGCCGTGCACGATGCGCTGGTGCTTGCGCCCCCCGCCGCAGCCGTCCGTCGCGGTGACAGGCGGCACCGTGGACAGGAGCCTCGCTGGCGAGAGGCGCTCGCTTGGCTCACCGAGATTGTGTGCGAGGACCCCGCGCACTTCGAAAAATGGCTCGTGCTCATCCATCGATCGCATCTTCTGTTCGCTCTCGGGTTGGCAGATGTGTCAAGTTCACTCTCAGGTCTGCACGATTGGTACACCCGAGGCCCTATCCGAGCGCAGGATCTCAGACCATGCAGCGGTGCTTCTTACGATGTCTGCTCGAGCTGCTCGCCCTCCAAGCACCAGGCCCATCCAGAAACGCATATTTGGCGTTCCTGCATTTCGGCGGCGTCTGGAAGGTCTGCGCAGTGCTGTACATTGGGATGCGATGCCACCCCCTGTCAAGCTGGAGAAATACAAAGAGCTCTTGAGGATCGCTGCAGCCGAGACCAGGGATACCCTCTTCTTTCGTCGCCCCCATCACCCCGCCACGCTTGTCCAGCTCGCGCGGTCGCTCGCTAGGGCGGTTTGGCGTCAGGACCGTTCGCTTGCCGCCCGCCCCCTGGATTCCCACCCGCTCGCGGGTGACTTCATCTCGTTAGCTTCGGGGCGCGTCGAGCTTCGCCATCCCCCGTCGTTCCAGGCTCGGGTCGACCAGGTCCAGAGCGAGGCTGCTGAGAGTGCTCGGAAAAGTCTCGAGGCTGCGCAACGTCGTGAGGGGGATCGGATTCAGACTCGCTGTCAACTTCGGGCGCTGGAACGTAGGGCTCGTCTTTGGTCACCGCTGAATCGCCGCATTTCGCTGTCTGGCGTCGCCTTGGATGATGGGAGGATCGCCACCGACCCTGAGGATCGCATCCGTGAGCCCTCCGCCTACTGGGCGCCTGTGTTCCGCAAGAAGTCGTGGGATGCTGCTGCCGCTGACGTCTATCTCCGCCGTCGACGACCTACAGCTCATCATATTGCGCTGCCGCCGCCGTCGAAGGGGACGATTCGACGGGTTATTCGTACTGCGCGCCACTCAGCCGCTGGACCCGATGCCTTACCATATGCTGCGTGGGCGGCCTCTCATATCAGTATTGATATTTGCTGGGAGGCCCCCGAGCGGATCCTCAAGGGCCAGGAGCTCCTCGCCTGTTCGGGGGACACGGTCCAGATCAGTCTCTTTAAGAGTGTCGCGGATGCCGAGCTCGCTGACCGCGCGTGCATTCGTTCTCCTGACAAAGTTCGGGTCTTGGGGCTTCGGAATTGCGACCTCAAGATCATCTCCGCGGTGGTCAACCACGCCACCCGTCCTGCGTTGCAGGCCCTGGCGCCCCCGAGCCAGCGCGGATTTGTTCCTGGTCGGAACTTCGGGGTCAACATCTTCGAGCCAGACGTCTCGAGCAGGATCCTGTCTGTCACGCCCCACGCCTCCCGCGACATCCCTGTCCTGTTCCCCCTCGATTTCGGCCAGGCCTTCCTTCCCCTCTCTCGACCAGGACTTCCTGGCGCGTTGCCTCGGCCTCATGGGCCCCCCCGGCCCCCTCGCGCAGTTCGCTGCGCCCATCTACTCGTCGATCGAAGGGGCCGCGTTGCACGAGGGTCATCTCGAGCACGTCTTTTGGATCCAGAGCGGCATTATCCAGGGTTGCCCCCTCTCTGGTGCACTGTGCGCCCTGGGCACGGCCGCGTTCCTTGTGGACCTGGCTGAGAAGGCGGAGGGCCCTCAGTTGGGCCTTGTCAGAGCCTGTGAAGATGATATCGGCGGCGCCCTGAGATCCGCCCAGGCCCTCTCCGAGGTCTCGCGGGTCATGTCGTGTGCGCCGGCTATGGCGAACTTGGACCGGAAGGTGGCGAAGTGCAAGGTGGTTCCCCTTTCTGGCCCCTTCTCCGCGGCGTTGGCTAGGGACGTTCGGGGCACTATCGAGAGGGAGATGCCTGACCGGATCGGGTTCGAGATCACCTCGCAGTTGCTGTATCTTGGCCTCTGGCTAGGCCCCGCTGTCTCCCCCTCTACTTCATGGAGTGGGCCACTTTCGAAGCTCCGTTTGAGGGCTCAAGCAATTGGGCACGGCACTACCCCTGCCAGTCATTCCGCCATTCTCTACAACACGAGGGTGGTCACCACACTCTCACACGTTGCTCAGTTCTGCTGGCCCCCGAAGTCCGTTCTCCAGCCAGAACTGTCGGTGCTCGCGCAGGTGTTCAGGCCCCCACTCGGCGCGCTGCACCTCGACGCTTGGCCCCAGCTCGACCGTTGGGGCGGCCCGCGCTGCATTCGCTGGGGAGTCCTCACGACCGCCGCCATCACGCGTGCTGCCACGCTCACCTTCCAGTGCTGGCCCCAATTGCTGGCATCGCTCCGGGCGCATGCTGACGAACACCCCGAATGGGCCACTCTCGACACGCTCGCCACGGGCCTCCCCTACCCCAACTTCTGGAAGGCGCCCGCGTTTGTCGAGAACTTGGAGGCCGCTGCTGCTGGTCGCCCTCCTCCTGGCCCGCTGGCCGCTTTTCGGCCGCGCCCCGCTCGACGCGGCCATGGCGGCACTGGACCTTGGCGGCCGCTCTCGCCCCCGACCTCAGCGAGCCGCACATGCTGCGCTGCGCGAAGCGTCGCTCGCAGCACGCCCCCTCCGTGCCCTGTTCGCCCTGCGCCTTGCCAAGATTGCTGGCCCGCACGCCAGCTCCTTGTGCTTCGTGGACTGGGGCGCCTGCCAGGCCGTTCTTCGGCGGTGTCCGTGCTCGCGGGCGTGGGCGGTGATCCGCTCGTGGTCCGATGGTTGGATGACATCCGCCCGCATCATCTCGCCGCATGGGAAGCGCCCTTGCGCATTTGGCTGCCTCGGCAAGGGGGGCGCGCTCATGCACTACGCCCGTTGCCCTGTCCTCTGGTCGGCTCTTCGACGCGCGCTGGCCCGCCCCTTCGCCTTCGACTTCCCGCCCAGATGGGTTCTGCGCCGCCCCTCGTGCCAATCCTACTCGGTGCTCGCGGCTGCCTACAACGCGTACAATGGGGCCCGTCTGAGTGACTCTTGACCACTTTCCCATGCAGCCATGCGGAGTTGTGCGGTTGCAGGTGCGAGAGCGATGATGCTGGCCACACCTCAGGCTACGTCGGCGACCGAAAGGAGGCAGCTCGCCCGCAGAGACTACCACATCCATTCTCCATCGTCGAGCTCGTCCGACTCTAGTGGATCGGCGCCTTCATCTCCGAGACTTACCCCTGCGGTGTTAAGCTCGAGTTCGACCCCGCCCTCATCTCCGCGCACTCGGCCCCTGCCGATCGCCACGCTCTCGCCCGCGCCCACGGCGCTGGCCCCCTCGACCTCATCTGCGTCATCCGCCGCCCCCGACTCTGACAGCGGCGCAGCGAGCACGGCACGAGCCTCATCCGCGTCGGAATCCAGCAGCACATGCTCTTCCTCATCGCGCTCGCCGATCCGTTCGCCTAGGGCCGACGACTTTCTTATCGAGCGCCTTCCCCCATCGAGCCCCCCCGCGGAGGACGCATCATTTGCGACTCGCCCGCCCCGCCCGACGTCCAGAGCGCCGTCCACCCCCTCTCGCCGTGCTCGTACTCTCGCGCTCGGATCCGCTCCATCCTGTCCTCCGAGTCCGGCTACCCCACGCACGCCTACGGCCTCGGCCACGCCTCTGACGCGCCCCCCTTCATCTCAGACGGCGGCTTCCTCTCTCTTCTTGTCCGCGTGTGCTCCACGAAGGGCGGCTTCAAGATCGTCGGTTGCGTCGTCGTCTCCCATTTCGAGCGGTGCATGTGTGACGCCGTCCTCGCCAGTGACGTTGTCGTCTCTTATTTCGCGCGATGCATGTGTGACGCCGCCCTCGCCAGTGACGTTGGCGCCTTCCTCGCCAGTGACGTTGCCGTCTCCTATTTCGCGCGTTGCATGGGTGACGCCGTCCTCTCCAGTGACGTTGTCGACAGGATGTTCCGCGCCCTCGTCGCCTCCTCTTGGCGTTAGATCGCAAGTCCCGTTGTCGCGTTCGGGCTCACCGTCGCCTGTTGTCGGATGCCTCGACCTGCCCCACTCGGGCCATGGCGTTAGAGCGCAAGTCCCGTTGTCGTGTTCGGGCAGCACGTCGCCACGTATGGGATGCATCGGAAGCGCACGCCTCGCTGGTGGTGTTAGAACGCAAGTCCCGTTGTCGTGTTCGGGCTCGCCGTTGCCACATGCGTTTTGCCGTGAATCAGGACTGCTGCCCGATGGCGTGAGATCGCAAGTCCCGTTGTCGTGTTCGGGCTCGCCGTCGCCACGTGCCGGTCGAAATCCTGCGGCGGTCGCGCCTCCGATGCTGTCACATGTTCCCCCCCCGCTGCAAAAGCCCTGTCGCTGTCACATGTTCCCCCCCCCCCCCGCCCTTCGCTCCGATGACCGCTGCTCCTGCTACTGCCTGCCCCCCGCCCGCTCCTCCCACCGAGCCATCGCATCATCTTCTCAGCTCGGCCTCTCCCATCAGCCCTGTGCTTGTCCCAGCTGCCGATCATACTTTCCCCTCCCTCACCCAGTCCTTCACTCCGTTGAGCTCTGCCCCTGCTGTTGCCTGCCCCCCGCCTGCCCCCCCCCCCCCCCCTCCGCTTCTGTGCCCTCGCTGTTTCCTGCCCTCACCCCGTCGCCCGCTCCGTTGTCGCATCGCCTCCTGGCTCGCTCTCCCGAGCCTGACATCCCTGGCCGCGCCACGGACGGTGGTGAGCGCCCCTCTTCGCCCGTGCGCTGGTCTTCCGTCCTGGCGCCTGTCTCGCCCGATACCTCGCCTTCCCAGCTCTCGCCTCCTCCTGCCGCTGCCCCCCCTCATCCTCGAATTGAAGGATGCTCTCGGATTGAAACTAATCTGCGGCCGCCTGGCCGCGTCTGCCCCGACGCGCCCAGCGAGTGCGACATGCCAGGTGGGCCCTCGCTAGCTGCGTCGCCGCCGCTGCTGTCGGCTGCCGCCGCTCCTCTTGTTTCGTCCTCCTCCATCCGCGCGGCGGATCAGGAGAGGTGCTCCAAGCTGCAGGGCTTGTGAGCAGTGGAAGAAGACGGCTTGGCACGCTGGGCCCCCCCTCCTCCTCCCCCTCCTCCTCCTCCTCCTCCTCCTCCCCCTTTTGCCCTCCTCCTCCTCCTCCCCCCCCTCCTCCTCCTCCTCCTCCTCCTCCCCCTCCGCCGCCCCCTTCGCGTCCTCCCCCTCCTCCTTCTCCTCCTCCTCCTCTGCCATTCCTCTTCCTCCTCCTCCTGCTTCTCCTTCTTCCTCCCCATCCTCTCTCCTCCTCCTCCTCCCCTCCCCCCTCCTCTCCTCCTCCTCCCCCTTTCCCTCTCCTTCCTCCTCCTCTCTCCTCCTCCTCCTCCTCCTCCTCCCTCCTCCTCCTCCCCCCCCCCCCACAAAGCGATCGCCATTGCTACCTCCCCCATCCACGTCCACCTTGCCTGGGCGATCGCCATCGTCGCTTCCCCCCATCAAACCTCCTACTCTTCCTCCTTCTCCTCCCCCGAATGGTCGCCCATCGCTACGTCCCCGTCCCCGTCCCGTCCCCGTCCTCCTCCCCTTCCCCTCCTCCTCCCCTCCTCCTCCTCCCCAAGCGATCGCCATCGCTACCTCCCCCATCTTCCTCCTCCTCTCCAAGCGATCGCCATCGCTGCCTCCCCCATCCTCCCCTCCTCCCCCTCCTCCTCCTCCTCCTCTCCTCCTCCTCCTCCTTTCGTCGTCTTCCTCCTCCTCTCCCTCCTCCTGTTCCTCCTTTCCTCCTCCTCCCTCCATTTTCCTCCTCTCCTCCTCCTCCTCCTCTCCTCCTCTGCCACGCCTCCTCCTCCTCCTGCTCCTCCTCCTCTTCCTCCTCATCCTCTGCCTCCTCTCCTCCTCCTCCTCCTCCCTCCTCCTCTTCTCCTCCTCCTCTCCAAGCGGCGGTCGCTATCGTTACCTTCCCCCCCCCCCCCCACCCCCCTTCTCACCCAAGCGATGGCCATCGCTTCCTCCCCTATCCTTACTCCTCCTCCCCAACCGATCGCCATCGCTGCGTTGCCCCCCCCCCCTCCCCTGAACGATCGCCATCGGCTGCGGGCGCGCCCGCGGGCTGCGCGCGGCGGGCGGGCGGGTGGGAAGGGGAAGGGGATCGAAGGAGGGATGGAAGGGGGAGCTAAGCCACCTACAACATAATTGTATGTGTTGTGTATGTACTGCATTTCAGAACGGGTCTGTAACTGAGTGACGGTGAACAACTATCTCATTCCCCCAGGTAACAACCAGTGATATACTTATAAGTGCCCTACCTATAGGTTCGTGGGCAAGTGCTTGCGATACATAGAAATAGTTACGGCACAGTGCGGTTAGTCATCGTTTGCTGTATGTCGATAACACCAGCCATATTTGTGGTGCAAGTAGCATAAGAGCCTGCGCCCTCTAAGTGTTTATATATATATATATGTATACGTCAAATGCTATTCAAACGTGGACGGCGGCGCGACGTTCCGAGGCATGCTTAAGATCCCCCTACAGACTGCCCCAAGCCACTCAGGAGGCCCACAAGAGCCGATCACCGTGTCCCCCAGTGACATCCTAGGACAATAATCACCGCAAACATTACAAGTCTTCACAAGAATTGCGTTCACCTTCATTCAGCCCCGAAGGCCCTCAACGGCCCGCCTGACTCTCCCTGGCACCCCTTCCGAACCGTCGAACGCCGACCAACCACTTTCCACTAACCCCAATGCCCTCCTTGGGCATCACAAGACCAGTTTACCGCACTCATTTGGACATCTTTGGCGTGGGAGGGTGAATTTTGATGCGGCCGCATACAAGAGCCATTACAATGTGTCCGAGGAGCTGCGGGTTACTTTGTCCCAAGCGCTCAGGGCCTCTCCCGTTCGGCCCGCACAGTCCACGATCGCATCGTGTGGCAAATTGTTTGGTACTACCATGATATCCGTGTCCCCCACATGTTCCCAACCCTATTGTGTTGCGTCCCCGTTTTGCAGAGAGCGGTGTTCCTTATTCCTCCTTTCCTCCCGCCTCCTCTCTCATCCTGCCTCGTGCTTCTTATCCGTATCTCACCTCACTCCTGCTGCCAACTGCCCAGTCGTGAACCCTTGGGATGGTCAACGGAGTGACGACCCGCAGGGACCCAAACTAGCCCTCGCCCTCCCTGGGCGATCCACCGTCGCCACCTTCGTGAGTCCCTGGGAGGTCCAGCGAAGCGACCTTCACGATCCCCTCACTAATCTGACGCCGGGGGGGAAGCTTGACGCTGGCACCGCTGCCGGTGGGCACCCGTCGTACCCTTGCCGCAGGAACAGTGGTGACATGCAGCTCCTGTGAGTGCTTGAGGCATCGGGATTATTGAAACGATGCCCCAGCATAAGCAGAGGCGTCGGTTAAGTCAGCCCGGGTGTCTTGGCGCCGAAGTACGGAGGGTCTGGCGCCAATGTAAATTCAAGGTAGTGCATGTAAAGAGGCGCTGGCGCTAATGTAAAACACAACATGGCCATTACAGAAAGTGTCGTCACAGCAAGGCATGTTGTTTTGCATGGGCACGGCAGCGTCGGCTTTTTACATTGGCGGTCCGAGTTGTCGATTGATGTTGGGACATTGTTGCCCCTTGAAGCCACATGTCTGTTAGCCCTGCGCATGGTTTCGAACTTCTGCTATCGCCTGCGCTCGAACATCAACATGGGCTTGCTCCTGAAAGCTCCTGCACACGTGCGGGCTCATGCATATTCCTCATGTGGGCGCTTCCTGACCAAGTTGTCTTTAGACGTGTACGATCGTTGTTCACCATCCTCGTCTTCGCAGGCTTCCACAGACCTGAAGCACTGGATTCTGGAATGCACGCCAGCATGGTAAACCATGGGCCCACACTGGTCGGCTACAGTGCTGGGATCAGCGCGTGCGAGAAAGGCGGGCAGTGGCAGCAGGCGCTGTCAGTGCTCAGCGACACGTTAGAGGCGAAGATGGAACTGGACGTCGTGTGTTGCACTGCTGCTGTCAGCGCGTGCGAGAAAGGTGGACAGCGGCAGCAGGCGCTGTCGTTGCTCCAGGAGGTTCGTAATACGTTGACTCGCAGCAGAACAGTGCATTCAGCGCGTGCGCGGAAGAACTAGACATCTGGAATTCAGTAATGTAAGCAGCCGGTCTACACTTCGATCGGATCATTGTGCAGCTCGTTTGGCCACCACGCCGCACATGTCGGACACGGCTTGTCGGGAAGCGCATGACCCAGTAACAGCGATGTGTGTTAGTTTGCGCCCTTTTCTGCGCTGCGCTATTGGTGAAAGTGCCCTACACCACAAGCAGGAAACGGCGAGCAATCCCATCACAATAGTATCGACAGTCGCCCCACGATTGCGTTTGATCCACGGCGCTTGCGGCGAGACACCGCCGACCTTTGCGGCCGACATCTTGGTTGGCTGGCTTGGGGGCCCCTTCTGGCGTTCTGCACGGCCTCCTCTTGGGTCTCCTTGTGGGAAGTCCTGAAGAACTCTTGGGCCCCTCTTCGGTCCCGTTGTGGCTCGTTTGGGCTGCCATGGGGGCTTGCTGGGCGTCTTGGTTGCCTTTGAGGCCGTCTTGGGGCTGCATTAGGTCGTCCTGCATCCCTCCAGGGGCTCCTTCGGGCCGTCTTGGGACATCTTATGGCTGGCTCGGGACCCTCATGGTGCCCTTTTAGCTAGTACTTCGATTATCCATGACTTCTTTGGAACAATAGCTATTGAGCAAGAGAGCACGGAGACAAAAGGTGGACGGAAACTAAAAGTACACGTAGTTTGTTCAGGACAATTTGGCGCGTTGGGCACGCTGGTGGGGTGTTCACCATTTTTTCGTTTTTTGAAGCCGTAGTGGAGGCCCCGTGTAGCATGTTCAGGGCCGTCGTCGGGCTCTCGGGCAATATCAGCGCTGCCTGGAGCCTTATTTGGTTGCTTTTGAACAGTCTGTGGCAAAGTCGGACGCCTCTAGGACCAGGTTTGCGGCATTTGCTCAGTACTCAGAAAACAATGGCGCACCCGCCAACGCTATCAAATAATACAATGTGGGCCGCGCGCGCGCGCCCGCGCACGCACGCCGAAATCATTACAGAGCCACTCGTTAATTGAAGCATGTGGCAAGACATCTGCTCAAAAACATCGGAACCCAATTGCTGTTCAAAGAAAAGCCTTGCAGGGGTCCAGCGCAGGCGCAGCTTGTCTTCACCCTCATCAACGCCATCGTCAACATCATCATCGCCGGCATCAGATTCATCATCACCACCGTCATAATCATACTCGTCATCGTCGTTGTCGTCTCCCTCGTCATCATGGACACCGCCACCACCACTGTCATCATCACCACAGCCGTCATATCCGCAGCCGTTTTGGCCCAAGCCTGTTTACTGCTCGAGGAGAGCTTCCTCACTCAAAGGGGATTCCTTGCAGGCCTGGCTCACATTGGCTGGGGCCTGAAGCCATGGGCGGCGGCGCCAGTGCCAACAAGCAGCAATCAGCGGGGGCCGCCGGCATCGAGGCAGCCGTGCAGGCGTCCGACGAGTCCGAGCTGAAGGCGGCGCTGGGCGGGCTGGACGCGGAGGCCAAGGCCAAGCTCTTGGCCGCTCTGACCGCGGCGTCGGCGCCTGACCCGGACGAGGCGGCGAAGCAAGCCTGCTTGGAAGCCCTCAACATGCAGGCGGACGCGGGGGAGGAGGCAAAGCAGGAATGCTTGGCGGCCCTTTGGCTGCAGCGGCAGACCGCGTGAGGTCGACGGCATTCAGGTGGTTTCAGCAGCGATGCCCAGCACTGTACGGCGTCAGTGCTTCTAGGGTTGCAACATTTTGTCATCGCAGTTCTCCCCACTATTCGGCGGTGGACAAATTTCTGGACAAATTTCCCTTTAGTAAACCACCCTTGAGTGCTAACGGCCTACGACCGAAACCGCTGGACCTGAACCCGTAATCATGACGGCCGCGACGCCCTCTCGCGAACCGAACACGGCCAATCCGCTAATCGACGCGTCAGGGTAGGAGGTCTATCAACCCTCCGACTTACGGTCAGGAACTTGTGCGTGACGTGTCACGCCGCCGGGTGTGGCCCGCCACGCTGCGCGGCGGCGCCACACGCTGGCCACGCCCCCGCGTCCGAGCGTCAACGTCTCGGGTGTTTCCTGGCCTTCAGCCCTTCGGAGCGACGCGCTGTCCAGCCTCACCGTGTCGCCGGGGCCTCCACCGAGACACGCTGAGCCGAAGTTCTCGACCGCGTCGGGGCCTGTCCCCCTACAGGAGGAATGTCCAAAAATAGTCCGGGGACGAGTTCCATTGATTTATAGATTGACTATGCTTGAGTATGTGTGTTGGGCATGTTTTTTTTTTTTGTTTTAAAGACAAGTTCGCCTAACATCCGCCTGTAGGGTGACATGCCCGACCTACGTCTTGCCCTCTCCTTCGGCAGGCCCTCTTGGAGGCCTCGTGTGCCGTCTTGGGCCAGCTTCGAGCCAACTTCGGCCATCTTGGTGGGCTCCTGGCCCGTCTGACGCCGTCGGAAGCCGTTTGGGGGGCCTCTCTGGGCCGACTTGGGGCCCTCTTGGGGTGCTCCAGGGCCGTCTTTGAGGCCATCTTGGGCGTCTTGGAGTGCTCTCTCATAAGCGGCAGCCCCGGCGAGCTCCAAAGCGAGCGTGCGCCAGGCTTCTCGGGAGCAGAGGCCCCAGGCATGGACAGGCTTTGCGCCTCCACGCCGGGCCGCTCCGCGCTGCGGCGCGACCCGTTCCCGCCTCAGACGCCTCCTCCTCCTCCTGATCCTCTTCCTCTTCCTCCTCCTCCTCCTCCTCCTCCATCTCGTCCTCCTCCTCCTCCTCCTCCTCCTCCTCCTCGTCCTCTTCGGCCTCTTCGTCCTCCTCGTCCTCCTCGTCCTCCTTCCGCCTCCTCCCTCCTCCTTCCGCCTCCCTCCTCCTCCTCCTCCTTCCTCCTCCTTCCTCCTCCTTCTTCCTCCTCCTCCTCCTCCTCCTCCTCCTCCTCCTCCTCCTCCTCCTCCTCCTCCTCCTCCTCCTCCTCCTCCTCCTCCTCCTCCTCCTCCTCCTCCTCCTCCCCCTCCGCCTACGGCAGGTTCGCGTCGCGTCGGCGCGGTGGCGACCCCGGCTCGGGCGTTCGAGGTCGAACGCCGCCGGTGTGGCCCAGAAGCGGCCCGTGTGAAGAGATCTGGCGATCGAGCAGCCGCCGATCGTTCGAGGTTGCACGGTCCACGTGGCATCAGGCAAGCAGTGGCGAAGCGTCCTGGCGAGCCTATTGTTAGTCCTACCAGACAAAGTTCCACGAACTTCCTGTGGTGTCGACGAAAGGTCTCTAGAGCATTTCTGGATGAGACCGTCTTGATTGAACACGTCGGGCTTAGGTCATAAAACCAGGTTTTCGTTCTCAGGACATGTCTGGGTGCTGAGAACATGTCGTGGTGGGCCTACGCGAATGCCCGGACGGTCGGCCCCTGCTCGAGAATCAGAGCCCAGCGCCCCGGGTCGTCACGGCGCGAGCGTGCCGTAGAGGCGCCTCCGCGTTGCCCCCCTGGCGGCGCCGTCGCCTGCCGCGCCCGCGGAAGAGCCGTGGGCGCGGCAGGCCTGCTCCGCCGCGGCCGAGCACGGGCGGGCGGCGTGCCGCGGAGGGCGGCCCGCGGAGGGGCCACAGCGGGCGGCGCCGCCGCAGAACTGCCGCAGCCAGCAAAAGCTACCCTCGGCAGAGGTGGGGGGGGGGCAGGGTGCCGGCAGCAAGTCACGGGAGCCTGGCGCAATTAGCCTCTTCGTTCCGTCTTGCAGCGTCGGCGAGAGTGGATTAGCGTTAGGGAGTCGACGAGGCAGCGCCGATTTAGCGTCGGTTCGCGTCAATTTGGCGTCGATCAGCGCCGATTTAGCGCCGATGTGCGTCGACTCGCAAAAGCCGACAAGATGGTTTTGGAGGCCCCCATGAGGTGCCACCGAAGTAGGAGGTCGGCTAGTTAGTGCACCCGTGCAAAATTGGGTATTCCTTTGGATTCTTCGCAGACGCACGATGTGCGGCAGGGTGCTCACTCTTGCGTCAGAAGGGAGCGCGGGAGTGGAGTTCTGGCAGCACGCAGCGCCGGAAGTGCGGTAGGTGTTTTTCTCCCGAGTGAGAATTGTCTAGGCATCGCTCGGACGTGTGCATTTTTCCTTCGGCGAAGACCAGCGAGGAGCATCCTTGATCATTTGGCGAAAGAACCACGCACTAAACCGAAAAAAACACAGGGAATGGACGTCCGAGCGATGGCCAGATTGTACGCGGGAGTGAGTTTCTGGCAGCACGAAGAGAGCAGGAGGAACAAGGAGAGCACACGGCCCATGTGCATCGATGCCTGGAGAACTGGTGAGGGAGTCTCCGGCGAAACGGCTGCCAGAGATCGGGCGGTCTAGGGCTCCCCGCCCCCCATGTGGGACCCTTGGGGGAAAAAAAAAACAAAACCCATGTGTGTGTGTGTTTTGTGTTGTGTGTTTTGTGTTTGTTGTGTTTTTTGTATGTTTTTCACTGTGTGTTTTTGTATGTTTTTGTTCCACACATGTGGCTTTTTTTCCCACAGTGCGTTTTTTCCCCACAGTCTTTTCAATAATGGTCAAAACCATTTCTAACGGAACGCTAGGGGGGACATCCAAAGCCGTTGTCGCCGGCATCTTCACTCGCCCGCCCGAACCATGGACCCGCATGAGAGAGGCATTCGCGCCCGCACACCTGCTGAGTATGGCTGGTTGCGGATGGGAGGGTGTCCTGGTTGCTCGAGCATGGCAGGTGGTCGCGCGCGGATGACAGTCAAGGTGGTTGACACCCCGTAGGTTGGTCTGTACTGCGCCCCATATATCACTTCTTACGAAGGGTACGTGGCGACACCTTTTCTGGCGATATTGTCCGTTCCCCGTTACGTGATAGTTGTTCATCTGTGTTGCACGATCGTTTCGTTTGAATATCAAGTATACCACATGTCAGACATTATCGGCCCTACTCGTCATCATTGACACGTGCTGCAATGCGGTGTGCACGCGTGTATCGAGCAAGCGTGTAAGCGCCAGCAACATCATTGCCCCCGTCACCATCACCAATATCATCTCCATCGTCATCGTCACCGGCACCACCGTCGTCATCAGCATCTTCAGCGTGCTGTGGCGGGTGTACACGGCGGCTTGGATGGCGACCCCAGGGTGGAGGAGCTGGACACAGCAGGCGTTCCCACGAGAGGGGACCATTATCGGGGGCAAGTGCGCCACAGGAGCAGAGGAGGCGGCGGCCGATCTACACCAGGAGATGCTCGCGCGTGGCTTGGGAGCCACGGTGGACTATTCGCAATGCTTTGACCGCGTGAACGCAGTGAACGCTGAGGTCACTGTCGAGGCCGTGCGGGGACTGGGCTTCTCGGGCGGGCTCTGCGCCGTGCTCGGAGAGGTCCAGCAGCACCAGGAACGCTTCCTGCCGTGGGACCAACACACCACCGGGAGGCCCTCGATGCGAATTGTCTCCCACAGGGGGACCCCATCAACCCTTTGCCCTCGGTATCTGGATAATCTCTGGGTCAGCCAGCTGGACGAGGAGTTTCCGACGGCGGCACCGGGCGGACGCGGCAAGAGGAGGAAGAGGCGAGCAGAGCGCATAGCCAAGAACTACATGGACGACAGGTCTTGGTCTTGAGCCGATGAGTGCCCCAGGCGCCTGGTTAGAGCCGTCGCGGCTTGGCACTGGTGGTCCAGCCGCGTCGGCCTGAAGGAGAACGAGGAGAAAACGCAGCTCGTGGCCTTCGGGCCGGCGAACCGCGAGCGGCTGGAGGAGGCGGCTAAGGACGCGGGCCTCGAGCGCAAAATCGTCGGAGAGATCGAGATCCTCGGCGTGGGCTTCTCGAAGTGTCTGGGCGACAGAGAGGAGAGACGGCTGAAGGCAGCGGAGCACACAGCGCAGCTGATCAGGGTCGCCCCAGGAGGCAGACGGGCTAAACTAGGATGCGCGCGAGCCCTGGAGGTATCCAAGGCGGAGTATGGGTGGGGCGGAAAGCGCCCGGCTCGGCACCGCGCGGCGGCGGCGAACCGAGCCGTCAGGAGGGTCACGAGGACTTCGCGGGCAGCCAGCACAGAGCTGACGCACATCCTGGAAGGAGGTACGACGGAACTCCAGGAGTGAGTCGGGCCTGTCCCTCTGCAGGCGGAAAGTTCAAAAACAGTTAAAAAAATAGTCTGGGGACGGTTGTTTGACCAATTGTTCACTATGTTTCAATTTGTTTTGGGTGTTTGTTTATCTCTGGTCCCAAATTCGCCTGTAGGGGGACACGCCCGACCTAACTCCAGGACGTGATCGGGCAACGCCACGCAACCCTGGCGTTCAGGCGCTGGCGGCGGGCCCCGCTGCCGGCCACGAGCCCGCTGCCGCGCGCGGGCCCACGTTGCGCTCTCGGGGAGCTGTGGGCTGCGCCAGGGAGTCCGCAGGGTGCGTGGCGGCACGCGCCGCCAGAGCTCTGGATCTCGGCGTTGAGGCCCCGGCACGGGCAGGCGAGGACCAGGCGCAGGAAGAGCGCGCGGACGACACCGAGAGCGCGCACGACGGCACGGAGCCCCCAGGCAGCGAGGACCCCGCCAGCGAGGACCGTGAAGGATCCCAGCGAGGAGGAGGAAGAGGGGGAGAAGGAGGAGGCAGTGATGGGGCAACACGCCGACGGGGAGGACGAAGAGGAGGCGCAGGAGGCAGCCAGGACGGCTCTCGCCGAGGAAGAGAGGAGGCTCCGCAGGAGCAGGGCGGCCACGGCCACCCAGAGGCGCATCATCACGCACCGCATGCGCGAAGCGCGGCGGCTACAGGCATGAGGCCGGTTCAAGGCCCAGGGCCGGACGACCGCACGGCTGGCCCCGACGGCCCACCCGGCCACGAAGCAGGCCGCCATGGCCCGGGCGCTCCTGAAGTCGGCCGAGGATGGAGCCGTCCGATGCCTCGCGGTCGGAGGTGTTCTCTTCCCGGCGTGCACGCAGGGCGATTTATGCGGGACAAGGGACTATGCTGCTGGTGCCACGCGCATCCTGGCCACTGGGACCACGTCTGCCGGGATTGCGAGGCCCGAGACGGTCACGCAGGCTCGCGGCAGCTGGCCCGGCCCAGCGCAGCCAGCGGCACACAACCAAGCCATCGCCAGCTGGCTGGTCACCGTGGTGTGGGCAGTGCGGCAGGCCCGCTGCGGCCGTGCCGTGCGACGGAGCAGACAGGAGGAGGCGCAGCAGCCCCCGCTCGGAGCCCGGCAGCGGCGGCCGCGCAGAGGGCGCAGATCCAGGCGAGGACGAGCCCGGAGGCAGCACGGCGGGCGGCGCCCAGGGCGGCCCCAGGCGCAGCGGGGGCAGGCACGACGAGGCCAGGCTGCAAGGGCCAGCCGGGGCCACGGCCCCGCGAGCAGGCCGGGGAGGACAGCGCGGGTGCGCCCGCCAAACGGCCGCGCGCGCCTCGACGAAGCGCGAGGGGCCGATGTCCGTGCCCCCTGCGACGGCGGGGGGCGCCGCAGCGTGTCCTAAGGAGCGCCGAAGGCGAGGCGACGAGCCGAGGAGCCAGCAGGAGAAAGCAGGCCAGAGGCAGTCAGGAGGCGGGGGGCAGGAGAAGCGGGCCGAGACCCAGACGACCACGACGCCGCGCAAAAGGCGCAGAACGCAGCCGCAGGACGAAGCGGCCATGGCGGGGGACGACCCCATAAGGAGGAGGAGGAGGAGGAGGAGGAGGAGGAGGAGGAGGAGGAGGAAGACTAAGAAGCCAGAAGGCAGGCCGCAGAAACCCCCAGAAGACGGAGGGGCCCTCCTGGCGGAGCAGCCAGCACTAGACCCTAGG
>CAUYUJ010012259.1:65944-83444 GCA_963575745.1 Prorocentrum cordatum | reverse complement strand
TCCACATGCAATTAGGTAGTGCGTTCGCAACACCTTCTGCCTTATGTTCCCTCGTCATGCATGTTTGACCTGGCGGTCAGGTAGGAGATATCTTGTTTGTCGAGCCGCTGGCGTACATCCGGCGTAAAGACTACCACCAAGGATTGCCAAGCCCAGACATCAGCATAATCGACTCCACGATCACAGCTGGTTCAGATTATCATAGAGTTTTCCTGAGCCGGGTAACAGAATATCAAGTGTGTTGCTAGATCATCCTCCATCGAAGCATCTCATCATCTTGATGTTTGTCGCTTTCACCCTGGATGTTTTTTTGTATGGCCCTGGGGCTCAACAACGGCCCCCAGATGCCGAATTCGAGGGACAATACCCACATTGAAAGAAGCATATGTTGATTCAGTGAAGGGTTCCCTGGCCTCGCTATTCATGATCAGCTTGCTAAGCTTACCCACCTCTGTGCATCTGGCAGGCCACAGACGAGTCCACTCGCACCACAATCCGCGAGCTCATCGGCCCGGTCATGTAAGAAGAACCCCGTGTGAGACTCCACCTTCCGCCACACAGGGCTTTGGAGATCTGCGCCCTCTTCCGCCACCCTCAGGGGCAACGACGGGGGGCGATAGGCATTGGGGGGATGCATCGACCCCCAATAGCCCATGGATCGCCGATAGTGGCCCGATAGCCCCAACATGCCCAGGAAGGTGCGGATTGACTATCGGAGGCCTATCGCTGATCAATCGGCGATGTATCGCCGATTCCAGGTCGATGTATCCCCCCCTATGCCAGTCCCCCCCCCATTCGCCCCGAGGATGGGGAGGAGGAGGAGGAGGAGGAGGAGGAGGAGGAGGAGAAGGAGGAGGACGAGAGCAAGGACGG
Organism: Prorocentrum cordatum; assembly: GCA_963575745.1. NCBI lineage: Eukaryota > Dinophyceae > Prorocentrales > Prorocentraceae > Prorocentrum > Prorocentrum cordatum. The sequence goes on along the minus strand of CAUYUJ010012259.1, from coordinate 82,571 downwards.
GAGGTGGGGAGGAAGAGAGGAGGAGAGGAGGAGAGATCAGAATGAGAGGAGCGGAGGAGGAGAAGGAAGGAGGAGGAGCAGGAGGAGGAGGCGGAGAAGAACGCGGAGGGGTGAGATTAGGAGGAGGAGGGAGGAGGATGAAGAGGAGGAGGAGGAGGAGGAGGAGGAGGAGGACGAGGAGGATGAAGAGGAGGAGGAGGAGGAGGAAGAGGACGAGGAGGAGGAGGAGGAGGAGGAGGAGGAGGCCCGGACCTCCCAACGTCCTGAGAACATCCAGACGGAGGCCCTCTCGAGCGGCGCCGGTGCTCTCCGCGCCGTGCGCGGCCGCTGGCCGCCCTGCGCCCGCCGCCGGCGCGGCCGCGGCCGCGGCCCCATGGCGTTCGCCGGCGGAGGGCACTGCGGCCTGCCGCCCGGGGGCGGGCGGCCTGCGGCCGGGCCGGCGGGCCCTGGAGCGCGGGCCGCTCAGCGTCCGCCAGACGCGCCGGTCGCCCGCAGCCGCCGCGCGAGTCGCCGCCGTTGTGTAGCCGCCGGGCCCCCCCAGACTCAGAGGAGGGCAGGGTGCCGCTGCCGCTGCCCTTGCCTCGCTGTCGCCTTCCGTGTGTCGGCACGACGAGCGGAATGGGCACGGAAAGTTTCGTGATGGGTGCGATGCCCAACAGCAGTTCCTCTTCATTTCGGACAGGGCTCGCTGTCCGCGCCGCCGCGGACGCTGTTCACTGAGGACAAAAAGCCGCCTGCCCAACAGCGGCCGCTGTCGGTTTTGGACAACATCTGTTGTTGGGCATTGCTCACGTTTTTTCCGTACGTACTTCTGGCGTCCATTTGGGCGTCTTGGGAGGAGGCTCTCGTCGCCACCGCTGGATTCGCCTCGAAGTTTTGGTCCGGGGTGCACTCTTTGAGAAGTTCGGGGAGCAGCGGTATCGGTACCCTCTGGCTTCCCCGCAGACATCCTCAGGAGGGAAAAAAACACAGACACAATGAATCGTCAATTCCCAGGAACGTATGCGAAAATATTGGAAGTGGGGGGGAAGACGAAAAATAATATATAAAACAAAAAAAATTGGGGGATCCTGGGATTTGTGTGTATTTATCTGTGGTCCCTGGGCCCCTTCACATCCAGCGCCCTGAACAAAACCAATGCGGAACTTGTTCGTCGTTTCCGACGTGTGGGGGCCGCCGTCGGACCCGAGGACCGCCAAAGACTACTCTTAAGCGGGGCGTGTCCCTCTACAGGGGGAATGTTCAAAAATAGTCAAAAATAGTACGTATACCATTTGTTAGACGATGCTTGGGCATTTGGGGGGCATTTTTTCACACACGAAATCGTCCAAAGTCCGCCTGTAGGGGGACATGCCCGACCGAAGACTACGCATAATGAAACCGAGGAAGAAAACACGCCATGAACATAAACATTTAGCGCTCCGCGCGGATTTCTCGGAGCCGCGCTGGACCCCCCTCCTCCTCTAGGGAAAAGGGGACTGCTGTGAAGTCAGGCCTGTCCCTCTACAGGAGGACTATTCAAAAATACTGGAAAAAAACAAAAGCAACAAAAAATCAGGAGACGATTGTTTGACAATGTTTGATATTGTTGTATGGTATTGTTGGTGTACTTTTGATTTTTCGTCTAAAATCCCCCTGCAGGGGGACATGCCCGACCTAAACATAAACACTTGGCGCTCCGCGCGGATTTCTCGGAGCCGCGCTGCACCCCCCGCCTTCTAGAGAAAAGGTCGGGACTGCTGGGGTTAAGTCGGGCCTGTCCCTCCACAGGAGGAAATTTTAAAAATGGGGCAAATAGTCGGGGGTCTATTATTTGAGAATTTGTGTTGCTATCTTTGAATACAGTCGGGGCGCTGAAGAAGGAACCCTTTTCGTTGGGGAGGGGCTCGGTATTCCTTGATCGTTCTACAGCTCGCCTCAGGTTTCCATGAGGTTTCCATGGGAGGTCGAAGCGTAACTCTGGGAAAAGAGGGGCCTCCTTCCTTATTCAGGGTTCCTCGGGTCAGCGCCCCGACTGCATTCTTGGAGCACGTTGCTCAAGTCCGCCTGTGGGGGGGACACGCTCGACCTAAGATTGCTGGGGACGCCGCACTGGAAGCAGCCAGGACCTCGGATCCCGGGGCCAGCGGGCCTCCAGCGCATGCGGAGAGCGACCCAGGGCACCGGCGGCACGCACCCAGATCTCCGACCTTGTCATTTCCAGGAGAAGAAAGAACAACACACAGGCACAATGAATCGTCGACGCCCCAGACAGGATTGGAGAACATGGGCAGTGGGGGGGAGACAAAAACCCAGAGAATATGCAAAAATACCCGGGGGATCCTGGGATTTGTGTGTATTCATTTGTGTGCCTTTGTGCCCCTTGAGATCTGGCCGGTCTCTCCTTCGCGTCGGCTGCCGCGGACAGCGTTTGGGCCCCAGGGGACCCAAAGACGGATCCGGGAGGAACGACTGCCCCTGGGGAGAGGGTCTGGAGCTCTGGGGCCGCGTGTTGAAACAGCGCATCGCCGGATGGTTGGGTAAGAGCAACCTCAAGTCGGACATGTCCCTCTACAGGAGGAATATTCAACAATAGTCAAACATAGTTTTGGGACGATGTTTCGACTACGTTCGATTATTCCCCACATCCTAAGTGCGGTTCTTGTTTTCTCTGCACACCCTCCGCGCAGGATCTCTCCTCCTCCTCCTCCTTCCTCTCCTCTCCTCCTCCTTGCTTCCTCCTCATCATCATCACACCCACCCACCCACCCACCTACCCACTCACTCACTCACTCACTCACTCACTCACTCACTCACTCACTCACTCACTCACTCATCACCGTCACTCGCTTATGTCACCCGAGGAAGTCTCAGGCGGGAGCTTCCTCCCTATGGGTCCCGCACTTCATGTTGGTAGTCCGAGCGGGTCATCGGCAACCTGTAACTGTCGTCACTTTAGGGCTCCTCAGGCTTGATTTTCGAGGAAGTATCCGGCGGGAGCCTCGTCGGTGAGCGATGTGTGAGGAAGTCTCAGGCGGGAGCCCCCTCCTTATGGGTCACGCACTTCATGTTGGTAATCCGAGCGGGTCATCGGCAACCTGTACTTGTCGTCACTTTTGGGCTCCCCAGGCTTGAATTTGGAGAAAGTACCGAGCGGGAGCCTCGTCTGTGAGTGAATTGTGAGGAAGTCTCAGGCGGGAGCCCCCTCCTCATGGGTCCCGCACTTCATGTTGGTAATCCGAGCGGGTCATCGGCAACCTGTAACTGTCGTCACTTTTGGGCTCCCCAGGCTTGAACTTGGAGAAAGTACCGAGCGGGAGCCTCGTCTGTGAGTGAATTGTGAGGAAGTCTCAGGCGGGAGCCCCCTCCCTATGGGTCCCGCATTTCATGTTGGTAATCCGAGCGGGTCATCGGCAACCTGTAACTGTCGTCACTTTTGGGATCCCCAGGCTTGAACTTGGAGAAAGTACAGAGCGGGAGCCTCGTCTGTGAGTGAATTGTGAGGAAGTCGCAGGCGGGAGCCCCCTCCCTATGGGTCCAGCAGCTCATGTTGGTAATCCGAGCGGGTCATCGGCAACCTGTACTTACTCCGACGGAAGGACCCCACATGAGAATATGTTTAGCTTGCCCTTACCCTTGTCCTCACAGTTCACTCACAGACGAGGCTCCCGCTGGATACTTCCTCCAACTACGGGGTAAGGAGGAGTGTAACTACGGCCAGGGGGAAGGGGAGGAGCGCGCGGAGAAGAAGCAGGGGAAGGATGAGGACGGGGAAGGGGTAGGGAGGGGGTGATGATGAGGAGGAAGTGGAGAAGGAGGAGGAAGAGAAATAGAAGGAGGGGGAGTAGGTGAGGGCAGAACGGCGGGCGAGAGGAGAGTCTCCGTCAGGGCGAGGAGGAAAAGGGCAAGGGCAAGCTATACAGATTCTCATGTGGAGTCCTTCCGTCGGAGTAATTTTGGAATATTTGTTGTTGACTAATTTGAACTTTCTTCCAAAGCCCCCCTGTAGGAGGACATGCCCGATCTAAGAGTAACCTTTCGCTGGGGTGGCCTGTGGTGCGCGGCTCTCGCGCGGCCCTGGGTTGGGGGGAGCGTTCACTTGAGAGCCTTGACATGGATTGGTTGGCTGCTGATTGGTTGCAGTGTCCTTGCTCTATTGGTTCCCAATGTGTTGAAACTGTTTTTGGGAATGGCTGCGGAGCCGTTACCTCACCTTGACCTGTCAAAAGATGATGATCCCCTTCCCCCCACCCCCCAGATCCCGACTGCCATGAATTCGCAGATGAAGCACTATTTATCAATTGTCCCCCCCTGGAACATGTTCCACGGGGACCGGACGATGCGATTGATAAATGCACACATGTACGTTTGTAGATCTACATGTGCATACATCCGTCAACTTACACAGACAAAACATTTCTAAATTTGGGATTATGGGAGCCAACTTGAAAGTTTTGGATCCGGGAGCCCATCGGAAGCGAAAGGGGGATAATGCCCAAATCATTGATTTCCTGTAGGTTATGATGGGATTATTGCATTTTGGGGGCCTCCTTGGGTGTCTCAGTGGCCACTTGGATCCATCTTGGGGCCATCATGGGGCCACTTGGAGACATCTTGGAGGCCATCTTGAGCCAGCTTGGACCATCTTGCGCCATCTTGGGAGGCCATCTTTAAGCACCCGGTGCATCTCGGAATCTCTTTTTCTGGGGCCCTCTCGGCACCATCTCCTGGGCCCCAGGGTGCCGCAACATGTTACACGCTCTTCCGAAGGTTCGAGGCGCGCTGATACGCGGTTGCTGTCCTCGTCAGGGCCCACAGGCCCACAACGTGTGACGTTTCCTTTTCCGAGACCCCACGCGGCCGTGACATGTACAGCTCGTTTCCCCAGTAATCCGCCGATGGCGCAAAAGTCGTAATGAATGATTCTGGCGGTGATTGATCCTCTCAGGCGACTGCAGGAGGGCTCCTGAGGAGCGACTCTTGGGAGCCTGCGGGGGGTCTGCGGATTTATTTGGATGGTATCGCAACCGTCTAGACGGATCTCGGGGAATTTCTAAAACGTCCTGTGTCCGTCTATAGTAGGTGGCGTCTCCTGTATGCGCTGCCTTGGAGCTGTATTGGCGCGGTCTTGGGCAGTCGTGGGGCCACTTGGGAGCTCCTGAGTCCTTGCGCCGTGGTGGGCTAATCTCGGCCGTCGTCTTGAGGCCTCTGACAGCCTCTTGAGACAGCAACTGGAACACAACGACAATTGAAAAGCCGGAGGGCTTGGGACTTTCCTGAGGCCTCTTGAAGGTATGTTGGAGCGTTTCGGGCCTCTCTGTGGGTTTTCTTTGTTTGGGAGATGCTGGGCTTCGACTGTGGCTATCTTGGGGCCTTGGTGGCTTACGCGGACGTCTTGGAAGCTCTATCGTGACCACCTGAGGGGGCTTGGGCGAGCGCCAGGGAGGCGTCCGGACGTCCTGGGAGCCACGAGGATGGGATCAGAAGCTCCCAGGACGTCCAGACGCCATCCCTAGCGCTCTCCCAAGCCCCCACAGATCTTTGATCATCGCAGGATGGGATCAGAAGCTCCCATCTCCTGATCTTCGTCCTGGGAGCTCGCAGATCAAGTTCTTCCACGAAGGCAGCGCCAACGGTCGGACAGTCGCGGACGACCGGCCCGTCACAGTCGCGCGGCCGGACGCGCTCGATCGGCAGCCGGCGCGGTCGGTGTGGACGGAAGCAAGGGCCGTTGGCACTAGCACCGCAGGAAGCCAGATCTCAGTGGAGTCTGGTAGAGAGGTGTCGGGAGGTGGAAAACACACACAGACACTATGCATCGTCGATTCCCAGGACAGCATGGGACAATATGGGAAGTGTGGTGGAGGACGAAAGCCCAGAAGATATGAGAAAGGTGGGGAAGATCCGAGGAGTTGTGTTTATTTGTTGGTAAGGTGAGGGAGGCAGGTGTCTGTTTGTTGGTGAGGTGGGGGAGGCAGAGGCTCTGGCAAAGAGGGGGCGGCAGGGGGCCGGTGGATGCCCATGGCGGCTCGCGCAGTCCTGTAGGGGGGGTGCCAGCAGGCCGCGCGGCACAGAGCTCGCGATCGGCGCGCCCTCCCTCCTCCCTCCTCCCTCCTCCCTCCTCCCTCCTCCCTCCTCCCTGGCCCGGCAGCCGGCGAGGCCCGCCGAAGACGGGCGGCTGTACGAGGACGCCGAGGGGACGCTGCCGAGGCCCTGGGTCGCATTCCGGAAGCCCGAGCCCCCGGACCAGGGCGCCTGCTACTACTACAACCTGGAGACGGGCTCAGACCTGGTCGTCGACTGAAATGTGTCGCCGGGGTGGGGGGGCCTCGCCGAGCGACCCCGGGGGAGCCCCACGGTCACCGAGCGCGGTCCACTACTCGCAAAGTGCCTGCTCGCAAACGTCAGGAAAAAAACATATATTTGTTTCGTAGATGTCGCGAATTGCAGATTCCCCGCGGCGGATCTAGGCCATTTGCGAGCAGTAACTTTGCGAGTAGTGGAACGTGCTTGTCTACACAGGGCTTGTGAACGGGCCCCCGAGCATGGCGAGCAGTGGCCGGAGAGGGACGACCTCCGATGGAAGCTTCCACTGGCCCGCAGGAGGCCCTGGCGTTTCTGAGGTGAGCCGATGTTGGCAAGGACAGGTCACAGTGTTCTCTCTCTCCCTCTCTCTCTATATCTCTTTTGGTTTGACTCTCTCTCTCTCTTTGTCTCTCGTGTTCTCTCCTTCTCTCTCGTTCTCTTTCTCTCTCTCTCTCTCTCTCGTTCTCTCCCTCTCTCTATATGTATATACACGCATAGATGTCTATCTCCTTCTCTCTCTCTCTCTTTCTCTCTTTCTTTCTTCCTCTCTCTCTCTCTCTCTCTCTCGCTCTCTCTCTCTCTCTCTCTCTCTCTGACGCCGAGTAGGCCTACCAGACGGAGGCCGTCCTCGCCACCGACGCCGACTACGACCGAGTCGTAGACGATGCCGGCGCTGACTGCGACCTGGTCATGGACTTCGCGGTCGCGGCTTCGGCGCATTCCGCCGACCCTCTGGCCGTGCAACGGCCCACCAGGGCCAACGCACCGCCCGAGGATCCCTGGGCTGAGCAGGCAAAGTGCGGCGAAGCACCAGTCTCAGCGCCAAATCAGAGGAGCTGCGAGATCATGCGCAATCCCTCCAAGGAGGAGGCCCAGTTGGTGGCGTTTGGCAAGCCATTGCCCACATTGAATGGTGCTGGCCAGCATAGGTTCGATGTGCGACGACTGGGGCGCCCGCCTGTCATGGCTCCACCTGCCAGCGGGGCTGTTCACGCATATGCTCCGCGCGTCACAGAGAACGCTGCTCCTGCGGCGCATTTCGACCTCAGACACGGCCTGGGTGCCGTCGCTGCTTGAAAGCAGGGTCTTGACTACTTTGCCAAAGCGTCGCTTCTCTGAACGAAGGATAAGGTCAAATGCGCTACATCGCAAGCCGGCCTTAATTGCAAGTACCCTTTGCGGCGGTGACCACACCCAGGTGTGAAAAGTCAGGGCCAGCATTTCTGCCGACCCATCTCCTCCGTGCAGATTGTGCAGCCAAGAAGAAGAACACAAAGAGCACGCCGTCTAGAAATGCCCGCGCTGGGAGTTCGAAAGGACTATTCTGAAAACCCTGACTACCGAGCAACAGTGGAGAGACGTGCAGGCGCACGCTAGATACGCTAGACACTGTGGCTTTTTTTATTCTTTTATTTTTTAGAGTTTTCTTATTTTTCCCCTTCCAACTTTTTTTTTTTTAGGTTTTTTAGATTTTTTAGATTTATTTTTTTCTTTCTATCTTTAGGTTTTTTTTTTTTTTAGATAGATTTCTACTATTATTTTTCTTTTTAGTTTTTTAGATTTATTTTTTTTTTTATATTTTTTTCTTTTTTTTTTAGACACTGTTCCCTAGACACTGTGGCTTTCTTCGGGAGGATCCCCAGCCCCCTGATCTCTCTGATGCCCTTGCCGGGGACGAGCTCCCGCAGCCCAGCCCGCGGCCGTCACCAGAGGGCCACGACAACGACCCACAGCAGGAGTATGCTGACGAGGCTGGAGCCCGATGGGTGTACGCAGCCACGGACTGATCGCACCAGGCCAAACCGATCCTCGCCAGGGATGGTTTCGGAGTTTACGATGGTCGAGACCATTGGCTAAGCCATTCAGCTCGTGTGCACAGCTTGGCGCAGTCCGTTCAGCGGGCCGGGACTCTGGCCATGCTTCATTGCGTCGCCACGGCTGATCGGCTCACCCACGCTTTCGTCGGCAACCACGCTGTCGTTGACGGGTTCGGGGGCCTCCTCTGCGGTAAACCACCGCAGCGCGTGGGTACCCAGACCGACCTTTGGCAAAATGTCCACCTGGCCAAACGCAGAAGGCCACCTGGATGAGCAAGGCATCGGCGAGGGGCGTATCACGCCGATCGCGGAGGCCCTTAGAAGCCACGCGCGCCTTCACAGCGTACCACAAGACCTCATCGAAGCTGGCGAATGGCGACGTACATACGCGGCCGTCGTTCGCAGCATGGCAGCTGCTGTCTATAAGCGGCGTCATCAGACGCTTCCCCGGCCAGGCAGAAAAGCGGGCGACTCAAGGGCTGAATTCAATAAGATGCTGCCCAAGGCGGCCATGAGCCACCAGGCTCACAAGGCGGCCCCGTTCATCTTGACGGCATACCAGGGCCTGCCTACTTCGATCATTTCGATGATCCATAGGCGAGCCTGCTTGACGGCTTCGATTGCGAGGAACAAGATCCGCGCTGGCTTGGCGCCCCGCTGCACAAAGACAGAGGAAACAATACCTCCCCCCGCGAAGTCACAGCAGAGACGACCACGACGATCACCACGACGTGAGCCAGCCATGACTCCCCGACGGCCAGGCGCACCCCGCCCACGGTCGAAAGAACCAGCCCGTCACCACCAAGCCACTTCGTCCCCTCACCAGGGTACGGGGAGCAGCGACCGGTCAGTGGCCGACGTCGGAACAGGGCCCGGTGCGACAGGGATCCAGGAAGCAGACCGTAGGCAATCCTTTTCATTGCGCTTCTCAACGATCAGACGATAGCCCGAGATCGACCACGAAACAGCTTTCATTCTTTGCATCAGCGCGCTGCAACACAGGGCCAATCACCTCGCGGCTAAATCTGCATCGTGCGCGGCCACCCCGCGATCATTGTCAACTGATTTTTGGCACGGACGGCAGGGGTGCTGGCATATTGCTTGCTGTGCGCAGGCCCACGAGACACCATGATGGCCACCTAACCGCGATTGCGCATTGGTTTTCGACATCGATGGTGGGGGCGGACATGTTTTTCGATGCGCGCTCTCACCTGCGCGGGCGCACCTGGCACACTCTGCGCGTGCCCCGACCGTGGCGCACCTGGCGCTGCTGGAGCACGCGGCACACTGGGCGCACCGATGGACGGCGTCTGACGACCATCATCGCGAGTGGCACAAGCCCCGCGACAGTGGCCTGTGGGTACACCACTGGCTGGCTTCAAGGCGGCAGCACCAGCTCGCGAGCCATGTCCAGACCCGCGCGATCTACAGCTGCATGGCGTTGGCCGGGGCCATCCTCGCGTCCGCTTTGGTGCGCCGCACAAGCTGTGAGCAGTACATCGGCCCTTGCGTGCCACCCCTTACGATCAACGACGCCATGCTCGCCGTTTTCTCCGCAATCCTCGTGCTGTTCTTCGCCGCGATGCGCCGCCGCCGCTCCGCTGCGACCGCCAGGTCGCTGCGCCTTCCCCCCTTCATCTTCCGCCAGCCCAGTCCACCAGACAGGGGGGGGGAAGAGGAGCTGGCCGACAGGCCAGGCCGCAGCACCAGCTGCACCTCCGCAGCACCAGCTGCATCGAGAGCGCCTACCGCGTCCCCGCACGCCCGTCGTCACGATCACACCGCGCTCCCGCGCCCTCCTCCCTCCGTCAGACTTCGCCCGGCCCACAGTGACCCTTCAGGCACCGACTGCAGCGCAGAGTGGATGAGGCAGGGGGAAACTGACGCTGAAGACGACGACGACGCCGACAGGCTGGAGTTGGGCGGCTGGCCAGCCTGACAGCCGCCGCTCCCTTCCCGCAGCACCAGCTGCCAAGGGTCCGACGCCCGACGACCACCGTCCAACGACCCACAACGGACCGACGAGCGTCGACCACACGATGACAACGGCGCACGGTGCAGGACCAGCCGCCGCCGCGATGACCGATGAACAACGTCCGACGACCGACGACCGACTGACCACCGAGCGGCTGGCCAGGTGGCTACCACCGCCCGCCAGCACCAATTGTCGAGCACGCCCCTTCTGCAACGCCATGCCCGCCCACGACCCACGCATGCACTGCGAGCGCTGGCTGTTGTGCCACCACCCGACTCTTATCGCCCGCATCCTCCGCACGGTTCGCTTCCGGGTGGCCACTTGGTTCCCGCTGTCTCCCGCGACCTCGCCGCGGCCCGTGCACCGTAGTGCTGGCCAGGGCTTCGGCCGACGCGGGCCCCGTGGCCCCCGCCCCGCCCGTGCCCATCCAGGTTGGCACCGCGGTGACCGTCTGCAACCAGCAGCGCCGGCCCATCAACGGCCTACACGGCACTTTCGTCAGCCGATCGGGAGATACACGCAAGTATTGGGCCGTTACGCTGACGAACAGGGGCATCGTCTACTTGTTCCCGCGCAGCCTGACCGCCCCAGCTCCCGAGGCGGACCCAAGCTATCCTCGCGCTCGCGATGTTACCCTCACCTCGCCGACCACGGCATGGCGAGGAGGAGGCAGGGCCAAGGCGACGCCGACGACGACGACGACAGGCCGCTGCACCAGCACGCTGATCTACCCGCGGCCCCTTCCGACGGGGATGCACTTACGGCAGACGCCGCGAAGTCTTGCTGCAGTTTGGGCCCGCTGGGTGCAGCAAGCTATGGTCGCTGCCTTCTGCGTCGCCGCAACGCCGCCCTCACCCGGCTCTTGCAGCCCGAGGAGGAGGAGGAGAAGGAGGACGCGGCATGACAACGAGGACGGCCCCGCCGCCGACGACGACGACGACGACTGCACCAGCGAGGTGAACACCCTGAGGCACGATCCCGAACGTTATCACTACGTCCCAAGCCCCTTCGCCCCCTCACCCAGCAGTCGCCGGGCCGCCCTGGCCACGCCGCAGCCCGCGGAGGGGGGGTGACGACGAGGACGACCACGACGACGACGGCAGGCAGCTGCACCAGCACGCTGTCCTGCCCGGGGCACCAGCCCATGGGAGAACAGACACAGACGACACGCACGGCCGCTGGCCGCCTCCCCAGCTCCAGCCCCAGCGGCTGGCCGCACGCCGGCCACGCGGCCCTTCGCGGCCCCCCAGGGCCTTGCACGGCCTCCGCGCCCTCTCCTTGTGGCCCTACAGCGAAGAAGAAAAAAGCGGCATGAACATAAACTTTTGGCGCTCCGCACGGATTTCTTGGATCCGCGCTGGGCCCCCCCCAGCGGCGCCTCCGGCGCCGCCCGAGGCGCGCTCCGCGCGCCACGGAGGGCGGGTCCAGCGCAGATCGGAGGCATCCTTGCGGAGCGACAAAAGTTGATGTGTTTGCAGTTGTTTCTTCTTCTATTGTGGGCGCTGGCCGTCTGCACGGTCGACTGCACACCGATTCCCGCCCCCCGCCCCGCCCTCGGGACCCACGGATCTGCGAGGCACCGCCGCGAGCTGCATGGCCCCCAGGGTTCCCTGCCCCGGCACCAGACGTGGGCCACGCAAAAAAAAACGGGGTCGTCTGCGCCGGCATGGGCGCGCAAGCTGCCCGCGCAAGCTCGCGCGCAAGCGCCCTCGTTTCCAATGTAGCGCGCCGCGCCGGCGGCCCGCGTAAACCACCGCGCAAGATCGCCACGTCACCTCGCGTGGGACCCATTCTTGACCGTCGCTCACGCGGGCGCAGCCCAGCTGCACTGCTGTCCGCCGCTTCGCGCGTCCAGTTTCCCGCGCTGGCCGTAGTCTGCCTTGCCGCCACCCAGCGAGGTCTTCGCACTTCCGACCGCCTCGACGACTCAACGACGATTCCTGAGCGGGCCGAAGCCCCCGCGCTCCCTCTCCGGTGAGGTGCGAGCTGCTGGCCCTGCTCCGTGACGCCCTCGCGCGTGATTCACAGCGTTTTCCTGTCGGCAACCCGCGCGACGCTCGGCAAGCTGTCCGCGGTCTCGCGCTTGCCCGCGCAGGGGTTGCCTTCTGTGAGGTATTGCAAGCTGTAGACGGCAGCACGTCACCGCAGGCATGCCTGGCTGGCCGAGATGCTGTCCGTCGTTTTCGCGTCGCGCAGACGAAGGGCGGTCGCCCTTGTCACCGCGCCGCTCTGACCGTTCAGTCGCTTAGGCGCCAAAGGGGGCTTGCGTTTCATAGATCTCCTGCTGTCAATGGGCCGCGTCCGGCCCCAACGCGAGCTTGGGCGGGCAGCCGCTTGCCGCTGCCGCCCTGGTCGTCGTCCACATTGCTGTGTCTCTCTCTCTCTCTCTCTCTCCGGAGCGAGCGCCGGCCCTGACGATCGTCAGGCAGCGAGCGACTGAGGGTCGGAGCGTTCAGAGGAGTGCCAGCGTCGGCGGGCGAGAGTTAGCTTGCCCGCCTTCAAGCGGTGCGGAAGGCGGGCGACGACTTCCCCCCCTTGTGCGCAGCACAGTGTAGAGCGCCACCCTCCCGGTCTCGCGAGAGGCCAGAAAGGGGGCCCACAAGCTTAACAACAATCGTTGGAGCCCCCGGACGCTCTCTTGTGCATAACCGCTCGCTCACGGCGCTCAAGGGCACCCCCCGAAGGCGATTCCGTGCGTGCCCGCTCGCACGCGGCGCATTCTGGCGCGCCCCGCGGCCATTCTCGTGCGCGCCCGCTCGCACGCGGCGCATTCTGGTGGGCCCCGAGGGCCGTTCCTGACGTGCCCGCCGCTTGCACGCGGCGCTGTCTCCCGCGTCCCGAGGGCGCTCCTGCGCGCCGCTCTCGCGCGGCGCTCTCTGCTGACGTCACGTAACGCAGCTCCCCACACACACACACACACACACACACACACACACCACACACACACACACACACACACACACCCCGCGTGGCGTTTGCGTGGCGACGGCAGCTGACGTCTTTTCATGCGCCGACCTCAGCGCGAGGCATGGGATTGGCGCCGCGCGCCGATCCCAGCGCAACGCACTGTGTTCCAACATTGGGCCGAGCATGCGACGCGCAAGTCTGCTCCTGCGCGCGCGAGCGCTGTCCAGGCAAGCAAGGAAACTGCTCGGCGCCCCGCGCCAGCCCCAGCCCGAACAACGCGGCTGCAGCTGACGTCTTCCATGTAGCCCCCCCCCCACCCCCCCCCCGCGTGGTGATGGCGGCGCGAGGGCTTGAATTTGAGACCCCGCTGCGACGCAACCGCAATGGGGGCCCGCGCGCGCTCGCAATTCGCCAACCGCGCAGCGACGCGCCATCCCGCTCGGCGCTACGCGCCGACCGCCGCGCAGACATCGTTGGCCAAGAAAGCTGCCGAGGCCACGCGGGGGTCATGCTGCGTGCGCTCGAGCGCTTGCCAGACGCGCGCGGGCTCGGATTGGCGCAGCGCGACGACCCCAATGAGATACAGTCAACCCGCACGGGAAGGATGGGCAGCATTCCCAAGGGCACTTTTGCATCCTTGCTTTCTCAGTCCATCCTTGGCCACTTTCGTTGGCCGCGCCCCGCTCGAGAAGCTTCGAAATGGGTGTATAAGGCCCTTGCACCCTTATCGTGCATCCTTATGATACGGGTCGCCTGTACACTGCGTTCCGACATGGGGCCCCCCATGCGACGCGCGAGTCTTCGCCTGCGCGCGCACGCGCGAGCGCCACCCAGGCATGCAAGGAATCTGCTTGGCGCCGCGCGCCGACTCCAGCGCAGACAGTTCCGTCGCCGAGCCAGTCACCGACGCGGCGCACCAGTAGTCTGCACGGCGCCGCGCGCCGACCCAGGCGCGAACAATTGCATCGTCGACGTTGCGCCACTGTGTCACCGCGCATGGCGCGACGCGCGCTCGACGTCTGGCCAAAGGGCCCCCGCTGGATATTTCAATCGCGGGTCGATGTGAGGGTCGCGTGCGCAGAAGGAGCCCGCTCTCGGGCGCAGCCGAGGCAGGGTGGGGCGGCGGGGCCACGGGCATCGCGAATCGCGCACAGGAGCATCCCACCCCAAACATCCCGCTGGGGGGGGGGGGGGGGGGGGGGGGGGGGGGGGGGGGGGGGGGGGATGGGATGCGTGCGCACACTCTACAACAGCACACTCTCTCCCTCAATCTCTCTCTCTTTCTCTCTCTCTCTCTCTCTCTGCCTCCCTCTTTTTTTTTCTCTCTCTCTCTTCTCTCCCCTGAGGTCGACGACAGGGTCGGCCTCAGTATCGTCGGCACCGACGGCGGCATCGACGACGAGATCGACGCCATCAGGCACACCCACGGCTATTGGGGCCGCCATGCCACGCCGTATCATGTCCGCCACGTCGACACCTACGCCTGCGCCACGGCCCGCATCGACCCCAACAGCGACGTCAGCACCGACGACCGCATCGACGCCTGCCTCGACGAGCCCTCAGCCATTCACTGTCCTGACGCCTCGCCCAGGGCCGCTGGCGCGGGTGCCGTCTTCAGGCGCAACCTACGCTAGTGGGACCGCCATGTCATGTCATGACACGGTTGCCTCGTCGATTTCATCGTCTGCGGCACTGTCTGCATCGACGACAACATCGACGACAGCACGGACGGCAGCTGTGACGGCCGCATCGGCAGTGCCAGTTTTCGGGCGGCCGCCCACGGCGGCAGCCATGTCAGACTCACCGGCGGCATCATCGTCTACGTTAGCACCTACGCCCACGACTACGGCGCCACCAACACCAGACCCGCACTCAGCTCCGACACCAGCGACAGCGCCGGCCCCGAGTGCAGCCGAGACGTCAGCACCAATGACAGCAGCTCCGACGCCAGCACCGGCAGTGTCAGCATCCACGCCTGCCCCCTGGACGGCGACGTCAGAGCCGAAGGCAGCACCGACGTCCCTGTCGACGCCCGCACCGACGCCAGCACTGACGACAGCTCTGACACCAGCACCTCCAGCGCCAGCGGCCGCCCCCACCACGCCGGCACCAAAGCCAGAGTCACAGGCAGCAGCGACGTCAGACCCGACACCCACCCCGACGTCAACAGAGAGGCCAGCACCGACGACAGCTCCGACGCCAGCACCGCCAGCGTCACCACCCACGCCCGCGCCTACGCCGGTACCCACACCAGAGTTGCAGCCAGCATCTACGCCAACTCCGCCGTCTGCATCGACGCTCGCATCCATGGCAGCATCGTCCATAGCTTCGACACCAGCACTGCCAGCGGCAGCACCCACGCCCACGCCTACGCGGGCACCAACGTTGACACCAGCACTAACGCCGGCACCGAGCGCAGCCGAGACGCCATCGCCGACGATAACTCTCACGCCAACCCTGCCAGATTCAGCACGCCCTGAGTCGTCCGCGGCGGCACCAAAGGTGGCACCCACGTCGGCCTACACGGCAGCGTTCGTGGAGCGTGCGTGGTTGGAGGTCATTGAGTGGTACAACGTGGTGTCACCGTCCACGTGGGCCACCCTGTGCGCCACGTACGTCATGTACTACCTCTTCATCGGCTTCCGCGACGAGTGGCGGCGACGGAGCGCAGCTACAGCGCGGCGGCGACGCCGACGGCGCGGGGGCGACGTCGACCGCAGACGCCCTCTAGGCCACCAGACGGCCGCCCAGGGCCGCCCTGGCATCAGCCCCCACACTGCCTCGAGCCTCGAGCCGACCTCCCTGCCAAAACCTGGTAGCACGCCAGCGGGGGCGGCTTCAGCCCCCCTGCATGGCACCACGCCTGCCATTCCTGTCATCGGCCCCCACACTGCCTCAAGCCTCGAGTCGACCCCCCCGCCAAAACCTGGTAGCACGCCAGCGGGGGCGGCTTCAGCCCCCCCGCATGGCACCACGCCTGCCATTCCTGTCATCGGTCCCCACGCTGCCTCGAGCCCTGGGGTGACCTCCCCGCCAAAACCTGGTAGCACGGCAGCGGGGCCAGCCTCGGCCGTCTCGCATGCTCACGCACCTGCCCTGGGTCCTGGCTCCCTCGCAACCTCGCGTGTTAGCACCAGCACTGCCAGCACTAGCACTGTGACTGTACGGGGGCACTTCGAGCGCTTCCTCGGACCGCAACCAGCCACCATCGGTCACCTCCGAGCCGTAAACTGCCGTTTGGCCGCTTGGATCCCACCACGGCTCCACGCGGGCACAGCGGTCATCGTCCAGGGTCAAGTCCACAACCCCATCAACGGCCTCCGAGGTCTCGTACGGGGGCAGTCCAGCGAGCACCCCGGCCACTGGACCGTCACGCTGTCGTCTGGGGACACCGCCCACCTGAGCTGCTCCAGTCTGACCGTCCCTGCACCTGCGCTCCGCGCCGAGATGCCGTGCGTACCACTGAACGTAGCATGATGGTAGTATGTGCAAATATTGTGTTTACCTTTGTTTCTTGCAAGCCTGTTGTACAGTCGTTGGTGCGTACACTACACACGCAGTATATATGTATTTGTTGTTCCTCCTCCCTGAATGTGGTGACGTTAACCCGGCCGGCCACCTTCGTTATCTACTGCTTGGTTTT
>CAUYUJ010012259.1:54437-64437 GCA_963575745.1 Prorocentrum cordatum | reverse complement strand
ACGGTCCCGTTGCCCGGTGAGGGCCCCCAGAGGCCGGAAATGGTGAAAACCTTCCCGTCGTGAATGTTTCACTACTCGAAGGAGTCTGGGGGCCCAGAATTAGCCAACATGGAACGAGCTGGCAAGCGAAAAGAAGCCACCGATCGCTCCTGGCTGAAAGACCCACGCGGAGCCAGAAACCAAAACGCTGGGGTCGTCACGGCACGAGTTCGCCGTGCAGCGCTCTTGGAGCCACGATGGGCCTGGCAGGGGGCTCTTTACCTTGCATATTCGGGGAGACTTCGCCTGTCTCCCAAATGGGTGTCTTTTCTTGTGCCCGACGCGGGCCCGATGCAGACTCGACGCGGATTTGGCGTGGATCCGCCGCGGATTCGGCACGGATCCGACGGTGCCGGCACTGATTCGACACGGATCCGACGCGAATAGGGCCGCGACGGGACAAGCACGGTACCCCGAGGATGCAACATAAGGCGTGTTCGGTGGCAACTCATGGGCGCCTCCCAGAGCATCTTGTCTGTTCTTGCGAATCGACGTTGAATAGACGCAAATCGACGCTAAGTCAACGCTAATCGACGCTCTAGCCGACGCTAAAGCTTGAATTATGAGGGTAGACCAGGCTCCCATGATTCGCTACCGAAGCAGTGGATGTGAGAAAGGAAAGGCCGTCTCAGAAGGCGGCGGGGTTCTTCAGAAGCCCTCGCGACTTCTGAACGGTTTTCTCCGTCTTCGGGGAAGGCTTAGAAAACTTGTTCAGAAAGCCAGGGGACTTCCGAACTTTCTGGGAAGGCCCGCCCCATCTCACTTCTCCCCCCGGGCGCGCCGCCTAACGATGGGCCTGCCCAGAGATCCGATATCGTGATTTTTCTATACGCGATCCCCCGAAGACTCGACCCATTCCCCAGGACCGGCTTTTCATCCTGAGTTGGTTTTTGAACGGTCCCGCGGCCCGGCGAGGGCCTCCAGAGGCCGAAAACGGCCAAAAGCCGCCGTCTTGACTCTTGTCAATATGTTAGATCTCTGGAAACGGGCCTGGCAGGGGGCAGTGGATGTGCGCAGGCCTCGTCGCCCCCATTAGGGTGGCCGACTCCGCGGACCCCGGCGCCGTGGCCTCCCCCGCCGGCGCGCTGAGCCTGGGCGCCCGCGCCGTAGCGCTGGAGCTGGCCCTGCGGGCGCTGCAGGCGAACACGCCGGTAGCGGCGCTGCTTGTGGACCCCAAGGTCGGGGCTCAAGAGACCCAGAGACCCACCGCATTGAGAAAATCAAGACGGAGGTTTTTCGCAATTTTTGGCCTCTAGAGGCCCTCGCCGGGCCGCGGGACCGCCAAAAAACGACTCAGGATGGAAAACCGGTCCTGGGGGATGGGTCGAGACTTGGGGGGGGGGTCGTGTTGAAAAATCGCGACATCGGATCTTTGGGGACGGGGGTCAATGCGAACGGGGATCAGTCAGGGTGCTGCATCTTGCAGCATCCTGTAGAGCCAGGATCCTGCAGGATGCTGCAGGACCCTTGCAGGATCCTGCGAAACCTGACTGGCCCAGGTCTGGATTGACCCGGGGATCCCCGACAAGGCCCCGATGCCCCCAAATCTCCGACGGCAGGACTCTGGGCCTCCTGGATGGGGTCAGAGTAGATGGGGTCGGAGGATCGCGCCGCATCGGCGATGCGGCTCGATGTGGAGCACACTGTTCTCCACGCCGACGGCGCCGATGCATCGCCGACGTCGCTAGTGCATGGCCGAATGCATCGGTGATGCCTCGGCGATGCCTCGGCGATGCGGCGCGATCCCCCGACCCCATCTGCTCGGACCCCATCTGGGAGGCCTCCGGGCGGGACTTCTGCAGCCCGGGCGTGCTTCCACGGTACTCTGTTCCTCCTGGTGCCCAGCACCAGGCCCCGGGGCCGTGGCTCAGCGGAGCCCCGCGCGACAGAGTGCACCCGGGCAGTGGGCAGGGGGCCCCTGGGGCCGCGGATGGAGAAGCGCAGGCTGGAGGGTGCCAGTGAGCTCCACGGCTGCAGCAGCGGCGGCCAGTGAGCCCAAAGGGGGGGGTGGAGCACCAAGATCTGTCCCCGCGAGCTCTGACGAGCTCGACAGCTTGCCGAAGAAGACCTATGCCCGGGCGCCCCCAGGAGGCGGAGGCCGCAGCACTTCGGACGGAGGATGGCAGTCTGGGCCTCCAAGATGGGGTCGGAGCAGATGGGGTCGGAGGATCTCGCCGCATCGCCGATGCATCGCCGATGCGGCTCGATGTAGGGCCCGACGTTCCTCACGCGGACGTCGTTGATGCATGGGCGATGCGGCGCGATCCCTCGACCCCATCTACTCCGACCCCATCCAGCGGGCCTCTGAGTAGGTGCCCTGGGCGTGCCCACCCCTCCGCGGCTGCCTCTCTTCCGCGCCTTCCGCGCCGCCTCCTCCGCGCCGTCGGCGCTCGGCCACCGTGGCTCGGCGGCCGTTGCGGCAAGGCCCCCTCGGAGGCATGCGTAGAATGCCACCCCCAGCTATAGGTGTCCGTCCTCCTCCTCCTCCTCCTCCTCCTCCTCCTCCCCGTCCTCCTCGTCCTCCTCCTCCTCCTCCTCCTCCTCGTCCTCCTCCTCCTCCTCCTCCTCCTCCTCGTTCTCCTCCTCCCCCTCCTCCTCAGAATGCAGCCGCATCCACTGTTTCTGGAGAGGCGGCCTGGGACCTTGGGAGCGTATCCCCGGCTGCAGTCCGGGAAACGAGTCCCGAAGCAGAGGGCGGTGGTTGATGCTTTTCTGGCCTCGTTGAAGGCGCACTCGGTGCGGAGGTACCTCGCTGAGCTCGACGGGGCGACCTCCAGGCAGCCCGAAAGGGAGTTGGACAGAGACATAGAGGAGGAGGAAGAGGAGGAGGAGGAGGAGGCGGAGGAGGAGGAGGAGGAGGAGGAACGAGGAGCGAGGAGGAGGAGGAGGACGAGGAGGAGACAAACGCGACAGGAGATGGGGGGCGCGCCGGAAACGCATCCGCGCTCGCCACTTTCACGAAACCAGAACCATCAGCGCGCGCCGCGCTTGGGCAGCGAAGTGCGCCGCCAGGAAGATGGCGCGCGAGGCGCGGAGATGGTTGCGGGGGAAAGAAAAAAAGACAGCCGAGTCCAAGTGAGCGGCCGCGGAGGCCGCCACCTCAGCCATGATAGAAATGAGCACGGCTTCCCCGAGCGGGGTGCAAGGGCGAGAGCCTCGGCGCGAGGTCACACGGCACTCGGCACCCAGCGCCTGAAATTACCCCACCCTAGACGCGCCCTCCGCCGCGGCGCAGCAGTGCTCCGAGAGGTTATGTCGCCCGAGGAGAGGCAATTCGAAAAGCCGACTCAGCGGGAGGGATTAGTCGGAGGCCCGTGGGCCCGACGCGTCGAGGAGACGCGACAGATACCCCAGCGACGCGTCAGTCTGCAAAGTCAGTCCTCGAATCAAAGAGTAAGAACCATCATTTACATATAGATTCAACGCGCAATGCACTGGCCTGTAGAACGAGCTAGACGACGCATGACCCCGGCAGAGAGATTCGCCTTGGGGGCCCCACGACCCAGGACGCAAGCGAACTGACGATGCCCGACAATGCTTTTGAGAGCGGGAAAGACACGAGAACGAAGACAGGAGCGGGAGCGTTTGCCATGATGAGAGGCAACGTGAATGGAACGAGAGGCCGAAGGAACGGAAGGATCACCATTGCCATGAGGGGCGCGGCGCAAGACAAACCCTTCCCATTGATAGGGCGAGAACAAAAGCATAGCTGATTCGCGCCCTACTGGGATAACAAAAACAGCTGCAAGAGCCGGCGCGCAGGCCCGCGCGGAACTGCCGTGCAGGCCGTTCGGGGCAGCTGCCAAGCTGGAAGTAGCTCGAAGAGCCGCTCTGTGTTTAATTTGTCGGAGCCCGATCCAGCCCGCGGTCTGCCTCGCTGCGCTTGCGCATGTTATCCTGGGAACACCTGTGCAAATGGGCCCGTCGACGTCGGCGCAGCCGACTCCTGCCGCCCACAGTGGTCCAACCGCGCGTTGCGAGCGTCGCCAGCAGCGCGGGCCAGTTCGCCGTCGGGCATCTAGACCGCAGGAAGGACTCCAGCCTGCCCGCGGCGCCCCCCCCCGCAGCCCCCAGCATTCCGAGGGTCTCCATGGGCGGGCGCAACATCCCGAGAGGACCACGCATCCGAGAAGTTTTGAGCATCGCGAGTGGGCTTCGTTGGCGCCTCATTCGACGGGATGGTTAACTTCCCCCACGATGGGGCCGCGGCGGCCAGACATCAAATGGAGCATGCTTCATCGCAACGTACGCGCGCAGCGAAACAACCCACCCTGCGCGCCGCGTCGGGGCTGAGCCGCCGCGGGCATGATCGAAACAGTAGCTGCGGCCAGAGCGCAGCAAGACGAATCTCGGATGTTCTTCCGCCCCCTATCGTTCAAGACCTTCTTCAACAGCGACTCCACCGTGACTCTTGGCAGTCTTGCAGCGGCGGCCCACGCCCGAAGCAGCGCGATGACCAGACGCTGGCATAGCGGAGCAATCCAACGACATAAGGTCACGATGCGAGCCAGGGAGATTGACGCGGCGCCGTTCTCCAACGACGCCGGCGCACAGTTTTCCATTCGTAGCTGGAACAACAAGAAAGTGAGTGAGGGGATCTGTCCTGCCATGGCCTACCCCAACGGAGTGGCGCCAATCCACGCAGCACGAACGACCATGGCCGAGACGGAGAACCGCAGGGAAGCGCCTTTCTGGAAAGGCGAAGGGTTCCGACGTGCTGTTGCGATTCCAAGGGCAGGCCCGTCTCTTGAACCGATTTACCCACGCCGAAAATTTCAACCATAATTGGACGGACGGAATCGTCGAGCACGGTGCAATGCTAGAAGAGGGACGCCGTTCAAGATGGACAGGGACACATTTTGATCCTTCTCGGCAGCTGCTTGGCACAACAGACGATCCCGCAGATTGGCCCGGCCCAGCTCAGGCTTGCCCACGAGGTCAACTTAACGCCACGCCAAACTAACATGCGGGCTTGCTTCGAGACGGCAATGTCAATCCTGTGATTGACCCGTGGGCCTTGCCAGTCGTTGAGCAACGCCTGTCGAGCTGCGCAAGAACCGATGCGACGAGGAGTCCGCGCCTCAGACTTGGAGAGCAAACCAAAGAAGGCAGAGGGGAGAGCAAGGGTACAACCGAGAATCTTCGCACGGAAGCACTGACCGCTGAAATTCTCGACCTCGCGGCCAAGGGCGCCAAACGACGATGATTGCGCGCTGCCTGCCGCGGCGCTGGCATCGATCAGGTTAAGTTCGCGCGTCGCGCGCGCAAGTGCCGATGACGCAAATGTCTCAAACTCAATCCGCCATTTGGCGATGTCTGGCTCGGGGCGCTTAGAGCGCGGAGCGCGCGCAACGGCGAATGCGAGAGACAGGGAGCAAAGCGACGCAGTTGCTACGAGGGCGGCGGGCGCCGCAGGGACCGCTGCGGCCTTGCGACGGGCAGTCGTCGACCCCTGAACCCTAGGGGTGGAAGGAGTGCCGCGGCGCAGCCAAAGCGAGCATCCACGCGATATCCTCGGGTTTCCAGGCCAGCGAAGGACTCCGCAGCCCCCGATCTGAGCTCAGCTTTCCTTGGGCGCCCCAGCCCTCGCGGCCCCAGCTGCGCGGGGGGCGTTGCGCGGAGAACTGCGCCGCAAACAAACGGGGCCTACCACTTGAGTAGAGACCCGCGCGCTTCGCAGGCCGTTTCGCGTTAAGCTGGGCAGACAAGACGTCGGCTAATTCAAGTCGCATATGAGGCGCTGGACTAGCATTGCTATCAACGCCAGCCTGCCCGAAACCAGGCGACGCGAATGGCATGGGAACAGCTGCAGAAAGAAACATCTGATCTGGTGGAGAACGCGCAGCAGGAGCGTCTGAAGCTAGCGCGAACTGACCCGCATGGGCCTCAGGTAACTGCAAACGAAACTAAATATCCAGACCGCCCGTGCCCAGACATTCGAGCCACGCCAACTGAGTAGCAAACACGGAAGAAAGTCGAGGATTGCTAAAGACAAACGTTGAAGGGGGGCGTTTTTCGAGAGGCGCCAGACCCGCGAGAGAGTTAACAAACGCATGAAGGGGGTCATCCCCATGAGAGAGCAAGTTGAATGGATTCCGCAAGCTCAAATCACACGCAATGAAACAGGGCGCGGAGCGCACGCGAATATCCGTTCATATCTGGATCGTTCGACTGCCCAGGAGCAGAACGAATTGCCGCCGGGTTATCGACGAAGAGAGCGACGCGCTAGATGGGTGCGCGAGCGCCCCAAGCAGAAGCCCACACAAGAGCTACAACGTCAGCCCACGACGAAACCCGAGCTGGATCAATCGCTTCCGAGACGGGGTCAAGAGCTCCAGCAGCAAAGCCTGCACAAAATACGACGGAAACAACCGAAAACGCACAATGCGGCGGATAATTGGAAGACCTTCCGGAACCATCTGAACAAATGGAAGCCGAAGCAGCATCAGCACACTCACCGTGCCAAACCAACAAAGATGACAGCTTCTGAGTGGTGGCATGCAGCAGGGAAGCCTCGAATGTCCTCCAATCTCGACGAAGAGGTGTCTCCCGCTGCGCCTCAGACGCTGCGAGCAAAGGCTCGATGGGGACCATGCGGGACTTCAGTGCGACGGATCGGGGTCGCCCGCCCTCGTCCAGCCCATCAAACACTGTGCCGATCGGGGCAAGCATCGCCGCTACCCCGAGCGGTCCGACGCATCGCCACCACCTCCATCGGCATGGGGCCCCCCACCCCGCCCGCCGATGCTTTCGCCTTTCGCGAACAAGACCCTCTCTCCTGCTCACCAGCCCCACCTGTTCGAGGCGAGCGAGGAGAAGAACGTGCCGCAGCAGTCGCTCTCCTGCGCGCGAGCGCCGCTGGATGGGGGTCTTGCGGAGGAGGAGGAGGAGGAGGAGGAGGAGGAGGAGGTGGAGGAGGAGGAGGAGGCATATGCAACCGAAGACGTGCAACAGGGGCCGTGGCTGGTTGCGCAAGCGAAGGGGCAACAGACGTGGGAACGGTTGTCCGAAGAGCTTCGCGCCGCGCAGGCAGCGTCGTGAACTGCGTCGTGAGACGCTGAACGTTATAGTCAGCGCGAGGCTGATGCATCTGAAAGTTGGTCGCCAAGGTCGCCAGGTGAGCATGAATGATTGCAAAGCACAGAACGCGCGATGGCGATGGCGCGGAGCATTCGAGGCTGAGCCAGACGAAGGTTGAAGAGTTGGTGGGGGAGATTGACCATTGACCACGGGCCCCCTCGATTCGACCAGCAGGCTCTGGCCTGCGCGCCGTTGCCTCGTCCAGCTCCGGCTCCCCGTCCAGCCAGATTCAGAAGCCCCTGTCGATCATGTCTTGCTGGTGATCGTGTCGCTTGAAGTCTTGCGAGCGCCTGAGTGCGTCTCTCGACCCAGAGCTGTGCACTGTCCCGGTGACACAACAGCATATTCAACTCCGCTGCCGCCGCTTGAACCTTGAGATTGTAAATGCCGATCTTGGCGGGCGCCCTGTTGAGGGCAGATAGCTGGCGCTCCATCTCGTCGAATGGACGGCGCAAATGAATGGGTGTCAAGACCACTCCGAACCGCTCCCGCTCGTCCTCGCCACAATTCCCGCTGATTTCCTTCACGCGAATGGTAGCAGCGAGGGTCTTCAGCTCGAGCTTGCGTTTGGAGATGAACGCAGAGCGCTCGGCCTTGGTAGCCGCCGTCCTCGAACTCTCCCGGCCATCTGCAGCGTCCACGGGCCATGCGGTAAAGGGAATCAATCAGTGGACATTCCCCCGCCCCCCGAAACTCAAAGTTGGAACGCGCGGGGATGACTGCGGTCGAAGCGCAACTCGTTCGACCCACCAGCAACTCGTTAGACCCACCGGCAACATTGATCATTCTGGAGGTCGGAAAAGGGGTGTGGCATAAAGGGGTGTGGTGCCAATCGTGGAAATTGCCATGTGATCTATGATACATAACCTCACCATATGCAGCACTGGCACCACACCCTGTTACACCACACCCCTTCTGCTACCCCCAAAAAATCATTGGGGGGAATTGACAGACGAATGTGGCATGAGTGTTCGCTGATTTCTTCCGGGGCCTGTCTCTGGCAGTGCTGGCATGGTGCCACGAGGGATTTTGCGCCGCCACCTCGCCACTGGAGAAGAGACGGCAGGCGAGGGAGCACCACGAGGGGCGCTGTTCGGCGACCACCTCGCGGCGAGCAAGTAGGGGGCGCTCCCGAGCTTGGCATCGCTCGGACGTGTGAAATTTCTCTCGGCGAGGACCATCGAGGAGCACCTTGGATCATTGAACCAGCCAAAAACACACACACACACAACCGGCAACATGCGCGGGGAAGGGGCGTCCGAGCGATGGCAAGCGAGATGCAGCCCCGCCCCGGACCCAAGGCTTCGTTGTGATGGTGCGAGCCTTGCCCTGACCCGTTGTCTCAGACGTGTCCGGGGCCCGCCCAGGTGGAACAACAGGAGCAGTGACGACTCGAAGTACGGGTAGGGGAATTGGCTGTGAGCAAGAGACGCATGACCAGCCTGCTCCATGCATGATGAGCGTGAATGAGATGCTGATCGGGCCGCTCACGAGCAATCGCAACGTTGACAAGGAGATGACCCAATGACCGTCGCGTGCGCTGCCGCTGGCGCCTGGCAGTCTCGGGCGCCAGGAGCGCGGCTGGCCGACATGGCTGACCGCAAGGGCTCCGTGACCGGATTGCACGAAAGCGCAGTATGGTGGCAAGGATGCCTACCCGAAACCCTAAACACCAGAATAGATGGCGGGCAGGCTTGCGACGGCTAAGGTCAGGTCAGGCCTGGTCAGGCCAAGGCCGCTTACAAGCATGTCTCGAGCGCTCGGTAACAGGAGGACGGGGAGAACGAGGCGGGTGGTGTCGCACGCAAGCTGTCCTTGCCGAGAGCCGTGTTGCCACCGGTATGTGCTAGTATTGAACGCCCACCCCATTAATTGCTCTTCATGCTTAGGGAGAGGAGAAGGAGTAAAATAAGAAAGGAGGAGGACAATAGGAGGATCCGAAGGATGATAATGAGGACGACGACGACGACGAGGGGGAGGAAGACGCGGAGGGTGGACGAGGACAAGAGGAGGAGGAGGAGGAGGAGGAGGAGGAGAAGGACGAGGACGAGGACAAGCAGGAGGAGAAGGAGAACGAACACATACGCTACGATCCCTGCCATCGAAGCGTCTTTACGTCAAAAAGAAAGCAAGAGACGAGGAGGAGGAAGACGAAGAAGGCGAGGAAGGAGGAGGGAGGAAGAGGGAGAGGAGGAGGAGGGAGGAGGAGCGAGTCAGTAGGACGGAGGGGGGAGAAGGCAAGTGAAGGCGAGAGGAGCATGAGGAGGTCGAGGAGGAGGAGGAGGTGGAGGAGGGCGGAGGGGAAGGGTGGGAGGAGGAGGAGGGGGGAGGAGGGAGAGGAGAAGGGGGGGGGGGGGGAGGAGCGGGGGAGGACTAGGAGGAGGAGGAGGAGGAGGAGGAGGAAGAGGAGCAGGAGCAGGAGGAGGAGGAGGAGGAGGACAAGGAGGACAAGGAGGACAAGGAGGACAAGGAGGAGGACAGGAGAAGGATGCAGGAGGGAAGGCCGCTGGGCGCCCCGTCGCCGCACGCGGCGGGGCTGGTTCGGCACTTGCGCAGCTCGGGGAGCCTGCTGGGGCCCTTCAGCTGCAGGCGCCCGGGGAGCTCTTTGTCCTCCTTCTCCTCCTCCTCCTCCGCCCTCCTCCTCCGCCCTCCTCCTTCCTCCTCCTCCTCCTCCTCCTGCTTCGCCTCCTCCTTTCCTCCTGCTTTCCTTCTCCTCCTCCTCCTCCGCCCTCCTCCTCCCTCCTCCTCCTCCTCCTCCCTCCTCATCCGCCCTCCCCCTCCTCCTGCTTCGCCTCCTCCTTTCCTCCTGCTTTCCTCCTCCTCCTCCGCCCTCCTCCTCCTCCTCCTCCTCCTCCTCCTCCTCCCTCCAGATCCTCCCCAG
>CAUYUJ010012259.1:0-49337 GCA_963575745.1 Prorocentrum cordatum | reverse complement strand
ACAGTTCCCCCCTTGGCGCCCCAGTTCGCGCGCGAGCTGAGCGAGGCACTGCGCCGGCGACAATCTTCGCGGACCTCCGGCCTCGAAGGGGGCGAGCGGGTCGACGGGAAGCGGGCCGACCCCTTTCCGCGAGCCGCGGCTTCTTGTACGCTCTCTGGAGGGGGAGACGGAGCCTTTTTTGAGACAGTTGGCACCCAGAGCCACCTGCGCCTGTTGGGCGACCGGCGCCGGATCTGTCTTGTCCTCGTGTCTCAGAAGGGGCCGGCGGGCGCGCAGACGGGGCCGCCACGCTCCTGACCACACGAGATCCCCGCCCCTCGAGTCAGGTGGGATGTTCGGCCCGAAAATCCGGCCGTGGCCGCTGAAGGTGCCCCCAGAGGCCTCGAGAGGCCCACCGCGAAAGGGATGCCCGAGTCCTGGCCGAGCCGCAGGTCAGGGCCAGCTGTATTTGGCTTGGCCTGGCGTTGGCCAGATTTGCTTCAGGCTGGATGTGCTTCAGCTTGAGCCGTCCCTGTTGCTTCCGATTTTCTTTCGGGTATACACGATCGCCAATCACGTAAGGTGTCCCCATTGGGGGCCTACCTCTGATCTATCGGCGATGTATCGCCAATTCCAGGTCGTTGTCTCCCCCTGAGCCAGTCCCTCATTTCACCGCCCACCTTGTCCTCCATTTCCAGTGGGGGGGGGGGGTGTCGGGGATCATTAAAAGCACATCTGAAGCCCCTACGCCCCCCGACCCAAAATTCGGGTCTTCGGGTTGGGTTGGGGTGGTCTGACAGTTAGTCATCATTATCATTCACCAGTGGGCCTTCTCCCGAGAGGTCCACGGGCCTCCAATAGAAGAGCCTCCACAACATCCATGAGCACCCAGGAGCCCCCCCGCCCCCCCCCCCGTGAACCTCCAGGAACGCCTGGCGTCCTCGAATGCCCCCAGGACGCCGTCCGCCAAGAGCCCCCACGAGGCCTCCCCAGGGCATGCCGCAGGTTGGCACCATCGGCAGCGACTCGTGCCGCGCGTGCGTGCGCCGCGCCAGGCCTGCCACGCACTGTTGCTCGTGTGCCTCCGCCTCCTCCTCCTCCCCTTCGTGGTCCCCCTCCCGCTCCTCCGTCCTGCGGGCGGCTTCTGCTGATTCCGCGCGCTTTCCGAGGGGGGGGGGGTGGCTGTTGTTGCGTGGCCTCCGCCACCTCGGGGTGCCGCGCGCGGGCGGGCGGGCGGAGCGGCCCCTCCCTCGGCGGCAGGGAGGCCGCGCGCGGTGCCCGGCGCGGCGGGCGGCGGAGGCGGGCGGCGGGGGCCGTCCGCCATGGCAGCCGTGGCCCCGGCATCGCTCGGGCGTGCGCAGTTTTCCTCGGCGAGGACCATCGAGGACCATCCTGGACCATCGAGCAACAAAAAAATAGCATGAAACAAAAAATTAAAAAAAACACGCACGAAACCGAAACGTGCATGGGAAATGGACGTGCGAGCGAGGGCAAGTGGCACGTCTCTCTCTGCCGCAGCCGGAGACAGGAATCCAGAGAGCAGCCTGTGGACGCTTTCGTATTCATTGTTTTGCCGATCGGCGCGGGCCCTTCCCCCCCCCCCACCCCACCCCGTGGAGTAGATCCTGGCTGTTTCTGGCGCCTGTTTCGAGCAGGTGGGGTCTCCGCGACAGGACGCACTGTTGCAAACACTCGCATTCAGCAGAGGTCCGGAGTCAGATCCCCCCCTCCCCCTCCTTTCCGCCCGTTGTCGAAACGCCGAAAGGGAAAACTCTCACAGTGTGGACCGTGGTACGGCTTGTGCATGAGATAAGTGAGTGAGTGAGCATGTTGCATGTTGCGCCGAGGTTGCAACAGTTGTCTGCCGTTGGGTGCGCCTCGTGGCTAGTTATTCGGTGTTGTGCGCTTCCCCCGATGAGGCGCCCATGCGCTGTGGAAGAAATGGAGAAATCGTCACGGAGAGATTGCTTGCCCTTCATTCCTACTCATACGCAAGTTCTTTTCTTCTAATCATGTTCTCTGCCTTTCAGAGCCACCCCATCATTGTTCGGTTCCTTCTCGCCGTTCCCCCCACCGCTCTGGAGCCATTTTGGTAAATGCTCAGCTTAAGACACCATGGTGTGGCACAGTGCTCGGCAAATTCGGATCAGCCCGGATTCCGAAAAAGCGGCACTTCTCTCGCAGATGCGATCAAGAGCCAGGCAGAAGCAAAGCAGTGGACCGTCGCACTAATTCTGTTTCGCGATGCATCTGCATCGTGCGCACCATGCGGCACGGTTCTGTACAATCTGACCATGAGCGTGTGTGGAAAATGTAGGCAGTGGCAGCAGGCATTGTTGTTGCTCAAAGAGATGTGTCAAAAGACGGTGGAGCCAAGCGTCACAAATTACGCAATGTCAGATCCCGTGCGCCACGGAATCTCGGCAGTGGCACGAGAGTTTCCCCGCTTCCGGCGGGTTGAGGGCCTGTCAGAGACCACGCTGAACCCCGAATTTGAGACGATTGCGTTTCTCTGCGAAACGATTGAAGCAGATGCAACAATGTAGCTGGATGGCAAGTGCTGAATCAGATAATGTGGTTGATGCAGGTTGTGCCAGCGATGAGGGTGGAATACATGCAAAGTTTTGTGTGGATGCAACATGTCGGGATGGACGCAAGGCACAGCCTTTGCGCATCGTCTTAGGTTGCCATATAACGAACTATGGAGGAAGACGATTGGGAAAACAACGTAGGGCCAGGTTTGGTATGTTCAAACGCATGCATGTGGATATGATCATCCAAGTGCAGTACGGGTGTGAGTCCAGATGCTGGCACGGACGCGGACACGTTTTGAAGCGGACGCAGATGTGTATAATGAATTGTAGATGCAGCCGTTAGATAGTTTGCATTTGAATTGTTCCCGGCGTTGCAACAAGCATAAGCGAACAATAAGTGAATTGTGGTGTGCATACAAACGCGAGGGGTAAACATATGCATGCAAGCAAGCCGTATTTGCATCATTGCGCAATCATACGCAAGGAAGTTGGTAACAGAGTGATGCCCGGCCGCATGTGGGAGGATGTCATGATCCATTCTGGGATATGTAGTGGCGCTGGGGCCGTCCCGTCATCCGGCTTGGGGGCGTGAGCGAGGCATCCTAGAAAGTTATTGTTTAGGGACCCTCTTGCAAGCAACAGGGCTCCTCCTCCATTCCCAGAATCCCGTGTAAAGTTGTAGGCACGTCAATCTGACAGTGGCGGATTCCATGGGCTCGTCTCGTCGTCTCAGCCTCCTCCTCCTCCCTCCTCCTCCTCCTCCTCCTCCTCCTCCCACTGGGCTCTCCTCCTCCTCCGTCGTCTCATCTCTCCTCCTTCCTCCTCCCTCCTCCTCCTCCTCCATCTCCTCCTTCCTCCTTCCTCCTCCTCCTCCTCCTCCTCCTCCTCCTCATCCTCATCCTCATCCTCATCCTTATCGTCATCCTCATCCTCCCTCCCGCGGGGTCCGCCCGAGATCGTGGAATCTCGGCCGTCGCCGTCGGGTTCCCGCTCGCAGGAGAGGGCCCCGAGAGGCCAGAGTCTTTGATTCCCCCGGGTATTACGAAGGATCATCGCGCTCTCGCCCTCTCGGGCCTTCGACACGCCAAGACAGCCAAAGAGGCTTCAAAGCTCGTTCCAAGGAGGCCCGAGAGGCCCCCAAGGGCGCCCCCAGGCAGCCCAAGAGGCCCCCCCCTGCTCAGTTACAACGTCGGAGTTAGCGCGTGCGAGAAGGGCGGCCGATGGCAGCAAGCACTGGCTCTTCTCGGCGAGATGCGGGTAACGAAACTCGAGCCTGACGTCATCACCTACAGCGCCGGGATCAGCGCCTGCGAAAAGAGCGGGGAGTGGGAGTGCGCGCTGTCATTGTTCAGCGAGCTGCGGGAGGCGGTGCTGGCGCCCAATGTGATCAGCTGCAGTGCTGGAATCAGCGCGTGTGGCAGGTGTGGTCAGTGGCAGCACGCGCTGTCGCTGTTCGATGGCATGCTGGAGGCCACGCTGCAGCCAAATGCTATCAGCTACAACGCTGTGATCAGCGCGTGCGGGAAAGGTGGTCAGTGGCAGCGAGCGCTGTCGTTGTTGAGCGAGCTGCGGGAAGCCGGTTTAGAGCCCACTCGAATCTGTCGATTATATTGCCGGATTCGTTGCTTTGGGGCGAGGCGTTTTTTTCAGAGGTGGTTGCGGCCCCTTGCGATCAGATCTGGTACGCCTCGCAGCGGGGTGCGGCCCGTAACCTGCCTTTCGGGGGACGCAGACCCAGGTCCCCGAACGCTCCCAGAGAAGCCTCAGGAGCTTCCGGAGGGCGTCCAGGGGCGCCTATCTCCTCCTTCTCCTCTTCCTCGTCCTCCTCCTCCTCCTCCTCCTCCTCCTGGTCCTCCTCCTCCTCCTCCTCCTCCCCCTCCTCTTCCCTCCTCCTCCTCCTCCTCCTCCTCCTCCTCCTCCTCCTCCTCCTCCTCCTCCTCCTCCTCCTCCTCCTCCTCCTCCTCCTCCTCCTCCTCCTCCTCATGTGTCACCGCGCCGCTGGTTCCGGCGCGCGGCCTCCCGTCCTTGAGAGGGCGCCGCGGTCACCAGGACAGCCTCTGCCTCGAACGCGGTGGTGGGCGGTGCCGGCTTCGTCTGCCCAGGGCGCGGGGCGCAGGGCTTGCCGATGGCTTGCCGTGGCGTCGATCGGCGTCATCCAAGTAGTGGGCGCGTCGTGAACAAACGGCGCGGCGACATGTGCCGTGCACGAACCTATCCGCGGCAGTGGCGCGAGAGCGGTTCCGCGCTCCCCGGGAGCATCCGGGGGCTTGCCCCAGGGGTCCAAGGGCTCCGGGGGGTCTCCGGGAGGCTCCCCAGAGGCCAGGGCGGTTTTGGGGGGTCCAGGGGCCTGCAGGGTGGCCTGGAACCCCCAGGTCGCAAGGGAGTCCCCAGAGCGGCCATTCACACGCAGAGGGGGGTAGGGGGAGGGGCTAAGGCTTCTTAGAAGCACCCCTGCTGCTTAGAAGGCGCGGGCTTTATCTATAGACTTACGGCCCGCGCCTTCTCAGAAGCAGCTTCCTTCGAAGAAGCCTGCCCCTTTCCCCCCTACCGCCATGTGCGCGCCGCCAAATAGCGGCCATCCACGCGGCTTCCAGGGAGAGGGCTTCCACGAAGTCATTCGGGAGCTTCCAGGAGGCCCTCGAAACTTCCAGGGAGCCTCAAAACAGGAACGAGATGCAAATGGGTGTGTGTTGAGCTTTTGGGGGCCACATGTTGCAATGATGTAGTTTCCCACGTATTGTGATCACGTAGCTGACCGCTGAAATGGCGTCTGATAGTGAGAGCAAGACCAATTGCGCAAGAAAGTTCGGAGGCCGATCGGAAAACCGCGAGCCCCGTCCGAGGGCCCCCCAGAACCAAACCGATGCAAAAGCCAGAGGCGAGTGGGCGAGTCGAGCAGGCAGGAGGTGCCCTGCACGCAAGTGCACTTGGAAATCTCGCAGAGAGAATGCGGGGGGGACCGAAGCGGGACAGCGAGAGGGGTGCGGGGAGGACGGGAGGAGCGGGGGCTGGATGGAGGAGGTGTGACGGGAAGTAGGGAAGGAGGGAAGCCAGGATGGAGTCAAGAAGCGATGGGAGGGGATGGAGCTAAGAGGCATATATAGTACAATTGGGGATGGTGAGTAAGGGGAGACTGGATAGCGAGACAAGGGGGTATGTAAAGAAGGGTGGCAGAACGAAAGGTGTTTACGTTCACTGACGAAGACCAGAGCGACTGCAAAGAAACACAACATCACGCCAGTCAAATATTCACTGGCAGCAATATGAACGAAACAGGCGGATTATGGCCGAAATGCAGACGAAGGCGGATGATCTTGGCGAGAGAGCGGCTGTATTTCAAGTACTCATGCTCGCAGTTCCCAGCAGTGAGGAGACCCCACAGCTACCCATTGAGCGAAGCGCATGCGCAGGCATGTATGTCTAGATAGTGCGAGGGCGATTGATTTAAGCGCCCAGCTGCCAGCGCAGCATCGAAATGGGCACAGGCTGATTCTATTGTGGGCCCGCCATGGCTCTACCATGGTTGTACGGGATCGTCGCCATTGAGCCTGCTTGGTCTTCAATTGGCTCCAAGGCCCTCTTGGAACCATCTTGAGCCGAGCGGCTTGGCAAACTCAAAATGTTCAACAGCAGGCGGAAATCTGCAGGTGTTTGTGTGATATTGGTTTTCTTGGCGCGTCTGCTGGACTTCTCTTCCGCGACTAGAAAGCGGAGTGGGCTCACTATGGCGCTTCTTGAGGTTTTGTTTGGCAGTTGTTGTGTGGTTATTGAGACAATGTTGGGCCATCCTTTAGGCTTTGGTGACCTTTCTGCGCCGTCTTGGGAGCCATGGGGAGCCTTGGAGGACCCCAAGGACGCGCCGGGTAGTCCAGAGAGCTTCGCGAGAGGAGGGCGGTGAATATGTGGCACTCTTTGTGACGAAGGGGGGGGGCCTTAGAAGACTCACAGAAGCCCTACCTGACAGCACCTGGCATTCGCGCTTCAATGATCTAGGGGGCACGGTAGCGGATTTCGACGGGCTGTGACCCATTGTAAGACATTGTCTCGTCAGCGTTCGTGCGACCTGCTATGGCGGGATCTCCGCGGACTCAATCAGGCAGGAGGAGTTCCCGACTCCGCGGAGAGGCCCGTCGGCTCTGGGGTGGCAGCGAATAGCAGTTGCGCGAGCATGCACTGGCAATATTCGAGATCGGTCGCCGAGCAGCCATGACAGCCGAGCAGCGAAGCGGTCTCCAGCTTGACGCGTCCCGTTGTCGGAGACTGGAATATCTACATTACCAGTGGCGGGCTGTTTTTCAATCCCACGACTTTTGAGGGTCGGGGACGAAGTCGGGGTGATGTGGTGTATACTTTTTCCCGCTTTCCCCGGGAAGCAGCGAAACATGTATACACCAGGGTTCCGTATACACCAGGATCCGTTTTCCTGGCTGCAGATTTCGGTGCAGACCCGGAAAAGGCGTCGGTGTATATAGAGTTCGGTTCCGTACATTGCATGCGGTGGCCACTTTCAGGTCTGAACAAGGACAGCTTACGCAAGAAGCGAAGCACGTTCAGAGGCTCTCACAAAAAAAACTGGTTGTTTAGTCGAGGCGCACGTAAAAGTCCCACACAACACGATCATGGTTTATTTAAGAGGTGCTTCGACTGGTAAAAGCGCAGTCTCGGCTTCTAAGTCTCCTCAAGAAGTTCAGGTGGCAGAGTGTGACAAAATCGAGTCGTGCGCACGTTGGCCCACACACGGATAAAAAGCGAGTCCCCCTCTCACCAATTCTGCCTTCCTTCTCTCCTCCGTTTTCCCTCCCTTGCCGTCTCGCCCCTTCTTTCCCCCGCCATTTCCAGGATGGGGATTCCTGCGAGGACTCCTTGTGAACAGTTAATCTTAAGCCGGGCATGTCCCTCAAATGGTATGGTGATGATTTGTCGTGCCTTTTTGACTAGTTTTGATGTTGTTTGACTGTTTCGTATTTTTCTTTCTGAATCCACCTCTAGGAGGACATGCCGGACCTAAAGTGAGTCGGAATTTCCTGGGAGGGCCACCGCGAAGGATGAAAGTCGTCCTTCAGCATTTGCCATGCACACTCGACGGCGACTCCCTCAATCGAGCTCCCAGGCCTGCGTGTTCGTTCCAACCAATATCATTCGCTATGCACTTGCATTGCGAGTCGCAGCCGCGCAGGTCTCTGGGCCAAGATCAACACTCGGTTCTGGTTAGGAGTTCAGTCGGTGCCAGTCGCCCATCTCAACCGTACCATGCCCAGCCCATATGCATTGCCTACGCCACGAAAAAGTGGGTGTTCATCCACCGGTCTGCACTGTTCAGCTACAGTTCCGGAGCTATGGCGTGTGAGAAAGGGGGGCAGTGGCGGCGAGCACTGTGGCTACTCGGCGAAATGGCCAGAATCAAGGTGGAGACAGATGTTTTCTTGTACAGCTCTCTGATCAGCGCGTGCGAGAAAGATAGTCAGTGGGAGCAGGCGTACAGCCTGTTCCGTGACATGCAGGACACGATGTTGGCAGCAGATGTCGTCTGCTATGGTTCTCTGATCAGCGCTTTCGAGAAAGGTGGTCAGTGGGAGCATGCGCTGTGGCTGCTCACCGAGATGATTGAAGCGAAGATAAAGCCCGACGTCTCGTGCCCCCATCTCCCCTACCCCCTTCCCTCCCTACTGCTTCCCCTTCCTCTCCTTCCATCCATTCCCCCTCCCTTCCCGTCCCCATCCCCATCCCCCCCACAACTGCACATCATGAATACTATTATCATATCTCCCCCCGAGCTCTGTCCGGAAGATCTCCAGCCCTCTTCGTGTATTGTTGTTTTACATTGTGCGTCATTTGTTTATGATTCTTATGGTGCTTTACAACACGACTGCTGTCGGTGTTGCAAAATGGCGCTCCCGCTGCATTGTGGGCCTCATTTTCGGATGGGCGCGTTGCTCCAGTCGTTCAGAATGGCGCTCTCGCCCCAGCGCGGGCCACTTTTCTGGATCCGAGTCTTTTCATCGTTGCCGCCCGCCGCATCTGGTCCTCCTGCCCCTCCCATTCCTTCCTATCCAGTTCCTGCTGTTACTGTTCGTCCTCGTCGTCCTCCTCCTCCTTCATCATCCTCTTTATCCTCCTGCGCATCTTCCTGCTCACCCGCCACCTCTTCCCCCTCCTGCTCCTCTTCCTGCTCATCCTCCTCTCCTCCTCCTCCTCCTCCTCCTCCTCCTCCTCCTCCTCCTCCTCCTCCTCCTCCTCCTCCTCCTCCTCCCATGTGCGCAGCTCCCCTCTTCCCGATTGCACGCCACACGATGGAGCAGTTTGTTTAGACTTCCGGGTCGGCTATGGCACGCGCCCGCGGACAGCTAAAAAACAAACAGCGCAAGGGGAAGGGATTGGGAGGCGGACATGGCACGAGCGCACGCGGCTTGCCCTCTCCCCGATCCTCCCCCCCACCCCACTCCGCTTCCGCCTCGCCCTCGCTACCCGCTCCCACGACCAAGTCGTGGGCAGACCAGCACCGATCCCGCTGAGCGAGTAGGACCAGAGATAGAGCAAGAGAGAGAGCAAGAGAGAGCAAGGGAGAGATAGAGATCAACATATTCTGTCAAGCCAGGATGCCTGCTCCCAACCCCCTGCTCCGTTTGAGCTGGATCTCTTGGCGCCATGCCACCGCGAGCAGCGCCGTGTGCTGGAGCACTGGGGCGAGGACCCACGGCCGCGCGCGCGCTCGAGTGCAGAGGCCTCTCGACCCCATGGCTGTGCTCGGTGCAGACACCCGTGGGCCGCGAGCCTGCCGGTGTGGGATCCTCGCCGATGTGGCCCAGCCTAGGGCCGACGCGTCCCGCGCGGTGCTGCGCAGTGCGCATACTCGCCCAGTTGGCGTTGGGGAGGGGTCGGGGAACAATGAGGCGAGCTGTCTGGTCATCCTCTCTCTCTCTCTCAGTCTCTCTCTCTCTTTGTCTGACGTTCCCTCTCTCTCTCGCTCTCTCTCTCTCTCTCTCGTTCTCTCTCTCTCTCTCTCAGTCTCTCTCTCTCTCTCTTTCTCTCGCGCCTTTCCTTTATCTCTCTCCTTATCCCTCTATGTATATATATGTATATATATGTATATATATATATATATGTTTCGCTCTCTCTGTCTCTCTCTCTCTCTCTTTCTGTGCTTCTCCTTGCTTCCCCTCCCTTTTACCATGTGCCACATCCACTAAGTTAGTGCGTTAACTCCTTCTGGGATGCTGGAACATTGGCTCGCCGATCAGTCACTGTAGAGCGGAGGGGAGGGGGGGGGCACAAGGGTGTGCTGATATCCCGCGTAGCGCTTGTATGTGAGGTGCGGGTGTGTTGCATCAGCATGGTGACGACGGCGTCGCTGGCTTGGCCCGCAACAGGGGACAGGCGTAAACGACTGAGTCTGGTAAAAACTTGAAGACGACATGCATGGCGCCCCCCTTGGAACTGACGCAAGGGCCCCATGGCCGGAAGCCAATGCGAGGGAGCTTACCAGCGGCCACGGAGTTTTGTCCCCGCCAGAAGTCAATGGTCGACCAAGACCTTTTGGTTGCGACCCTGCCGGCAATCTGGCAACATCTACTCCAGCCAGAAGTTCTTGGCCGAGTCACGCTGTGCGACCATGCACCTCAACATCTAGGACCGAGCTAACCGCATCCGAGTTAGAAATTATTGAATCGCTTCGCTCATTCCGCCGGCCCGTGATATGGCATCGCTGGTTTTTGTCTGTGTGTTCGTTGCCCATGTTGCGCTCTTGGGGGCGGGTGTCGTTCGGACGCGTTGCGTGGGGAGTTTTGATGGTGAAGCAGTTCCCTGGGGGTCGTCTCTCGATGGGGCGAAATAGAGTCGTCGTCAAGATGCTTCTTTGGGGGGCCTCTTGGGGTCTGTTGAGAGGCCGTTCGGGGGCGCCTGGGAGACATGTTTGAAGCCTTCTGGGGCTTCTTTTGGGCCTCCTGGGAGTCTCCTGGGGCCTCTTGGCGACATCTTGGGGCCTCTTGGAGGCCTCTTGGGGCCTCTTTGGGACCTCCTGGGCGCCTTCTGGGACGGAGGGCTCCATTTTTGAGTTCTCGGTATCCCTCCTGAGTCCCTCTTGGGCCCGTCTTGGGGCCTCTTGGTCCGTCTTGGGCGGCACTTGGGCCGTCTTGAGGGCTCTCTTGGGTCGTTTCGGCGCCGTCTTGGGAGCTTCGTGGGCCGTCTTGGAGCGGTCTTGGGGGCCTCTTGGGCCGTCTTGGAGCGTCCGGAAGCCGAAAAAGCCAGAACACAAAAAACATCGAAAAAAACAAATGAAAATCAACGATTTTGGCCTCTTGGGGCTCTCTTCGGAGGCCTCTTGGAAGGCTCTTGGGGCGTCTTGGAGGCCTCTTGGGCTGTCTTGGGGGCCTTTTGGGCCGTCTTGGGGTCATCTTCGGCGTCTTCGAGCGCTCTTTGGGCGTCTCGGGGGCCTCTTGGGCAGTCTTGGGGGCCTCTTGGGGCACTCTGAGCGCGCTCTGGGGAGCCTGAGAGGCCGCACCCAGAAGGAAAACCATCTCTGAGTAGACTTGGTCGGGCGGCGGTCGGGCGGC
Organism: Prorocentrum cordatum; assembly: GCA_963575745.1. Taxonomy (NCBI): domain Eukaryota; class Dinophyceae; order Prorocentrales; family Prorocentraceae; genus Prorocentrum; species Prorocentrum cordatum. The sequence continues at coordinate 38,275 of CAUYUJ010012259.1, read as the reverse complement.
GGTCGGGCGGTGGTCGGGGTACTTTTCGCCGGGGGACCCCCAGGGGCCGCCCCGCGCGCGCGAACTAGAAATATTGTTAATACTGTTAACCAGTTACCGGAGATCTTAGCACGCCCTGCCCGTTGGGCCGGCGAATTTGTTCTAATGCTTTCGGGGGAGCAAGTCTGCAGTACCGTGCCTTTCAGATCAAAGCGCGTGTCTGAGCGAGATCGACGCAGACGGGTGACAATGTCCACAAATGTTGTGCCATTATGTTATGTGACGCTTTCTGTAGTTCTCTATCCCTCTCTCTCTATCCCTCTCCCCCCCTTCAGCACCATGTCCAAAGACCTTTTGAATTCTGGACCCTACAGGCTGGCTGAGCTCACTCAAATCTCATGCAGCTTTCCCTCCCCCCCTTGCCCACAGGCAACGACGCCAAAGCGCACCAACGAGTTCCCTCCCACTTGGAAATCTTGCGCACACACACACACACTTGTCTTGTCGTGGCGGTCACGCCCGCAGCATCGCAACGGAGTCACACACACAAAAGGAATGATCGCAGCAGCGCTGCGATAAGCGGAGCGTGACATTTGCCACGACATTCAGCCCTCACATCTTCGCTAAGTTTGAATAATGGTTTTAATACACGAGTCCACCCCAACTTCTGGAAATGCGCACCACAGTGAACGAGTGATGTGCAGGCATCTTGACATGTTCCACCAAAATTACTTCATGTGCAGTGGAAGTGGTGATTGCCCTGGCTACCCAGCTAGCCTGGAGGAATTGGGCCCTCCCGCTTGCGATTCCATGTGCCAGCATGCGTCTGCTACAATGCTGGCATCAGCGCGTGCGAGAAGGGCCGAGAGTGGCAGCAAGCAATGCAGCTGTTGAGGGTGATGGTGAACGCGAAGGTGGAGCGGGACGCCATCTATACTACGATACGGGGCGCTGCGCGTGCGAGAAGGGGTTATAGTGAAAAAGCTGCCCCCGAGCGCCCGAAGTGCCCAGGAGCGGCCCCGCGCGCCCGGAGCGCCCTGAGCGCCCGTGGAGCCATCCAGGAGAGCCCCCAGGAGCTGCACATGAGGAGGAGGAGGAGGAGGAGGAGGAGGAGGCAGAGGAGGAGGAGGAGGAGGAGGAGGAGGAGGAGGGAGGAGGAGGAGGAGGAAGAGGAGGAGGAGGTGGAGAAGGGGGAGGAGGAGGAGGAAGAGGAGGAGGAAGAGGAGGAGGAGTGCCCACGACAGGCTCCCAACCGGCTTCAGCCCCCCACCCTGGCCCCAAGATGACCAAATATACCCCTGGGGCGGCCCACGAGGGCCCAGGACGACCCCGATGATCGCTCCACGAATCCCAAACAATAGCCAGAACCATGCATGCTCCGAGGTTTTGCCACGCTCCTCCCATGACAGGCCAAGAAACGGCCCCACGCGGCTCCAGGTCCTCTTAAGATCGCACCAAGATGACCCGAGAGGCCCTCACGAGCCGACCAAGACGGCCCAGAACGGGCACCGGAGAGCCCCATAGAGCAACTTCAAGCGGCCCCCCAAAAGGACCCCAGGAGCCCACGCCGGGCCCCCAGGCGGCCCCAGACCCCCACCCCGGCCCAAAGACAGCCCAACAGGCCACCAGGAGGCCCCAAGGGCCGCCGGGACGGCCCACGATGGCCGAGAAGGACCTCAGGATAGCTGACATGATAAGAATCCGATGCGCCTGCCACCCTTTCTGGACCGAGGACAACTGTAACAGTGAGAAGCCTATGCCCCTGCCATGCTTTCTGGACCTAGGACGGCTGGAATGGTGAGGATCCCATGCCCCTGCCACAAGTTCTGGATCTCGGACAGCTGGAACGATGAGAATCCGATGCCCCTGCCGCATTTTCTGGACCTCTGGCAGCTGGAACGGTGAGAAGCCTGCGGCCCTGTCACATTTCTCGACCCAGCACAGCTGGAATGGTGATAACTTTATGCACCTGCAACACTTTCTGGACCTGCGACGGCTAAAATCGAGCCAGGGCACCATCGTGAGACTCATTTGTGAATCTGCGAGAATTGAGATGGAGCCAGAAGGGGACAGCTGGAATCGTGAGAATCCCATGCCCCTGCCACAATTTCTGGACCGGCGCCGGCTGAAATCGAGCCAGAACACCATAATGAGTCTCATTTGTGAATCTGCGAGGATTGAAATGGAGCCAGAAGGGGACAGCTGGAATCGTGAGAACCCCATGCCCCTGCCACAATTTCTGGACCTGCGCCGGCTGAAATCGAGCCAGAACACCATAATGAGTCTCATGTCTCGATCTGCGAGGGCTGATACTGTGCCAAAACATTCGGCCACATCTGCTGGAGAGTCTGGCGACAGGAATCTTTGAATTACAAAACGAGCCAGAACATTATAGTGAGTTGCATTGCTGGACCAAACGTAGCCAGAACACAATAGTGAGTCTCATTTCTGGATCTGCGAGAGCTGAGATCAAGCCAGAACGCCGTAGTGAGTCGAATTGCTGGACGAAGGCGAGCCAGAACGCCAGAAGGAGTCTCGTTTCTGGATCTGCGAGGGCTGACATCGAGCCAGAACGGAATAATCGTGAGTCGATTCCGGACCGCCGCCAGACCAGTGAGACGCCTCCCCCCGGCCCTCCCTGAGGAGGAGGAGGAGGAGGAGGAGGAGGAGGAGGAGGAGGAGGAGGAGGAGGGGGAGGAGGGGGAGGAGGGGGAGGAGGAGGAGGGGGAGGAGGAGGAGGAGGAGGAGGGAGGAGGAGGAGGAGGAGGAGGAGGAGGAGGAGGAGGCGGAGGGTGGGTGAGGAGCCCTCTAGCAGAACGCCAGAAGGGAACAAACAGAAAGCATCCATGTTCCAGGCTATGGCCAGGCCCAGCACGCCCCCACACGGCTCTGGGTCCTTCTAACATCGCACCGAGATGGCGCGCGAGGCCTTCACGAGCCCACCAAGACAAGACGGTCAACGAGGGCCCCAAGACGGCCCAGATCAGGCCCCAGAGAGCCTAACAGAGCTTCCAGTTGCCTCCCAGACGGCCCCAGACCCCCACCCTGGCCCAAGAGGCCCACGGGACGGCCCAAGAGGGCCCACGAGGATTCCGAAGACGGCCCTACGAGGCCCAGAAATCAAACAAACATTCTGTGCTTACGAATGATTCCCACACTCGCGCCACGCCCAGCCCAAAACGGCTCCATGCATTTTCGCGACCGCCCCGCGATGGCCCACGAGGCCCCGACGAGTGCACCAAGACGGCCCGAGAGAGCCCCAATTTGGCCCAAGACATGCCCCGACGGCCTAATGGAGTTTCAGGTGACCTCCCGAGACGCCCCAGGAGCTGTCCAAAAGGGCCCACACTGGGCTTCCACGCGGCCCCAGGCCCCCACCCCAGCCTCCAGACTGTACAAGAGGTTTCCAGGACGGTCTCAGGAGTTCCACGAGGACCCCGATGACGGTCCCACGAGGCCTCAAATCAAGCAATGACCCTATGTTCTCGAATGTTTCTGCACAGGCACCCAATGACAGGCCCGGAACGGCCCCACACGGCTTCAGGCATTTCTGTACGATCGCCCCGAGGTGGCCCGTGTGGCCCCGGCGGGCGCACCAGGACGGCCCAAGAGGGCGCCACGCCCCCCAAGACCAGCCCCAGACGGCTTGATCGAGCTTCCGGTGGCCCCCCGAGGCGCCCCAGAAAAGCTGCCCGAGGGGACCCCCAAACCGAGCGCCAGCACGGCCCCAGACCTCCACCCGGGGCCCGGCGACGGCCGTGCCGGCCCCCTTCTGGACGGCCCGAGGGCGCCCCGCTGTGGCGCAAGTTGGCCGCACCATGGCCCAAGGGTTAATCAGGAGGAAAAGAAACACACAGACACAATTAATCGTCGCCCCCTAGGAAAATATGCAAAAATATGGGAAGTGGGGGGGAAACAAAAACCAAAAACATATGGGAAAGTATGGAGAATCCTTTTATTTGTGTGTATTTATTTGTGTGTCCTGGGGCCCCTTCAGTTAAGTCGGCCCTGTCCTTCTACTGGGAGAATGCCAAAAAGTGCTGTAAACATAGTCCGGGGACGAGCTTTTTGGTAATTTGTGTAAATCGTCCGGGGACGAGTTTGGGTCATTTGTTGTTTGGCGTTGTTTGATGATTTCTTATGTTTCGCCCGGAGCCCGCCTGCAGGGGGACACGCCCGACCTAACCCAAGAGGGCGCACGGAATGGACCACGAGGGTACCGCAGCACGGCTCGAGCCCCCTCCCGCCGATCCGGGGCGACGAGGGGGGCCTCCTCCTACCTCCTCTGCCTCGGATTCCTCCTTCAGAGCCTGCACACCCTCCTCCTCCTCCTCCTCCTCCTCCTCCTCCTCCTCCTCCTCCTCCTCCTCCTCCTCCTCCTCCTCCTCCTCCTCCTTCTCCTGTGAGAGGATGCAGCGAGACTGGGCCACGGGCTTCTCGCAGCCGTCGATGCCACGAGAACCCTCCAGGGACTTCTCCGAGATAGCCCAGATTCGCCCTCAAGCTCTTCCCCTGCGGGTTCGGGACGACGATCTGCTCACCCACGGTGTGTGAGCCCGAGGTTTGGCACGCCGTGGATTTAATCCACGGATTCGCACAAGTCAGTTACAATGCTGGGATCAGCGCGTGCGAGAAAGGGGGGCAGTGGCAGCAAGCGCTGTCGCTACTCAGCGACATGCGGGATTCCAACGTGGAGACAGACGTCATCAGTTACAACGCTGGGATCAGCGCTTGCATGACAGACGGACTATGGCAGCAGGCTTGGTCAATGCTCCACGCGATGAGGGAAGTGAGGGTGGACCCAGACTTAATCACCTTCAACGCTGGAATCAGCGCTTGCATGATCGGCAGGAAGTGGCAAATTGCGATGTGGCTCTTCAGTGAGATTACGGTATCAATGGTGGATCCGGATACTGTCAGCTTCAACGCTGCAATCAGCACGTGCGAGAGAGCGGGACAATGGCAGCAAGCGTTGTCGCTGCTCAAGGAGATGCGCGAAACAAGAGCGGAAACGGACAACATTGGCTGCAGCAAAGGAATCAGCGCGTGTACCAGAGGGGGTCAATGGCAAATGGCGTTGTCGCTGTTCAGCGAGATGGAGGGAGCAAAAGTTGAGGCCGACGCCTTCAGCTTTAACGCTGCAATCAGTGCATGCCAGTATGGCCGGCGTTGGCAGCATGCGTGTTTCTTGCTCAGCGAAATGAGGAGAACGAGCATGGAGGCGGACGTCGTTTGCTACACTTACGCCATTGGGGCGCTCGGGGCTGGTGGTCAATGGCAGCAAGCTTTGTGTCTACATAGAGAAATGGTGCGGTCGAAGGTGGAGGCGAATTCAATGAGCTACAATGTTGCAATTTCCGCGAACCACGAAGCAGGACAGTGGCAGCAGGCTTTGCGGCTGCTTTCCGAAATGGGCGAGGGGAAGGTCGAATTGAGCGCCGTCTCCTACAACATTGCAGTGTGCACGTGCGGGAATTGCGGGCAGTGGCAGCAGGCGCTGCGGCTGCTCAGCGTAATGCAGGAATCGAATGAGCAGCCAGGCGCCGTTGGCTATCAAGCTGGAGCCAATGCATGTGCGAGGGAGTTGCAGTGGCTTCATGCGGTGCCATTGTTGCGTGAGTTGGATTTGGCGAAGTGGAGCAGAGTGTTGCGCCAACATGAGCGCACGCAGTGAAGCTGGAAGGTCAGACCGAGCGAAAGATGGGCAACAATACTGCAAGCAGTGCGCCATAGGGAGCACTGCATTCAAGACGATTCGCGTTCGCCGCTCGCCCATTCTGGCTCTCGCCAAACGAGCCAAATATTGCTCCACTACGGGATCAAAAAATCATGACGAAAGCAGTGACCGGCGATCCAGCAGGTGTATGTTGCACACCGTTCTACGATCCGTGCTCCTCCATTCCATCGCCGACTGGACTCAAGCATGCTATGTGGCTCATCGACTGTTAAATCATCGTCTGATCGACAGTGCGTCAGCAGCACTACCAGATCAGTGATAAGGAGACTTGCTCTCTGGATCCTTGTTACTTGCCCATGGCAGGAGGTCAAAGGTATCAATACGGTGGCCCGTTAATGTGCCTGAAGCGGCTCAACAATGGCCACGAGGAGCCAAGAAGAGCCGCAGATGGGCCTGAGGGGGCCCATGAGGGCTTCAGAAGCCCAAGCGCAAGCGTCTTCGTGTCGGGCCCGGTCCCTTGAGTTGTTCCAGTGGTTTACACCATTCCGCCGGAACCCAAGAAGTGGGGAGGCTACGGTTGCTAGGCTGAGTAGGAGTCTCAGCGATATTCCCAACCTTCTCTTGGATGTTCAGCCCCTCCCTGCTTCCACTTCTTTCAGTTCTCGCTGACTGCCCTCTTCGCCGCTCTCCTATGGTACCGCCCATCGTGAGCTTGGAAGGAGAACGCGTGACGCTTCATGTATCCCCACCAGCCCGTCCCGAAACGATCCCCCAGCAAGTTCCCGTGAACAGGAAAGTGTATGAGCGCGCAGTGGAACAGAAATAGGGGCAGCCGTCAACTCGAATCTCGGGATGAATTTGAGGAGACCAAGGAGTCCACAAAAAAGACCTGCGCAGGTGCAGGAGTCAACCATGAAGACCTTCGGGGATCCGTTGTCCTTCGACCAATCCCGCCACAGTGCCTTTTGGACGCCCGTGGGGATCCCTTGGGAGGCCTCTCGGAAGCCTTTCGGAGACGGTATCGGGGATGCCTTGGGGGCTCTCGGGGGCCTTTTCCTGTGGCCCGATTTGAGCTTCCTGGGAGCCTCGTGTGGATTCGGGCGGCCCCCTGAGGGGCCTGCTGGTGGTCTCGGGGGTCGGCTTGGGCTGGGGGGCTCGAGACGTTGATCCGTGTGCCACCACTCGGGGCCCATTTGGACCGTCTTGTAGGCCACCTGAGCCGCCCTGGAGCCTGCTTGGTCTGTCTGGGGTCCCTCCTGAGGGCATGTTGGGCCGTCTTGGGGCGATCTTCGGGGCTCCTTGGGCCGCCCTGGAGCGTCGGAAACCCGAAAAGGCAAGAGAACGCGAGCATCGCTTCACCATGCGTGGAATGCCGTCGAGTTTGGCCTTCGGGGCCCTCTAGGTGGGGCTATTGGGGCTCTCTTGGGGCATCGTGGGGGTCTTCTTGTGCCGTCTGGAGGCCACCTTGGGAGCCTCGGAGCGCCCTGGACCGTCTGGGGGGTGCTATTCGGGCCCTCCTGGCCAGCCTCGGGGCCCCTTGTGGCTGCGAGCATCGCACGCGGCACGCCCCGGAAGCGCCCAGGCGCGCCCGGAGTGCGGGGCCGCGGGCCCCTCGAAGGACTCCCCGGGGGGGCCGAGGGCGGCAGGCGCGAGGGGCCCGGGCCTTTCCAACTCGTGCCCTGTGCTGCTCCCGTCGTGCTTCAGGACCACATCCCAGCACGAACCTCGAGCACCCAGACGAGTATCGAAACAGGGTCGGGCGAGAGGCGCCTCCCAGGGCCCGACGCGTGGAAGCCCTCCAGTTTCGGTATAATCCTGGTGCTCGAAACTCTTTTGGGTGATCAAGGCTGAGGTAGGTCGGAACATCGTAACTCGTGCTTCGGGTGTCATGGTGGCGGACATCCATGGATAACAAATGTGGGTCGGTTTTTCCATGCTCTTCTGTCTGGTGACCTCAACGTGGCTGGTACACGATGTCCCACGATCGGTCGCGCATCGGCCGAGAGAATCTGGAGTATGGCTCTTGGCTCCACGGTTCTGTGCCCAGCGTCTGGGGCATATTGGCCCACAGTGCCGAGAGGGTAGGACCGCTATTGTTTCCTCCCTGAGCTCCATCCCCCTCGTCGACCGCTCTGGTGTCCTACTCGCGCTCGTCCTGTTTCTCGTCCTCCTGAACTACCGCTCGATTCCCACACACAGTACCCATCCCAATTTCACTTCTTAGGAATCGGCAACGTAGTAGGGCCCCTGACTCGTGGCGTGAGTTGCATTGCGTCTGGCAGTCAAGCCTTCGGCCGAAGGATGCCACACTCAAGCCTTCCTGGATGGTTGAGCATTCATAGCGCGAGGCATCGTCGACATACGTGTGAGCGGCACTGCCGCTATTCGACAAAGTCCGCATCGACAGCATCAGGCTCCGAGTCGACCGTCTATACGTTCGTGGACTCACTTTTTCCTGACCTGCCCTCACAGTGCTCCTACGATCGCCCCCCCCACATCTCCATCCGCGTGCAGCCTGCAGCCGTCTAGGACTACGCTTGGCATGACCGCGCCGCTTGCCCTCCGTCACTGCGTGGCGGTAGCCTTGCGGACGATTTTGCCGGTGGGATCATGAGGACAAGCTCATTGATGTTGCTGTTGGCCCGGGCAGCAGTGGCAGTTAAGGCCCACACCGGACAGACGGCCCCAGCGGTGTGTGCCCGCCGCACAGGCGGCGCCGACTGGCGGGACGTGCAGCCGACTTGTGGCGAGGCGCAGTTTACCGAGTGCAGCTCCGCGCAGATTCTCGCGGCCGGCGTCCAGTGCCCAAGACGTTGTCCTTTCCTCGTGGTGCCGGAGGCTGTGGCCTGCGCCTACTACTGCGTCGCCGCAGAAGCGTGCACGACCGTCAACCCTGCGCTCCGCTTCCCCAACAACCGCACCGGCAAGTGCGAGGCCTGCGGCGTCACGGGCTGCAGCCGCTGCGCCAGCAGCACGGCTTGCGCGGAGTGTTACAGCGCCTTCCAGTGGGACGAGATTGGCGAAGGCTGCGTGTACACCATGGACCTTTGGATCAAGGGACCCGTCGTCGTGCTGTGTTTGCTTGTGCTTCTGCTGGCGGTCGTGGTGCCAGTTTGCTTGTGGCGCGGTCGCAAGAACAGGCAGCGGCATTTCTCGATCAAGGATCCAGATCAGAAGGGTGCAGATCGGACGTCGGACAGAAGGATCCAGATCAGAGGTGTGCAGATCGGACGTCGTGGAAGGAGGTCCCAGTTCCACACGACGATCTTGCAGTTGGCCAGGAAGCATCATCATTGGTGCAAGGTTCGAGATTGGTACCATCAGCATGGAGCACATAGTGATCGTTTGGCTTCGTGTGCGGGATCTGGAACCGATCTGATGTTGGAGCCTTGGCCACGACACGTCAGTTTTCTCAGAAATCTCCACAACACCTACCTTCTGGGCTTGGGCATGCCTTTGTATTACAACTTTCTTGTGTTTATGGCATCATTGTTTATCTTGCTTCTGGTACTGCACACCTTCATGTCGTGGCTTTGGCTGGACAGCCCCGTGTTTTCAAGGCTGGACTCATGGCGCAGCAATGAGGCAGAGCTTGAATCGTGCAGCGCGATTAACACGACCCTCGTCGGAGAGTACAGAAACACGTTGGGGCACTTGTACATAGTGGAGCTCACTGTGCTGTACGTAATTGGCCTATGCGCCGTCGTGGCGTTTGCGCTCTTCCAAAAGAGCCGGATCCAGAAGTTTACCGCCAGCAGCTCGACCATGCGCAGGTACGCGCTTATGGTTCGCGGCTATCCAGAGGATGCGACCGACGAAGTTGCAGTAAAGAACAATCTGGAGAAGGATTTGTCTATAAAGCTTGGGAGACCCGTGTCGTTGGCGTACGTTTCCATCTGCTACGATGTCAATTCCAACCCCGGCTTCGCCGGCAAGCTGAACAGGTTGTTGGACCGGCTCATCGCAATCGAGGACGTGAGGCGCAACAATTATAGCCACGAGTATGCAGACACCGCAGAGGATGCGAAGCAGGTGGCGCGCGAGGCGGAGGAGGAATAGGAAGGGGAGGGCGAGGAGGAAGAGGAGGAGGAGGCGGAGGAGAAGAAGGGATAGTGGGCTTTCAAGGGTGGCCTGCAGGAGGGATCTGGGTTGCTTGGAATTGCCCGAGCGGGCCACGCACATGGCTTCAGCGTCATCCAAAGGCTGGCCGTCAGGTGGGTTCGAAGTCCTGGACTCAACCTCTCTGAGGCCTCTGGGTTGCATCACCGAAAAAGAAGCATCTTCTTTCGTTTCGGGCTGCTTGTTCCCACGGCGTTTAACTTCTATCCAACTTCGGCGATACACTCTTCCGTGCCAGCTGCCTGTGGGATGCTCACGTACGCACGAAGTCGGTTACACGTTGGCAGCCCGCACAGCTTCTGGTGAGCCAAGATGCGAGTGGTGCAAACCGCACATCAAGCATTGCACCTCATACTGACCCTTCTTGGTCGGGCTCGCACAGGCATTGGCGGGTCGTCTGCCGTCCACGGCCACCGTGAGACCACAATGAGAGCGGCAATTGAAACCACAATGGGACCATTCGTGGAGACAGTGCCTCCCATACAAGACAGCATATTCCGCTCCGAACTCGCCTCCGCAAGAAGGGCACGGACGGTGTTGTTACCCAGGTTATGCAGCCGTGTCGGTTTGTCGTTCCGCAGAGGATGACCGCTCTCGAACCGACGTAGTCCTAGTATTGTGGAAGCGTGAGGGCATCGCGTCTTCAATACGAAAGTTGATTGCATGGTCTATTTTCCAATAGCCGTCGCGAGATCGTGGCCGGTGGGCTTCACGTTGCCATTGGACTGGCGCTCGAGAGATGGCCCAAGGATTGGCTCAGCAGCGGCATGAGTTGTTCAGGTGAGATGGCCTGGTAATGCGTCGCAGACCTATTGTGACAGATAATAAGGTTACATTTGGACGAGGCCGTTGCGGCGTTGTAAGCCACGGTATGTGATTCGCACATCTTGTTTCCTTATCATATGCTCGCATATGTTGGCAAGACAGAGCGCCCAAACAGGTGAAATTTGTCTTATTCGGCTGGCCGTGAATGGTCTCCAAAATCGTGTTCATCACCGCAACCGAGGTCCTGGATGAGGAGGGTAAGGAATAGGACAAGGGAGAAGGAGGAGGAGGAGGAGGAGGAGGATATTGGCGAGGACGACGTCGAGAATAGGACGACTAGGAGGAGGGTGAGGAAGAGGACGACGAGGAGGGTAATAACGAGCGCGATAAGAGGGGGCAGAAGGAGTAACGGCAGGTGGCGCGAGAGGCGGGAGTCCAGTTCGATCTGCCTGCAGCCCAGCTCACAAGAACCGCGTGGTTGAGCGCCGCGTCTACCATCTTCAGGAAAGGAGATTGCTCCCTCCCATGCCCCATCCCCGTGCTGCTCTGCATCATCCTTTGGGTGCCCCTTTTCATCGCTACCCCACGCCTCGTCATGACTGCTCAGCCAACTCGGCTGAAGACCGCAGCCACAGCCTCTGGCTCCCAAGCCGAAGGCCTTGCGCGGCAGAGGGAGCACACGGCCCCGCAGCGCGTCGATCGTGTTCGACGATGAAGGCTCTCGTGCGCCGCCCCCGCTCCATGTTGGCCCCTAGTCCGGGCCGACGTGGCCCGTTGTGCGTGCCTGGCGTTTGGGCCCGGGCTGCCATGCCCAACCCAGGGCTGGAACTCCGGCCCCTGGACCCCGCAGAGCTCCAGCGGGGAGGCACCCTCGCGGGTGAGCCACACGAATGGGGTCCCAGGATCGCGCCGCAACGCCGATGCATCGGCGACGCGGCTCGATATGATCGCCGATGCATCGACGATGCATCGGCGCGACCCTCCAGCCCCATCTGCTTGGACCTCATCTGTCGAGCCAGGGACAGACTACAGAATTGATGCACCCCAAACTTGAGTGGTCCGTTGAATCTACGGAACATGCGTCGGATGCCCCGTAGATCCAGAGCGCATCCGATGTGTGCTCCGCAGCTTCGGCGGGAACAGCGATTTTGGGGCAGACCAGTCCTGCAGTCGATCCGCTGCTCGAATCTCAGCGAGCGAAGAACGGTATAAAATAAACTTTTTCGTCGTCGGGGACACCTGCCCCTGGGCGGCTGGAAAGCTTATACCCCTACGGTGCCACCGTAAGGGTATAAACGTTCCAGCCGCCTTGGGGCAGGTGTCCCCGACGGCGAAAAAGTTTATGTTATACCGTTCTTCGCCCATTAAGAGTCTGAGAGGCCTCCAGCTCTGAGCTCTCCCGCCTCCTGCGCCGCCGCCTCCCCTCGGGGGCGCGGCCGAGCCTAGAACGGCGCGCCCATACCCGGGCTGGCCCGCCCGTCGTTTTACGAGAAGGGCCTCGCGCGCGGGGGCCCTCGCTTGCTGGCGCTGCCCGTGCCCAGGTCTCCAGCGGTGTGACGTCTTCTGTCGGCGGGCTCGTCCTTCGAGTCGGGCATGTCCCTCTACAGTCGGGGGCGGAAAAGAGGGGCGTGATGACTAGGGGGGGGTGGATATCATGGCGTGGGCCATGATATTTCCCCAGATTTCATGGCGCCTCTGCTCATTTCATTACGTCCCTGGCCCCCCCGCTGGGCCGCGCACATGCCGCTGGTCATGATTTGCACCCCCCCCCCTCTTGGACACCCCCCTCTTGGCCGCTCCCGATACAGAAGGAATATTCGAGAATTCTGAAAACATGGTCTGGCGACGATTGTTCCTGCCCTTTGACTACTTTTGGACACTGCTGGACTATTTCGGGTTTTTCCTCCAGAGTCCGCTTGTAGGAGGCCGTGCCCGACCTAATCCTTCCTTGATTTCGGTCTTCGGGGCCGTTATCGGGCACCGGCACCATCAGAAACGCATGCAGGGCGGAAAAGTTGCCCCCAGGGAAGCCGCCGGGGCCTCTGTGGCCGCGGATTGAGACAAGTCGTGCCGGCGGATGTCAAGATGTCCGCCCGTGCCCGCTGTCCGACCCTTGCCCGCCGGTTCTTCAGCGAGCGAAGAACGGTATAAAATAAACGTTTTCGCTGTCGGGGGCGCCTGTCCCTGGGCGGCTGGAAAGTTTATACCCCTACGGTGCCACCGTAAGGGTATAAACTTTCCAGCCGCCCAGGGACAGGCGCCCCCGACAGCGAAAAAGTTTATTTTATACCGTTTTTCGCCCGTTAAGTTCCGGGGGGACTCGCGCGCTGGCGCGCCCGCCTCTCGCTCTGACGCCGAACCCCCCCCCCTCCGCTGAGCTGGCCTTTGCCCCTGCAGGAGCGGGCACGGCCCCGAGCAGCCAGCGCAACGGTACGCTCGCACTGGGGGAGTACAGTGAGCGGCTTGAATAAGGAACACTTCCTTTTCAAAAGGGGCTCGGTCGTTCCTTGGGTTTGCATGCGTTCTGCTACCTTTTTGGCGGCGAGCCCCCCTGGTGTTCCTTCCGACTTCGTAGACTCACTTGGAACGACAAGGGGCTTCGTTCCTTATTTATCGTTCCTTAGGTCAGGCCGATGACTGTAAGCTGGGGCATCCCTGCTTATTCATTCTCGCGTTCTCTCGCTCCCTCCCCGTTTTCCTCGAGTTGGGGGCCCAGGAGGGGAGAGGAGCAGCAGGGGATCTTTTGGAGTGACGGGCACGGCGACAGTGTCGGTCACTGCGTGTGAAGCAGCGCGAGCGCCCTGCCGCTTCCCGCTGGCCAGCTCGGCTGCACTGCGAACGTTAAGGCCAGAGGCCCTGGAAAGTCTCGATCTGCGGCCGGGCCCGTGGAGAAGGAACCATGTTCGTTGGGGAAGGGCTCCGTGTTCCTTAGCCGTTTTACAGCTCGTCTGAGGTTTTCCTTAGGCCCTCGATGGGGAATCAAAGTTAACGTATAGAAAAAAAGGACTTCGTTCCTTATTTTGTTGGTTCCTTGTGGTAGTGCTTCGTTCGACTGCACGCAATCTCTTCGACTACTGGACACGACTCGACTCTGGGTGCACGAAACTATTTGGGGGGGATGCGGCCCTTAAGTGCGATGGTAGCAACAGAACGCCCGCCCATCTTCAGGAGGGAGGTGGAGGAGCTCCTGGGCGAGGGCGGCTCGAAGATGCGAAACGCCGGGCAGGCATTCGCCGTCTTTGACCGCGCCGAGGACGCGAGGAAGGTCGTGGTCGACTGCGACGGCGACGACTTCATTTCGACGAGCGATAGCTTCCTTGCGCCGTCCCTCCGCGGCACGCCTCTGGACGACGTCGACGTCATCTCGACGTGGACGGCGGCAGCTCCCCCAGCAAAGCCCCAGGCTCCTCCTCTGCCTCCTTGGCTTGCACCCCCCTCCCCATTCACGTTCCCCCTTCAGAGGGTTCTGTAGCTCTCCCTCCTCTGGCCCTCCTCTCTCCCTCTGTTTTTGTTTGTTTTTTTCTCTCTCTCTCTCTCTCTCCCTCTCTCTCTTTGTGTGTGTTTCTCTCTCCCTCTCTCGCTCTCTTCTCTTTGGATATACAGTATACATGTATACATATGTCGCCGCACCGTTTGTCTCTCTCTCTCTCTCTCTGTTTCTCTCTCTCTCTCTCTCTCTCTCTCTCTCTCTTCTCTTTAGACATACACGTATACCTATGTCGCCGCACCGTTTGCCCCAACCCGCGGCCCAACGCCTTGGGGAGGGCGCCCCCTCGGCCGGCAGGGGGCACACTCCGCCTCGGACACGCAAGAGCTTGCCGTGGGTCTGCCGCGATGCCGTGGCGTCCTCTGCCCGGGCGCCGGGCGCAGGGCTCGCCGCGGGTCTGCCGTGGTGTGGGCGTCGTCCACTTGGGCACGTCGAGAACAAACGGCGCTGCGACGGACATGTGTGCACATATGTGTACATATACATATATATACTTATATAGAATATATAATCATATTTATATGTGTATATATATGTGTATATGTGTGTGTGTCCCTCTCCAGATCCCCCCCGCTACCACCCCCCTGATATCCGTATACGGGGCGGCCTGCCCTCGTGCGGTCACGATCTCTTTCCCCCTCCCCGAGAGAAAAGATGGCAGCACGTGCGTTGTTCCCTTCGCTATCAGTGCGCGGCGCTTGCGGCTCGCTACCTCGTTTGCGTGACCCTGGTGGCCAGTGGCAGGATTCGAATGGGGGCTGCGATTGGGTTGCCTGGAAGATTCACCCGTCTCTCCTCTCCATCCCCTGGTCCCTCCCCCCCCTTTTTCCCAGTTCCATGGAGGTGCCCGCGCCGGTCGCACCTCTTGGCCAAGGGAGCTTGGGCCAGCAGCTCCTGGCCTCGGACACGGCCCTCAAGAATAATCTCCTGATTACGCCCCTGATCAACGAGCCAGTGAGCACGGGCTGCCAAGGAGATGGGAAGAGCGATGGTGCGGGAGCGGGGGGTGCGGAGGGGGGGAAGGGAAAGGGAGGGAAGGAAGTGGAAGGCGGGGAAGAGGAGGGACAAGGAAGGGAGGGAGTGAGAGAGAAGCGGCAGGCGGAGACTGGTGGGGACGGGGAGGAGAAGGGTCAGAGCAAACCCAGGACGCGTCAACGACGCTGTAGTACATCCTTCCGCCCCATGTCCCCTCTTCAAAGGTCCCTGCGGGCGTTCCTAATCACCTCGAGGATCTCTCACCCTTGAGAGGAGGGCGCCCCATTGACCCGCCAGTGAGGAGATAGCCCAGCTCGGAGACGCACCCTTCTAGCTACCGGACACGCGAAGAGTCAGGATCCGCAAGGCAATCGATCGAAATGTTTTAGGAAAGCCTTATATTGACAAGAATCCGCCCTCAAACAGTAAAATCTGCTGCACCGCTTCGTACGTATGCCTAGCTATAGGACGCGCGAAGAGTTAGGATCAAATGCCAACCGAAATGTCCTAGGAAAGCCTTATCTTGAAAAGTTACCGCCCTCCAGCAGTAAACCTGCTGCACGCATCATCACTTCACACGTATGCATACTGATCGGGGGCGAGGAGCGAGATCGAAGAGGAGCGGAGCGCCCCCCCCACCGGGAAGTCGGTTTCGAGCTCGGGCTCGCGTCGCGCGTGCGGGGGAGGCGAAGCTGCGCGTGGGCGGGAAAGGGTGCGGCTGCTGGGCGTGGCGAGGACGGGAGTCCGCCCCGCCCCCCACCCTCCCCTCGGCCGAGTGGCGGGCGGCGGGTGCCGGGTATGTCCCGCCGTGGTGTCCCGATGGTGTCCCGATGGTGTCCCGCGGTGTCCCGCGGTGTTGCGATGGTGTCCCGCGGTGTCCCGCGGTGTCCCGTGGTGTACCCGCGTTGTCCCGTGGTGTCCCGTGATGATGTTCCGTGGTGTCCCGTAGTGTCCCGCGGTGTCCCGCCGTGGTGTCCCGTAAGATCGATAGTGAATCGGTAGTGAGGTAAATCTTGGGATCGGCAGTGAGATCGATAGTGAGGTCAATAGTGAGATCGATAGTGGGATCGACATTGAGATCGATAGTGATGTCAATAGCGGGATCGATAGTGAGATCGATTGTGAGATCGATAGTGGGATACATAGTGAGATCGGTATGTAGAGGGATAGTGCGATCGATGGTAAGATCGATAGTGAGATTGTTTATGCGATCGATAGTGCGATCGATTGTGAGTTTGTATCCTCTCACCTGAACCTTCTTATCATCCGAAGGGCGGTCGTCGGAGGTGAGGGGGTGAGATCGAAGTGGAACGGAGAGCCCACCTACCGGGAAATCGATTTCGGTTTCGTGTTCGTGCGTGACGTGCGCGCGGGCGAGGCGAAGCTGCGTGGGCGGGCGAGAGGAAAGTCTCCTGTGGCTGAGGCGCGGCCGGACCAAATAATTCTCCGCCGGGCGGCCGGTGGCGCGCGGTGTCCCGCCGGTGTCCCGCTGGTGTCCCGTCGGTGTCCCTGTGGCTGAGGCGCGGCCAGACCAAATGTGTCTCTTCCGGGCGGCCGGTGGCGCGCGGTGTCCCGCCGGTGTCCCGCTGGTGTCCCGTCGCGGCCGAACCAAATGTGTCTCTTCCGGGCGGCCGGCGGCGCGCGGTGTCCCGCCGGTGTCCCGCTGGTGTCCCGTCGGTGTCCCGTCGGTGTCCCGATGATGATGTGGATGATTATGATGATGATGGTGATGATGATGATGGTGATGATGGCGATGATGATGATGATGATGTTGGCGTTGTTGTTGATGATGATGATGATGATGACGTCGATTGTGAGATCGATTGTGACATCGATAGTGAGACCGAATGTGAGATCGATTGTAAGATCGATAGTGAGATCGATTGTGAGATCGATAGTGAGACCGAATGTGAAACCGAATGTGAGATCGATAGTGAGATCGATTGTGAGATCGATAGTGAGATCGATAGTGAGCCCGAATGTGAGACCGAATGTGAGATCGACTGTGAGATCGATTGTGAGATCGATAGTGAGATCGACAGTGAGACCGAATGTGAGACCGAATGTGAGATCGATTGTGAGATCGATTGTGAGATCGATAGTGGGATCGATAGCGATATTGATAGTGATATCGATAGTGAGATCGAATGTGAGATCGATTGTGAGATCGATAAAGAGATCGATTGGGTGAGACGTTGGTTCCCCCTCCCCCCTCACCTCCTTATCACCCGCAGGGTGGTCGTATAGGTATAGCTATATGGTGGAGTTTAGAGGGTGATATCGAAGTGGAGCGGAGAGCCCACCACCAGGAAATCAGTTTTGGTATCGGGTTCGTGTCGTGCGTGCGGGTGAGGCGAAGCTGCTGGGCGGGCGGGAGGAATGAACCCTCTGGCGAGGGCGCGGCGAGGGCATAGGTCCGCCCCGCCCCGCCGCGTGACGGGCTGGTGCAGTCCCGCCGTGGTGTCCCGGTGGTGTCCCGTGGTATCCCGTGGTGTCCCGCGACGTCTCGACTGGTGTCCCGATGGTGTTCCGCGGTGTCCCGTCGTGGTGTCCCGATGGTGTCCCGTCGTGGTGTCCCGTGGTGTCCCGTTGTGCCTCGCGGTGTCCGGCGGCGGCGCGCGGTGTCCCGCGGCGGTGTCCCGCGGTGTTGTGTGAGGTCAATGTTGAGGTCCATCGTGAGATGAATAGTGATATCGATCGTCGGTCGATAGTGAGGCGAATAGTGAAATCGATACTGCTGAGGTCGATCGTGAGATCGATATTGAGATCGGCAGTGAGATCGATAGTCGTATCGACAGTGCGACCGATAGTGAGATCGATAGTGAGATCCACAGGGAGGTCTGGGCGGCTGTGGGCGCCTCGTGTGCGCACCGTGCGGTTGGCCGTGGGCGCCACGTGGGCGCCCTGTGCGCTGGGTGGATGTGCCGGTGTGTCGGCTGGTGCCCGGTGGGTTGCCGGCCGCGGGTGCCTCGTAGGAGCATCGAGCGTTGGGAGGGAACGTCGGGACGTTGCTTGGGGCCCAGTCGGCGGCATGTCGTGGGGGCGTCGTGAGCGCACCGTGCATTGGGGGGGCGTGGCGGGGTTTCGCCTGGTGCCCAGTTGGTGGCCAGTCGTGGGCAGCTCCTGGGGGCGCCGTGCGCTTGCTGGGTCAGAGGAGGTTTCGCCTAGTGGACCCCCCTGGACGCCCACATGGGGTCCGCTGTAGATTGCTCCACGTAGCCTGCCCCACCCACAGGAGCTTGCACCACGCAGCGTGCACCACATTGATTCTCCTCTCTGAAAGGAAATTATATTCTACCCCCACCACCACCCCGGGAGTACCACTCCCCCTGGAGTATTGCAATTTACATATGGTTATGCCTCCTTGTTCATGTTCCATGTGAGTTCATACCATCCCAGCTAGTCCCGGTATCGGGTCACCCTCTCATCCCTGTCAAGTAATACCATGCGGTGCACATGCGTTGATCTAAGATGAGCTGAATGTACGAACCTTTTTGAAATAATACCGTGCGGGCCACATGCGAGCGCGCAAGACGAAATCTGTCCAAACCCTTGTTTCGTGATCTCTGCCCAAAAACATCAAAAACCAAATGGTTTCGCATCACAGCGTTTTCAATCTTTCATCCCGCGCGCTCTTGCGGCTTCCTAGAAAACCCAATGTTTGATTCCCTACCTAGGCTCTGCCTAGAAGGGTTCTTACTTTAAGCTTAAAGGGCCGGGCAGTGTTCCTCGCCCCGGGCGGTTCCCCCGGCATCCGGGCCGCCCCGCGGTTCCCCCAGGATCCGCCCCGCGGTTCCCCCAGTTACGTCCCCCGGGTTCACCCAGTTTAGTTTAGCTAAGCTCAGCTTAGTTTAGCTTAGCTTATCTCATCTTAGCTTAGCTTAGCTTAGCTGTGCTTTGCTTAGCTTAGCTTAGTTTAGCTTAGCTTAGCTTATCGCATCTTAGCCTAGGTTAGCTGAGCTTAGCTTGGCTTAGCTTAGCTTAACATAGCCTAGCTTAGCTTAGCTTAGCATAGCTTAGCGCAGCGCAGCATAGCGCAGCGCAGCATTAGCACAGCATAGCATAGCATAGCATAGCATAGCTCAGCATAGCATAGCATAGCATAGCATAGCGCAGCATAGCATAGCATAGCATAACATAGCATAGCAGTGCTTGGCATAGCGCAACGCAGCATTGCATAGCATAGCACAGCACAGCACAGCACAGCATAGCATAGCATAGCATAGCATAGCATAGTGCAGCATAACATATCATATCATAGCCTAGCATATCATAGCAAAGCGCAGCAGATCATAGCATAGCATAGCGCAGCATAACATAGCATAGCATAGCATAGCGCAGCATAGCATAGCATAGCATAGCCTAGCATAACACAGCGCAGCCGAGCGTACCCTAGCATATCATAGCATAGCATAGCGCAGCATAGCGCAGCATAGCAACGCATAGCAAAGCATAGCAAAGCCAATCATAGCATAGCATAGCATAGCATAGCGCAGAGTAGACGGCATGTAGATGCAGGTGTAGATGTAATTGTAGCTGTCGGTGTAGGTGTAGATGTTGCTTTCCTAAATGCTCGAACTCCTAGGTAGGGTCGCACTGGGATAATTTAGTTTTCCTGTCCAAGGAGGCTTTCGCGCGCCCACATCGAACTTATTTCAATGCCCTCGCGCGCTTGCCAGAGGCACGACCCCTGTCAAATAATACCATGCGGGGCACCGTCATCGCCATCATTGCCGCAGGAAGCGTCGTGATCCGTCTCACCGTCGTTTGTCGACGCCGTCGTCCGCGCCGTCCCCCGCAAGATGGACTGTGACCGCGCGACGAGCGTCCGCGCGCTAATGAACACGATGAAATTATCGGGGGAGCTCCACGCTGCAACTGCGCTCGCGACCTTGTGAGTTCTGCCAACCACCCCATCGCTGTTTGTCGACGCTGTTGTTCGCGCTGTCTCCCACAAGATGGATTTTGCCCGCGCCACGAGGGCCCGCGTGCCAGCGAGTTCGATGACATTTGCGGGCGAGTTCCACGCTACAATTGCAGTCGCGACCTTATGAGTTCTGCCGACGAAGATGCGGGTGGGAGGGTGGGATGTTTGCACGAGCATGGGAGGTGGTCACGCGCGGTGACGGGTAGTCAATTACCCCACATATGTTCTCCTTCCTAAAAAGGAAACAGGTTCTACCACCCTCCCCCCAGATGTTAAAGATCCACCGGGAACCGATGCAAAACACTTAGGATTCTGACCCAATGCGCCTCCTACCTGTGAGTTCATATTTCCCAGCCGAACTGGTACCGCCCCCCCCCCCCCCGCCACCCTCTGCAAAACATGCAATGCGCGCACATTCGTTGATTAAAAATCATACGTGTTCAAAAACCCCTTGCAAAACAAATCAGACGAAATGCACACGCGCGCGTCGTCGCGCGTGCATGCCGAAATCCTTGAAAACCTTTTTCTGTTTCGGAATGGTTTCAAAATAGAGTTTCCAAAACACATACAAAAACAACTGGTTTCGCAACACTGGTTTTTTATATAACAAAAAACTTACGCGCCCGCTCTTGCGAAATCTGAAGAAAACCATAGGTGCTTCAACGTTTTCAAACTATACTACCAAACGGGCTTCGCGCGCGCGCATGTCGAAATCGCTCGAACGCCCCTGCGCGCGTGCCGTCGCGAGAATCCTTTGCAAAAAACGGGACGAAATGCACGCGCGCGCGTCGTCGCGAGAGCCTGCCGAAATCTTTCAAACCGTAGGTTCCGGAAGGATTTCAAAATCGAGTTTCTAAAAGACATCCAAAAACACATGGTTTCGTAATACGTATGTTCAAGAAAAACGTGCGCACGCGTTCTTGCGTCGTCGTCGTCGTCGCCGTCCCTCCGTCGTCGTCGTCGCAGTCGTCGTCCTCTGTCTTTCCTCGTCGTCGTCGTCCTTTTTGGCGTCGTCGTCGTTTCCGTCGTCGTTGTCGCCGTGGTCGTCCTTCTTCCTCCCTCGTCGTCGTCATCGTCCGTCGTCGGCGTCTCGTCGTCGTCCCTCCTATTTCGTCGCCGTCGTCGTCGTCGTCGTCGTCGTCTTCCCTCCTCCCTCGTCGTTGCCGTCGTCGGCGTCGCAGTCCTCCCTCCTCCCTCGTCGTTGTCGTCTTCGTTGGCGACGTCGTCGTCCTCCCTCCTCCCTCGTCGTAGTCGTCTTCGTTGTCGTCGTCGTCGTCGGCGTCGTCGTCTTCGTCGTCGTCGTCGGCGGCGTTGTCATCGTCGTCGTCGTCGTCGGTGTCGTCGTCGTCGTCGGTGTCGTTGCCGTCGTCGTCGTCGTCGTAGTCGTTGTCGGTGGCGTCTTCGTCGTCGTTGTCGCTGCCGTCGTTGGCGTCGGTGTCGTTGCCAAGTGCCATGTGGTACCTACCGTCACGGTCTTAAGAGGTCTTGCGACCAAGTTGCGGGTGGGAGGGTGGGGTGTGTGCACGAGCAGCGGAGAGGACAGCTTCAAGTTGAGCAAGTGATTGATTGCATCACATAGATTGCACCACGTAGCTTGCACCGCATAGGTTGCACCACGTTGCTTGCACCACATGTTGTGCACTGCATTGCTGCGCTACGTAGTTTGCACAACACAGACTGCACCACCTAGCTTGCATTACATAGCATGCACTGTACATATTGCATCACGTACCTTGCATCATATCACATATTTTGCACCACGCAGTTCGCCCCATCTACAGAAGCTTGCACCAGACAGCTTGCACAACATAGTTTACACCACATCGTTTGCTTGATAGCTTGCATTACACAGTTTGCACCTCATTGTTGCGCTACGTAGTTTGCACAGCACAGAGTGTACGACATAGCTTAGAACACATAACATAATAGATTGTACAACGTAGCTTGTATCACGTGGATTGCACCACATAGCTTGCACCACATTGGCTGCATTGCATAGCTTGCACGACTTAGATTGCACCACGTAGCTCTCAACACATAGATTGCACCGAAGCTGTCGCACCACACAGTCTTCCCATACGGAGTGTTATAATGCACACTACGGGGCCCACGCTGGAATGCACAACGCCGAGAAAAGAAGGCATTGGACAGCGTTGTTGTTCCTCGGCACTGCGCATTCCAGCATGCGCGATGTGTTTTCGGCCGCGTATGTCGGGGCCCCGACGCTGCACCGAGAGGCGGCATGCCGTGCGTTGATGATCGGCTGCCCGCGTCATCCCTCCCCCCTCCCCACTGGCGGCAACCGACAGGGCACCAGGCGGAACCCCGCCACGCCCACCCCGCCACACCCACCCCAGCGCACGGGGCGCCCACGAGGCGCCCACGGGCGGCTGCCGACGGGGCACCCGGCGAAGCCCTTGCATGCCCACCCGCGGCGCACGGCGCGCCCACGAGGCGCCCACGGGCGGCAGCCGACAGAAGGAAGCCACGCCACACCCACCGAGCGATCGGGGCGCCCCCGGGCGGCAGCCGACCGGGCACCAGGCGAAACCCCGGCCATGCCCGCCCGATTCATGTATCTGGACGCCCGAAATGGGCACGGAAAGAGTGGGTACGATGCCCAACAGCAGTTCTTGGTCATTCTGAACAGGACTCGCTGTCCGCGCCGCCGCGGCCTGTGTCCATTCGAGACAGGAGGCCGCCCGCCCAACAGCGGCCGCTGTTGGTTTGGAACAACATTTATTGTTGGGCATTGTACCCATTCTTTCCGTACCCATTTCGGGCGTACAGACCGATGCCAGAACCTCGAGGGCAAGTTTCGTGGGGGAAAAAAAAAAAAAAAAAAAAAAAAACCGTTTGGGCTCACGCTGGCACGTCTGCACAGCTCTCCAGTGGCGCTCGGGCGGGTGCCAGGGGGTCCCTCGAGGCTTGGGGGGCGAGGCGCGGGGGGGGGGCCGTCGCACCTTTTTGAGTTGATGTCACTACTTCCCACTTGCAAAGCACAATGCGCAAGGAAACGGCTCAACAATAAATGCATGTTGGCCTCACTGCGTCGGAGGCCCACCATTGCGTGGCAAACAACTGAATCAACAGAAAAAAACAACACATTCCCGACACGCACACACACACACAAACCGTTGCAAGCGCTCGCTTCGGCGGATGCAGGGCTGCATCAGGGCTGCAGGAAGCAGAGACACTTCACGATTGGCCATGGCATGTGTCGTCATACTCCGCGTGCAGACCGTAGCCGTGGGCCACTACGATCACCAGACATGATGTGTTGGTCAATATGTTTCGAGTTCGTGGTATCCCCGCATTCGTTGCATGAGGCACACTTGTGTTGCAACCCACTCCTGAAACTAATGGGCACAGGGGACATCCAAGGTGAGCGTGGGCTGGGAGCACTTCGGCAAATCGCGCGCCCAGCGTGTGAAAGAGGTGTCCCGAGCAGCGCTGAATTTCTTATTATTCTACGTCCTGGTTTGGTACTTGGTGCTGCACCCAGCTTTGGTATACGTGAGGGACTACAGCACAAAGGTCCACGACAACCCCGGCGGCATCGTCTCGAAATTTTTCGGGATTGTGGTTGGCACGTCGAACTGGCTGATTTGCATGTGCATCGCCACTAGAGGCACAGGCGCTGGTTTTCTGTGGAAGGACCGCGAGGAGGTTTTCGTTTATGGATGAGGCTAGCGCCACATCCGCCCAATGCTTTGTGTGGTTGCCACTGCGGCTGGCCCCACGTATGAAGGAAGCAGAGGAGGAGCAGGGAAAGACAATAGGTGGACGGGGAAGAGGAGGAAGAGGAGCAGAAAGAGGAGGAGGGCGAGGGGGGAGGGGAGATGACGAGGACAAGGTGGAGAAGGAGGAGGCGGGTAGGGGGGAGAAAGAGAGAGAGGGAGAGAGAGAGAGAGAGAGAGAAATAATAGCAAACAACCAAGCACGAACATGTTTATATATGTATGTATGCATATATACAGACCGGAAGAGAGAGAAAGAGAGAGAGAGAGATGGATAAAGAGAGAGAGAGAGAGAGCGATACAACAGTGAGAGAGAGGGAGGATAAGGAGAGAGAGAGAGATATATAGAGAGAGGAGGAGGAGGAGGAGGGGACAGAGAGGAGCAAAACAACTAACAGACAAAGGGAGCGTGTGAGAGAGAATGGGGGAGAGAGAGATTGCGAGAAACAGCAAACAACAACAACAACAACAACAACAACAACAACAACAGAAACAGCAACAGCAACAGCAACGTCAACAACAAACACGCGAGAGAGAGAGAGAGTGAGGATGGGGAGAAGAAGGAAGCGAAACGTATGGGGAAGGGGCGGTGGCCTGGAAGCTCTTTCGGGGACATGTTGGGGCCGTCTTGGGACTGCCGTGGGGTGCGTTAGGTTTTCGGGGAGCTCTCTTCGGCCGTCATAGCGTCATCTGGGGGTTGTCTGGGGCTGTATCCGTGGCACTTCCGATCGGACCAAGCCCTCCTAGAGGCCCTCTCTGGCTATCTTCGCGCCATCTCGGGCAGTGCTGGAAGATGTGTGGGATCAGTATTTGACCGTCCTGGAGTCTTCCGGGCATCTTGGGGCAACGTGTCGCAACACATTTGGGGAATTAAGATGGCTCTTACCGAGGTGCCCCACATATTTCAATCAAATTTGTCGTTGGCGCATTACTTAAATCTCTTATGTGTGCATGCATCATGTGCGCAATCGCCTGGTCCCTTCACATTGCCACATTGCTGTTCCTCTTGTTATCAAGGGCAGCTTTGCCTGAGCCGCCACCCGCCACTCCATCTAATATTTCCGGCGGGGCAAGATGCGAAGTGGTCACTGAGGGTCGCTCCTTGGAGCAACAATTAGCAAGTAGGTAAAGCAAAGCATTGCAACATTCTGACAAACAGAGGGTCAACTTCGAAACCGTGTGCAAATCAAACCCCCAGTGCCGCGATAGCTTCGGCACCCGTGGGAGTACTTGTCAGAGCATCATCCTCTACGCAGAAGACCAGCATCTCGCCCAGCTTCTAAGTCCCCGTGCGGGATCGAGTCTGTTGTTCTCTCCACCCCCTCCTGCTGGTTTCTCCCTCGCCCCCCCCCTCCTTCCCAGCCCCCCTTGAGGTCGGCCATTTTTTTCTCGCATGTTCCACGTCTCTCCCTTCGCCCCTTCAACGGAACGTCTCTGAGCTGCCCGCGCAAGGCTAATGGCAGGCAAACGCAGCCCGTCGGAACAAAGCCTGCCAGGCATGGGCCACGTTCGAAGCAAGGTACGGAGGCATGCGGCACGTTGCCGACACAGAGCTTCCTAGCTGCATGCGCATCGCATGGCGCGAAGGCCAAGCAAAGCCTGTCGACGGACAGTCTCCGCAAGCACGTCCATGACCTCCGACCACTTCGACGGAAGATCTCCGGGCCCATCAGAAGCGCGCGCGGGCCCGTGCATTCCAGCGACCTCACGCCGCCAGCAAGGGCCATTGGCGTTTCAGGAAGAAGTCCGCGATCTCTGGCGCCCTGTTCGCCCTCCCCTCGTCGAATCTCGTGGGGGCCTTCGGCACGGACGAAGGCAGGCCTTTCTGCAAGACCACCCTTGGCGGCGGCCGAAGCAAAAACAGATCATACATGCAATTGGTTCTGCTGAGCACCACGTACAGAAGCAGCCACCGGTCCTCCGCTCTGTCGTCCGGTCTGCCAGTGTTTTTTTGTCCTGCGCGCATTCGATGGTCACCCTGGTGCGGAACGTCTGGCTCTGTAAGCAGTGGGCGTAAGGAAGCGCCCGTGCGTGAGCGCATATCCCAGCCTGCGGATCCTGTGTTGCGTGTCGGTGTCGCGCCATTTGGAGTTCGCCCCTATCGGCGGGACGCAGAACAGGCCGTTCGCTTTTTGTTCCGGGATTCCGACGAGTTTGATGAGGGCACTGACCACGGCCAGGCTCTGCTTGTGGGAATCGCCCACCTGCATCCAGGTACTGGCAGGCAGAAAGCGTGGCCGGATGACCTCTCCCAGAACGCACGCGTCGTGCTTGTCCTCGTCCCCCCTGTGGGACACGAAGCTCACGATCGTCGCCTTCCGCTCGTGGGCCGAGCCTTTGCGGCTGGACACCCCGCATGCGCCCGTGTCGCCGGGGCGCGGCACGTCCGGCAGCCGTGGCCCCGCGTGCCACGCCCCGCGGCCTTGAGACGGATGGAGACCGCGGTGAGGGACCACACTCTGCGACCCCCCGCGGCGTGGAGAGCGTGCAACGGCCGCCAGGTCCCGCGACCTTGGGGCCAACGAAGAGCCGCGGGGAGACACCACCCTGTGCGCACACATTGTGGCGTGGAGGCAGCGCCACGCCTGCCACGCCCCAAGACCTTCTGACGGATAGGGACCGCGGTGAGGGACCACCCCGTGCGCACCCCTTGTTGTGTGGAGAAAGTACTACATGCGTCACGCCCTGCCGCCGTGAGACAAATAGAGACCGCTGTGAGAGACCACCCTTCTGCGCCCCCCAGTGGTGTGGACGAAAGCGCCACGCCTGCCACGCCCCGCGACCCTGAGACGTAAGAGTAGAGACCGCGGTGAGAGACCACACCCTGCACCCCCCGGGGGTGTGGAGAAAGTGCTACCTATGCCACGCCCCGCGACACTGAGACGAATAGAGAACGCGGTGAGAGACCACCCCCTGCGCACCCATTGTGGCGCGGACAAAAATGCGGCGCCTGCCACGCCCCGCGACCTTGAGGCGAATGGAGACCGTGGTGAGAGACCACCCCTGCGCACCCCTTGTGGCGTGGAGAAAGTGCGACGTTTTCCACGCCCCGCGACAGTGAGACGATTAGAGACCGCTGTGAGAGGCCACCCTCTGCGCACCCCGTGTGGTGTGGAGAATATTGCACGCCTGCCACGCCCCGCAACCGTGAGGTGGATGAAGGCCGCGATGAGGTACCACCCTTTGCGCACCCTGTGTGGTGTGGAGAAACTGCAACGCTTGCCACGCCCTGCGACCCTGAGACGGATAGGGACCGCGGTGAGGGACCACCCCGTTCGCACCTGTTGTGGTGTGGAGAACGTGTCACGCCTGCCAAACCCCGCGGCATTGAGGCGGATAAAGGAGGCGGTAAGGGACCGCCCCTTGCGCACCCCTTGTGGTGTGGAGAGCGCCACGCCTGCCACACCCTACGAATCATATGCGTGTGTGTTGTGTGGTGCGCATGTCACGTGAGCGTGTGCGTGTTTCGTATATGTGTGTGTGGTGCGTGGGCGTCTGTAGTTGGACGTGTGTGTCATGTAGGTGCCGTGTACTGTGTTGCATGAGTATGGTGCGTGCGTGTATGTCTGCTGTTTGTGCACGCCCGCGCGTGTGTGCAGGAGCGAGAAAGAGGAGGGGCGTGCGACGCGGGCGTGGGGATGTGTGCGCAGATGAGAAGGAGAAGGGGGGTGAGAGGAGACGCAGATGCGACGCGGGTGGAAAGAAAGCCAGACACCCATTTAGCATGTGTGGGACCGAATCTGCGGGTGGTTGTTCTAAGATTTGGAGTGTGTAGGAGCCTCCTCGAGGCCTCTCTCAGACCATATGCGGGCCGATTGGATCGTCTGAACGAACATTCCGTGGCCCTCCAGGGCCAGCTGCGCGGAATCTTGAAGTTGCGATGGCCCGTCTTGAGATGTCTAGGGCTCTGGTGCATTCCCGAAGAAGTTCGGCGCCCCCGAATTGGGGTTGGCTGTGGGAAGGGTCCAAGGGGGCCGACAGGAGACATTGGCTCGTGGGGGAATACCGACCCTCGATCGCGCGTTCATCACCGATCGCGGACTTGAGTTGTCCCACCGTTAACAGGGATGTGCGATTTCGTTGTTCAGGGCATGTCGCCATTCACATGTCCATGTATGGTTGATTCCAGGACGATGTTTCCCCGCCTGAACCAGTCCCCCCCCTTCTGGCTTATCTCAGGGGCATATTATGTCCCACGCCAGTGCCCAAGGGGTTGGCGAATTGCTGTTTCATTTTCATGTGCGTCGCTAACACACTGATGAGTCTTTGGTACACCGTCGTGAGCGTGTACATGGCCGAGGTGCACGCAACGACCGTTGACTGGGAAACACGTGTCGCGAGCGACATCGCCTCTATGCTCTTCCCTGGCAGTTTCATCCCCTGCCTGCTGTGGCCTCTACAGGGTTTCCTTTGGCCTTTCCTGGAGGCGTTCCTGGACCTGCGCTTCCGGAACGCCGACGACCTCACCGTGCGCGTGGCAGAACGCCGGTTGGAGCCGCTTCCAGTGGGGTTGGCATGGGATTATCAGGGCAGCCTGACGTGTCCCGTGCTCGGGTTCCTGACCATCTTTTTTGCGTCCAACGGGCTCAGGTGGTCCCTGTTGTTCCTGGCGCTCTGGACGCTCTTTTTCTATTGCGTGCAGCACTTCAACCACCTGCGCATGGCCAAGACGGCGTACACCACGTCGAACCGCCTGGATACCGCGGTGCCCTCTCCCTCCTCTCGGGTCGGACGTGAGGGGGGAGGGGGGGCAGGAAGGGGGGGGGGGGGGGGGGGGGGGGGCAAAACAGCTCGCGTAGCTGATTTCGCGGCGCCTCCCGTCGGCGGGAGGCGCCACTGCATCGAGGAGAGGCGCCCGTTGGCGGGGCCGAAGCCAGCTGCACGCGGCAGAATCCGTACCCCGCCCCTCCCTTTTCCCCCCCCTATTTGTCCGACCCTAACCCTACATCTCCTCCTCCTCCTCCTCCTCCTCCTTCTGCGCTCCTCTTCCTTACAGATGACTCCTCCCTGTCGCATCCCGAGGCCGGTCGAAAGGACGGGCCAGGCGTTTCGTTTGAGATTTCCTATGACTCATGACCCCGAGGCTCAAACAATGCCAGCAGTTTCACCGATGGAGGGCCTTGCCCTTCCAAAATGTGACTTTCGCCTCAGCGCCGCGCACCTTCGTCGCAACAGTTCGTAAGTGCTTCACGGATTGAGGGCGGGTGGTTTTCAAAATGCGGTTCTCGCCTCAGCGCCGCGCACATTCGGTCTTAAAGTTTGCAAGAGTTTCACGGATTGAGGGCGGGTCGTTTTCAAAATGTAGTTATCGTTTTTGCGCCGCGCATGTTCGTCGTAGAACTCTGCGAGAGTTTCACGGGTTGAGCGCGGGAGGTTTTCAAAATGAGGTTATCGTTTTAGCGCCGTGCATTATTTCAAAATGCTCAGGAGCTTCACGGATTGAGGGCAGCTGGTTTTCAAAAGGTGGTTCTCGCTACAGCACCGCGCACATCCGTTTCGACATGTTGAAAGAGCTTCACGGGTTTAGGGAGAGTCGCTTCCAAAATATGAGTCTCGCTTTCTCGCCGCGCACTTTCGCTTTAAATACTTGCAAGAGCTTCGCGGATTGAGAACGGATGGTTTTCAAAATGTGGCACTCATTCGCCTTAGCGCCGCGCACACTCGTTTTCAACAGTTGCAAGAGTTTCACTGCTTTGAATGGCCAGCGTACCACACAAGGTGTGTTTGGAACGTTTGAGGATTGGGATTGTCAGGACGCAACAGTTACGTTGATTCGCTGCGCTGAAGTACCATGAATGGCGTTTTGGCACGATTCAGGAATGCCAAGACGCAACAGTCATGTTAATTCGTTGAAGTTCTGAGAATTTCAAAATGGCGCTCTGGCACGCTGCAAGATGTTCACAAATGTGTGTCCCAACGGGGCACTTCCCTCAGTGGCAATAGTGGCAATGACCCCTCGTAGGGGCCTGTGAAGAGGGGTCTTGGAGGGGGATGTTTTTCAATATCGTTGATTAGTCTTGGGTTTACACTGGTCCTCCTCCTCCTCGCAGCCTCCCCCTCCCTTTCAGTCCTCCTCCTTCCCCCCTCCTTCCAGGTGCTCTGGAGCTGGGGCCTTGTCCTCGGGGAGATCCTGGCTGGGGCCGCCTTCTGGGGCTCCCAGGTGCGGGGCTGGCCCCGGAGCGCAGTCCCCGCTGCCCTCGTGGCCGGGACGGCGCTCCTCTGGTTGATCCTCGGCTGGGGCGTGAGGCCGACGATGGCCAGCCTCGATCGTATCCCTATCCCGAAGATTGAGAAGCCCGAGTGCGAGCACAGTCTCAGGGATGTGCCCGCAGAAACCGAGGGGATGCTTGAAATCGGCATTGAGATCAGGCGATGCCAATCATAGGTTTAGGAATATGTTCCAGGCTGGTAGAGGAAGAAATGAAATAAGAAATAGCGGCACAAACATAAACTTTTGGAGCTCCCCGCGGATGTCTTGGATCGGCGATGGACACCTCTCCCTGGAGCGCGGAGCGCGCCAGGAGCGGCGCCGGAGCCGCCGCCAGGGGGCCCAGCGCCGATCCAAGAAATCCGCTCGAAGCTCCGAAAGTCGATGTTGATGTCATCCTGTCCTCCCTTCAGGAGAACCCAGGTCCATGTGCTTCCAAATCCTGGCGTGTGTCCTCGATCTCGGCTTCCGGGGGCCGTTATCGGACCCTGGGGCCATGACAAACGGAGCCAGGGCGAAAAATTAACCCCGGGGCCCTGAAGAAGGAACCCTTTTCGTTGGGAGGGGCTCCGCGTTCCTTGAGTGTTTCGCAGCTTGCCTCAGATGTTCCTTATGTTTTCGATCGGAAATCGAAGTTTAACTCATGGAAAAAAGGGGCCTCGTTCCTTATTTTGGGCTCCTTAGGTCAAGCTCCCGACTGTAACCCTGGGGCAGGGCTCGGGACCTCTGTGGCCGCGCCCTGAAGAGTTCGTACCGGCGGATGTCAGGGATGGTGCCGGCACCGCTACCCTTCCCTCGTCTCCACTCGGGGACCATCATAAAAATGACGAGACCCAATCTGAAATTTGACGCGGGCTCCCGCTGCAGACATCCCACGAAAACGGGACCGTCAAAATCCAGGACGCGCTCGTCAAAAAAAAGTCGGCAAACCCGAGTTCCGGCTTACTCGAGTCTTACGTTTCCCCGATCCACGGCTGCACTCGCCTCGAGATCCTGGTCAGAGCGCATCCCGGCAGAGGCCCAGGGAACAGCGGTGTCGGCATCTGTCTGTTCCCCCAGAGGCCGACCATATGGACCGGGAATATGATCTTCGGCAGCGAGGACAGGGACAGCCCGACGCTCCAGGACCCGAGAGCCAAAATACAGCGCCAGCGGCGGGCCCAGCGCCGACCCAAGAAATCTGCCTGGGCTTCCAGGAAGCTGTTTTTGAAAGCGGTGTTGTTTGCTCTTCCAAGGACACTCGGGAGCGCACGCTGTTCGACTGGGCGAATTGCAACCCCGGCCTCGTTCTGAAGAGCCAGATCGTGGATCTCCGCGACGCTGGCATTCCCAGGCTCCTGCCCTTCGCCGTCGGCAAGTCTCACGCGTGGAAGGCACAAGATAGATCGCGAGAAGCTGGCGGCACACCTTTTCCCGAGTGTTCGAGGTTGTGGTATGAACCAGGTGAGTTGTATAGACGGTTGGGCATTATTGCGTGAGCTCTAGGCCGGGAGGCACATTGCGTATTCCCACGCGTTGCCGTCTTCCCGCGCGACCGTTGTAGTGAATATTCGTCGTTCAGTGGCTTCGGTATGCAGCCAACGACTTGAGCGATCGCGTGAGCTTCCACGCTGCGGTGCTAGCTTGAAATGCGGGCGTGCTGCAACGAGGGGTGGGGCGCTCTGAGGCAATACCCCACTGGACAGAAAGTAAAACATGGCCACGAGCTAATTAGAGCAACTACATGTTGCCAAGATAGCGAGTCCCAATTCCAACGAGTACTTGTGCGAGCTCGTTGGCTGCCCGTGTTCGGGCTCGTTCGGACCCGTACAGGTCGATCCGCACGCCAAGAGTGCTCTTCCCAACGGCCAGCGCTCCCCTTTCTGCAGCCAGCGCATCCTCGTTTTTCCTGTGCGCCCTCGTTCTCACACTCCTCCTCTGCAGACTTCGATCTCGATCTGCGCCTCTCCTGGTCCTCTCTCCATCCCCTCCCCAAGCCTGGGCGGCGCGCCCGCCAGGGGGGGAAGGCAGAGGGAGCCAGCCTTCCCAGAGGGCGGCTGGGCTTGTCAGAAGTGCTCACGGGTTCGGAGAAGACGCCTTCTAAGCCCTCTCCAGAGGCACGCACGGGTTCTCGGTAGGCGCGAGGGCCTTTGAGAAGCCCCACCGCCTTCCGAGAAGGCCGGCCCCTTCTTCCCTCCCCCCGGACGCGCCGCCGAGGATCGGTGCTCGCATTCTGCCCCGTGCTGCGGAGTTGGCTGTGGGCGGTCGGCCTCCAGATTGCGCTCGTGAGCGCCAGGCCTCCTCACTGGCCCTGTCTTGCGGGGCCGGTCGGTGGTGCTCGGCCTCCCGTGGCTTCCTTCGGCTCGGCCTCGCACGTCCACATGACGCGTTCCAGAAAGGGCTTCGCTTTCGAGGGATCGACGGAGTTGGCACGTTTTCCTAAGCTTAGTCGGACGTGTCCCTCTACAGGAGTGATATTCAAAAACATTCAAAAAGTAGTCTGGGGACGATTCCTGACTATGTTTAACCATATTTGGGTATGTTTTGACTTATTTTGATCTTTCGCCCAAAATCCGCCTGTAGGGGGACATGCCCGACCGACCCAATCCTAGGCGGCAGGTTGGCGGAAGCAAGACGAGGCTGCCTCCGCCGGCGAAGGGTGGCGGAGGCCGGCGGCAGTACAAGATGCGCCCCCATACGATTGCAGCATCTGTGGCCTCAGGGTTTCCGGAACGGCCCAAGTGGTGTCCCGCTTCACGTGTCTTGTATTGTGGGGTCGGTCGTTGGCACATGGCCTCCTATGGCCCACTGTGGCTCTGTCGCATTTGTCTTCCATACCGTTTCCCACTGCTCTAAGGACTTAATCCTGTTTCCCGCACGTTTCCCCGTGGGTGCTTGGACCGCTATGGCTTTGGCTGCTCGGACCGCTATGGTTTGTGTGTTGCCCTCGCGCGTGAGCGAATTGACCATTATGGCCTGTCCGCACAGGATCCGCACATTGAGGTCCGAACATGTGAAGTTCCGCGAATAGCGTTCTACACGTAGCGGCTCACACAGAGTGGATTTCACCAGTAGGTTCTCTTCGTATGGTTCCCCACGTAAGGTCCTCCACAAGGTCTCATCGCGCAATGCTGCGCCAGTCAATGTTATTTGGAGTCCACGCGTTGGCGTTACCACGCACCTTTGCCCAACCCGACAGCATGATGCGTGATGAAGGCAGCCATTAAAGATCCCGACAAGACTCAAGTCAGGGTACACTGGCTAGACAGAGCTGTCAGAGGCTGGGGGGTGGGAACGAACCGACCTCAACCATAAAATATGTTTCTGGTTCGGTTCGTGTCCCGCGTGCGGGTGGGGCGACGTTGCTCGAGGGCGACGATGTGTTGGCGTAGCTAGGGCCAGGTCTGAGAAACGTGTTCCATGCGGTTCCTCGCCGTGGTTGTCCCAGGGTTGTGCTGTGGCTATTCCAGGAGTGTCCCGCGGCTGTCCCGTGGTATGTCCCGCGAGTGTCCAGTGAATCGCCTTGAGATTGTCCCTTGGGCTGTCCCGCAGGTTGTCCCATGGGTTGCCGCGCAAGTAGCCCCGTAATTGTCGGGTCAGTTGCCCCGTGGCATTGAAGGATAATTACAAGCAGCCCGCAAGTCGAAATGCAAATCATAGCCCAAGCCGAAAATCAGTTCAAAATGTAGAGTATAGGTTAGCCAGCATGGACCCCAAGCAGTGACATTTTAGCAACAGACAGTGTGCAACCGATGTGGACCATATATATATATATAGAAATATACATATAGATTCATACATACATACATACATACAGACAGACAGGCAGGCAGACAGACAGACAGACATACATACAGACAGACAGACAGACAGACAGACCAAAAGACAGACATGTATATGATACCGGGGAAAAGCCCAATCATATTTGTGTTGGGGCTATAGGGCTATGGGGCTATAGGGCTAGATGGGCTATATGACTATAGGGGTATAGTGCTATAGGGCTATTGGGCTATAGGGGCTAGAGGACTATAGGGTTATTGGGCTATTGGGGTATAGGGCTATAAAGCTATAGGGCTATCGGGCTCTAGAACTATAGGGCTATAGGGCCATAGAGCTATAGGGTTATAGGGCTATTTGGCTATTGGGCTATAAGGCTATAAAGGCTATATGGGCTATATGGGCTATTGGGCTATTGGGCTATAGAGCTATAAGGCTATGAGGCTATATGGATATAGGGTACCCGGGCACCCCCGGGCACCTCCGGGCACCCCCGAGCACCCCGGCACCTGGCTACCGGCCATCGAAATCCGGGTGCCCGGCCACCGGCCACCAAATCGGCGCCCCACCTCACCTAACCATATGAATCCGCTAGGACCCTTACAGCGGCAAGCTCTGATTGGGGAATGGTGCAATACGCGTGGTTGAACCTATGTAGTGCAATCCACTCTGCTGAACTTGAAGTCGTCATCTCCACTGCTCGCGCAAACGTCCCACCCACCCACCCGCAACTTGGTTTGCAAAACCTCTTGAGACCGACTACGACGACACCGACGACAACGACTACGACGAGAAAGAGGACGTCTCCCACGACTTCGACGACGACAACGACGCCGACGCCGACGACGACGAAGACGACGACGACGACGCCAACGAAGACGACGACGACGGAGGAGGGAGGACGACGACGGCGACAACGACGGCAACGACGACAACGACGAGGGAGGACGGAGGCCGGCGACGACGCGAACGACGAAAGGAGGAAGGACGGCGATGCCGACGACGACAACGACGAGGGAGGAGGGAAGACGACGGCGACAACGACGACGACGACGACGACGGCGACGAAATAGGAGGGACGACGACGAGACGCCGACGACGGACGACGACGACGACGAGGGAGGAGGAGGAAGGACGACCACGGCGACAACGACGACGGAAACGACCACGACGCCACAGAGGACGACGACGACGAACACGAGGAAAGACAGAGGACGACGTAGGCGACGACGACGACGCGGGAGGAGGGAGGACGGCGACGACGACGTTGACGACGACGACGCAAGAGCGCGCGCGCACGCTTTTGTTGAAAATCCGTGTTGCGAAACCTTGGGTTTTTGTAGGTTTTTTGGACACACGATTTTGACATCCTTCCGAAACCGATGGGTTTTGAAGGTTTTCGGCATTCGCGCGCGACGACGCGCGCATATGCACTTCGCTTCATTTTTTGCAGACGATTCTCGCGACGGCACATGCGCAAGGGCGTTCGACAGGTTTCGACATGCGCGCGCGCGAAGCCCGTTTGGTAGCATTTTGTGAAAAATTATCCCAGAGCGACCCTACCTAGGAGTTGGAGCCCCTAGGAAAGCAGCATTAGTAGTAACAGTAAAGCTAAGCTAAAGCTAAGCTAAACCTAAGCTAAAGCTAAGCTGAAGCTAAGCTGAAGCTAAGCCAAAGCTAAGCTAAAGCTAAGCTAAGGCTAAGCTAAAGATAAGCTAACACTAAGCTGAAGCTAAGCTAAAGCTAAGCTAAAGCTAAGCTAAAGCTAAGCTAAAGCTAAGCTAAAGCTAAGCTAACAGTAAGCCAAAGCTAAGCTGAAGCTAAGCTAAAGCTAAGTTAAAGCTAAGCTAAAGCTAAGCTGAAGCTAAGCTAAAGCTAAGCTAAAGCTAAGCTAAAGCTAAGCTAAAGCTAGGCTAACACTAAGCTGAAGCTAAGCTAAAGCTAAGCTAAAGCTAAGCTAACACTAAGCTAAAGCTAAGCTAAAGCTAAGCTAAAGCTAAAGCTAAAGCTAAAGCTAAGCTAAAGCTAAAGCTAAGGCTAAAGCTCCCAGGGGACTGGGGGAACCGCGGGGCGGGGACTGGGGGAACCGCCCGGGGCGGTTTCCATTGCCCGGCCCTTTAAGCTAAGAAAGTAAGAACCCTTCTAGGCAGAGCCTAGGTAGGGAACTTGAACAACCTTTGGTTTTCTTAAGATTTCGCAAGAGCTCGCGCGGAAGCTTTTTTAGCAAATCAGTGTTGCGAAACCATGTGTTTTTGTATGTTTTTCAGAAATTCGATTGCGAAATCCTTCCGGCACCGAAGGTTTTTGAAGGATTTCGGCGTGCGCGCGCGACGACGCGCGCGTGCGCACTTCGTCCCATTTGTTGCAGGGGATTCGTGAAAAAAGTGACATGTTAGAACACAAAATGACACCGCATAGTGTTTTTTACAGGGGGACCTCAGGGGGGGATACCGGCCCCCCTGGGATAGTGCAAATTCATATTTAGGATGGACATGTGGTCAGAACCATATATGATTACATACCCGAAAGGGGGGGATTGATAACGCCGGGGGGGGGTAGATCCTATTGCGTGTATTTGTGAGTGTGTTTGTGTGTTTTGTGTGTGTTTGTGTGTTTTGTCTGTGTGTTCGTACTCTGCGTGTCTGTCGGGTTCATCCGTGAGTGTGTGCGCGCCTGGCTGTGCGTGTGATCTCGTTTAGCATGGTCTTCAGTTGTTCCTCTTTCCGCGTTTGGCGCCAGTCAATGTACTACAATCATTTGTCTGGTCGTTTTCGCCATGGTAAATTCGGTATGTCGTGGTGAGTGCTCCTTGCGGCTAGCAAGTTGCTTGCTGGACCCCGCGACGAGAAGTCTGCCCGTAGCGTTCAGAAACAAATCTGCGCGTGCGTGTGTGTGTGCGCGTGTAAGCGTGAAAGCGTGTACGTGTGTCAGTGCGTACATAAGTGTGTGTGTGTGCGTGCGTGTAGGAGGTGGTTGCGTGGGTGAGTGCGCGCGTGCGTGCAAGCGTGGGTGGGTTGGTGTGTGGGTATGTGGGTGTGTGGATGTATGGGTGTGTGTGGGTGTGTGTGGGTGCGTGTGTGTGTGTGTGTGTGGGTGTGTGAGTGCGTCTGTGTGTGTTGTGTGTATTGTGTGCCCGTTGCGTGTGTTATATGCGTGATTGCGTGAGTGCGTGAGTGCGTGATTGCGTGAGTGCGTGAGTGCGTGAGTGCGTGAGTGAGTGCGTGAGTGCGTGAGTGCGTGAGTGAGCGCGTGTGCGTGAGTGTGCGCGCACGCGTGTGCGTGCATGCGCCCGTGTGCGGGTGCGGGTGCGTGTGCGTGGGCGTGTGTGCGTGCGCGTGCGCGTTCGCGTGCGTGTGCGTGTGCGTCGCATGTGCGTGCGCTTGTGCGTGTGCGCGTGCGTGTGCGAGTGCGTGTGCGTGTGCGTGTGCGAGTGCGTGTGCGTGTGCGTGTGTGTGTGTGTGTGCGAATGTGTGTGTGAATCTGTGTGTGATTGTGTGCGAATGTGTGTGTGTGTGTGGATGTGTGTGTGTGTTGTGTGTGTTGTGTGTGTGTGTTGTGTGTGTTGTGTGTGTGTTGTGTGTGTTGTGTGTGTTGTGTGTGTTGTGTGTGTTGTGGGTTGTGTGGGTTGTGTGTGTTGTGTGTGTGTGTTGTGTGTGGCGTGTGTGTGTGTTGTGTGTGTTGTGTGTGTTGTGTGTGCGTTGTGTGTGTTGTGTGTGTGTTGTGTGTGTGTTGTGTGTTGTGTGTGTTGTGTGTGTGTTGTGTTGTGTGTGTCGTGTGTGTGTTGTGTGTGTTGTGTGTGGTGTGTGTGTGTTGTGTGTGTTGTGTGTGTTGTGTGTGTTGTGAGTTGGTTGTGTGTTGTGTGTGTTGTGTGTGTTGTGTGTGTTGTGTGTGGTGTGTGTGTTGTGTGTGTTGTGTGTGTTGTGTGTTGTGTGTGTTGTGTGTGTTGTGTGTGTTGTGTGTGTTGTGTGGTGTGTGTTGTGTGTTGTGTGTGTGTCTTGTGTGTTGTGTGTGTTGTGTGTGTTGTGCGTTGTGTGTGTCCTGTGTGTTCTGTGTGTTCTATGTGTGTTGTGTGTGTTGTGTGTGTTGTGTGTGCTGTGTGTGTGTTGTGTGTCTGCTGTGTGTGTGTGTTGTGGGTTGTGCGTGTTGTGTGTGTGTGTTGTGTGTGTTGTGTGTGTTGTGTGTTGTGTGTGTGGTGTGTGTTGTGTTGTGTGTTGTGGGTGTTGTGTGTGTTGTGTGGGTGTTGTGTGTGTTGTGTGTGTTGTGTGTGTTGTGTGTGTGCTGTGTGTGCTGTGTGGGTGTTGTGTGTGTTGTGTGTGTTGTGTGTGTTGGTGTTGTGTGTTGTGTGTGTTGTGTGTTGTGTGTGTTGTGTGTGTTGTGTGTGTGTGTTGTGTGTGTTGTGTGTGTTGTGTGTGTGTTGTGTGTGTTGTGTGTGTTGTGTGTGTGTTGTGTGTGTGTTGAGTGTGTTGTGTGTGTTGTGTGTGTTGTGTGTGTTGTGTGTGTTGTGTGTGTCGTGTGTGTGTGTGTCGTGTGTGTGTTGTGTGTGTTGTGTGTGTGTGTGTTGTGTGTGTTGTGTGTTGTGTGTTATGTGTGTGTGTTGTGTGTATTGTGTGTGTTGTGTGTGTTGTGTGTGTGTGTTGTGTGT